>CM075809.1:35529756-35833122 GCA_037975025.1 Excoecaria agallocha
AAACAATAGATGAGGAATTTTCATTTCTCCAATGCATACATTGAACATGTAAAGAACAACCTCACACAGTTCGTAAGCATCGGAGAGCAAGAGAAAACTGTAGCCAAATATTTTATCTTTTCTAACAATCCTCATATTAAATGTTTCAATTGCCATGAAATTCAACTCATATGAATTGTGTATTATGCTAAGCATGTTACTGCATACTCATGAAAAATCATCCTTCTTCCAAAAACATAAAATACAAGATGGGTTAAATGAGCATATTGTAGAAACGAAGTAGCGGGAGTTTGATAAGCTGTGATCATAGACAAGATCAGAGAGACAGCAGCAGTTATTAAATCTTTAAAACTTTTTACCAAACTCTTCGTTCTTAATTCAACATTCAAGAAAAATATATTTGCTTAGCATGAAGAATCAAAAAAGGTAAAGCACATTAAATGATCCAAAAAGCAACAAAATAAACACAAAAATTATCGATCTATATCCATTTCCCAAATGATCATAAGAGCAGACTATTAGAGGAACCCAAATAAAATTTTCAATCATAATTCTCAGACGATCATAATAATTGAGTTCGTCACAGTCAACTGCCTAAACTAGCACTAACATTCTATTGAAAAAATTAAGAATGAAAGAACAAATATGTTGAAGAATTAAAGCTTTAGGAGTTTCCCAAATCAAAGCATATCAGGAATGAAAATTCCTGTACGCTGGTTCAATAATTGGCTACCGTCAAAGCACTCTGAGGCTAATGAACAATATATTAAGATTTCTCCAAAATCAAGCATATCAGGAATAAAATTCCTGTATGATGGTTCAATAATCACCTATTGCCACAGCACATTATAGCAAATGAACAATATGTTTATCGTAAATCAAATTATAAACTCAAATGATCCTACCAGATGTCCACAACAAGCAGCAATATTTACACATCACCTCCTCCTCCCTTTTGGCATGTAGTAATCTATATACCACCGCACGAATTTCTTCAACCCGGTTTGCAAGTTTGTGGTGGGCTTGTACCCAAGTTCCCTTTGAGCCAAGCTAATATTGGCATGAGTAAACAGCACATCCCCATTTGCAGGCATAGGAAGCACAACCTTCTTGGCCTTAACCTTCAAAAGCTTCTCCAATATATTCACAAGCTTGTCAACAGGAACAGGAGAAGTGTTTCCAAGATTGAATATTCTCAATTGGGCAGGTCCTCTCTTAACCCCACCACTCCCTGTACTCTTTTTAGCAGTATCCAAAGCACCCAAGCAACCCTGTATTATATCATCAATGTACGTAAAAATCCCTAGCAACTGGGAACTTATTAGGCCCTTCAAAAATAGTAATTGGCTTCCCTTTCAGTATAGCCTTGGTAAAAAAGAAATAAGCCATATCAGGTCGCCCCCAGGGACCATAGACAGTGAAAAACCTTAAGCCAGTGATTGATAAACCATAGATATGATTATAAGTGTGCGCAATTTCCTCACCAGCTTTCTTTGTAGCAGCATAAAGACTCGATGGCTGATCCGTTCGATGTCTTTCAGAGAGGGAACTTTAGTATTGAGTCCATAGACAGAACTTGAAGAAGCCCAAACAATTGCAGGCTGTGGATTTGCTGATTTGCAGACCTCAAGCAAGCTAACCCACCCAGCGATGTTGCTATGAACATAAGATGCGGGGTTTTTCATCGCATAACGTACCCCCTGCTTGGGCTGCAAGGTGCATTACATGCGTGAATTGAACCAATTCAAAGAGCTCTTTTAATAAAGCTGAGTCATTTATGTCTCCCTCCATAATAAAAACATCGCCCCGTTGCAGTAATTCGCGCCGCGGCTTGTTTCAGAGATGGATCATAATAGGCATTGAAATTGTCAAGCCCTACAACACCGTCTCCACGGCGGCGCAATGCAGCGCTGACATGGGTGCCCACAAATCCAGCCGCCCCCGTGACAAGAACTCTGAGGCCTGTTCGAGTCCTGGGCTTTCCCGATTTAGTGACCCTAAGTCTCCAATCGTCTCCATTCAGAATCCGCCGTGGCCCGGAATCGGCTGAGGTGGGAGAATGGAAGAAGAAGAGGAGAATAAGGCCAAGGAAAATGCAGGTCCAAAAAACAAGTTTTGTCACAGAAAAATGATAACGAAATCGATTAATGTAAAACGGTTTATCCATTGCGAAACAAAAATTCAGAAATTTTCCCGAGAAAATCGATGAGAAAAGCTTCAATCTTTATCTGGTAGGGGGAACTGGGCGATTCGGATACTAATGTGGAAGAGTAAATCGGTGGGCGAAGTAAATTGGGTATTAGTTGATAAGGATGTATTATGGATATGAAGGAAAGAAAGTGGATTGTTCTTATCCTTTAGATGGGTATAGTTATTTTTGGGTTTGTTTGCTGTTTTGGGCTAATGTTATTGTGCTCTGTTGTATGCGAATCTAATTTTTGGAGAGAGAGTGAAAATGGAGGAAAATCTAGAGTGAGAAATAGAAAAATGGAGATTAAGTTAGATTCAATGGGAGCTTGATGATGTGAGTGAGAAAGAGAGAGGAACCGGTTTATTAATACTATTATTTTTACAGGTAAATACGACAGGATCTAGTTGTTTGAGGGGAGAAATAAATTGATGTGAAATCAAAAACTATTTCAAATAATAAAAATATGAGTCTAATCACGTAAAAAGATATACTTGAATCTTAATTAACTAATTAGGGGGGTTCCTAAACGACTAATAATAATAATAATTAGGGGAATGTGCCAGCCCATTCTTTGCAAATCACAGTTCCACTATTTTTTTCTTTGTTATGGAGCCTTATAAGGAAAAGTTGCATCTTAATCCATTTTTACGTCAAATCGATAATAAAATGATATTTATATATATTAATAATAATTTTTTTAATCAATTCATTCTATATATTAATATTTTACGCCTTATCGTGATTAGGTTAGGAATGTGTTAAGGAGTTAAGCAATGATCATTATTACTAGTTAACAATAAGAAACCTCTCCCACCTTAGTTAATAGGAACGCGTTAAATATTTATTAAGCTATCATTCTGTAAATAAATAATATGGATTAATATTTTGAAAAAAAAAGCAAAATATGCTTATTTTAATTGGTATTGTTAAAAATAATAATAATAACATTTTTATATTATACAAAATGGAACAAGTGTAAAGAGGAAAGTAATAACGTGTGGAGGTGGACCCCAGCCTTGTTATTGTATTTATTCATGACTATACTAAATTACTAACAAAAGCGCGTGGACCATCACTAATAATTGCCTCCAATATTTATTAGAAAACTGGTTTATGTTTCTATTATATTAGTGCTTGCAAGGAAATTGCCGCACACGATACTTTGATGTAATCATATCATGTCTGCATTTTATGTCAGCATTGACTTTGTATAGTTTCTTTACAAAAAAAATTATGTGAAAATCGATATTTATAATCGTGTCTAAAATTTTAAATTATAATTTTAAAGATGCAATTTGATGCGTGCGGACGCATATGAACTGTACGATCGATAAAACACGTGCATTAAAAAATAAATTATTCATTTTTTACTTAAATAATCAAAGGTGTTTTGCCACAAATAAATAAATAATTGTAATCGTTTTAATCCTAGGTTGGAAACATCTGTATGTAAGTGAATGATGTTTAAAACAAAATGGGTGTTTGCCCCATTTTGCAAGCTGGGATATGGAGTGTGTTTTATGGTCTTCTAAAGAGCCAAAGAGATGGGGGTTCACTCAATTGAATGTGAAGTGCAACAATAACAGTGGACATAATATGTCGGAACGAAGTGGTCTATTAGTTCTAGTTGCTTGTCTCTTATCGAGCATATCCACAGTATTTACGGGTTTTTTCTGAATTATCATATTATGCATTTTATTTCTTAAAAAATTGATATTTGGCTCAACCATAACTTAATTGGTGTTTTTTATTTTCGTTAATTATTGTTTTTGTGAGCTTTACTTGCCTCTTTATTTAAAAAAAAAAAACGATTTGATTTGAGCCATCGTTGATGAATATATTTAAGTAAAATTTTTGTATAATTTTTATTTGACATCAATTTTGTGTTGAATTTATATATTATTTTTAATTTATTTTCATTTCTCTCAATTTCATCTTAAAAGGACTAAGGGATTTACATTATTTACTCTATGATTATATAATCGCAAGAAACAAAAAATTCAGCGATAAGCATATAAGATATTAATTAAAAAAATCAGGATGAAGTGAAACACTATGTACTAATGTTAATAATTTGTCTCAAATTGTTTTTAAAAGGCACATTTCAATTGTAATTGCTAATCAATTTTAATATATGGAGAGATCTTAAATTTAAATTTTCGTTTTTTTATTAAAAAAATTATCTTAAATTATTTCCACGCGGAGCAAAAGCAGCCCTACCTTTATTTTTAAGTAATTTATGGTGGGTATAAATCAAGCTCAAGTAGCTTTTTCTTTGTTGTAGTTGTTGTTTTTTTTTTTCAAAAAATAAAGGCAAGAACAAATAAAGAAAATTCATTGACGGGAGATACAAGTTTTGAATGATACCTTCCTTTGTAAGTTAGGATCTTAAATTCCTTCCCAATAATTATCAAAAATAAACTATTAGTTAAAGAATAGGAAGTTATCTTCATTGAGCATATAGAGATATCTCCATTCTCTGTATTTCAATTATTTTGTTATATAAGAAAGAAAAACAAAAGGAATTGAAGGCAAATAATAACTCTATAAAGTAGATATCCAAAATTGATTAAAAAATAAAAATAAACAAAAAGTCCGAAGCAAATGTCAGCAAGGGAATATAAAGTGAAATCAGGTGTTATGTAATGTAGCTACCTAAAATATCGCTTTATTGGAACAGCGTGTGCTGAAATTAATACAGGCATGTGCTTGATCGAGAAGATTGAGCTTCGAATGCAACGCTTGACCTCACCATAACCATAAACTCTTCTTACCAAGTCCGGGCCTCAAAAACCCTGAAATTATACTTATATTTCGAAGATTAGTTTTCAAGGTAGCCCGTGGGTTAGCCAAGCAGCCCAAAGAACCATCTATTCCTTTTCACGCATACTCCTTCAAGGCTTTAACGATATCAACCAAAGAGACCACCATCTCTATTAGAACCATTTTTACCGTGGAGACCTCTTATGTTAATTTAGTTGACAAGTAGTCGTTAATGTATTTTTGGATGTTGCAATGTTTTGATGCTAATAAATTAGTAGTCGGAGCTCTTAAGATGAATTAAGAAAACTGTTGTGTATCTATGTGTTTAGGATTTGGCACTTTCTGTTATTGTGGGAACTCTTTAAGTGGCTTAATATGCAGCTTTAGTGCGTTGAGTTCTGCACATTATAAGCTCAGCTCCTGTCCTGCTGGTGTTTATGGGCCGCGGGCTTCTCTTAGTGGGCTGTATATATGTACCTCTATGGGCCCTCGTTTATTTATGAACCTGGATAATAGCAATAAGCAGTTTTCAATTCACAATAACTACATTCATATTCGTAGAGTAAAAAGCAAGTATTTCGAAAAGCTGAATGTGAAACATGTTAAATACAGAGGCAAGAAAGTGCGATGCTGTGGGAGTGGTGGAAGAAAATAGAGGCAATGTCAGAAATGAGGTTGAGAGTCATTTTTAAATTACAAAACAATGAAAGTCAAACTACCCCACAATTAGCGGTCAATTTAGTTGCTCCCATTATTGTCTTAGGAGGAGTGTAAGCCCATGCAATGCAATAATAAAAGTTGGAATTGCAGGCATTTTTCCAGTTAACTTCGCAGTTAGGTAAGACGGCAGCGGAGTGCAGAAGATACAATATCAACCTCACGTTGTAAATCCCTGTATATCACTAACCACGGTCACTTATTTCTTTCAAAGCCACAAACCTGACCTTAACCCTGACCCACCTTCCTCAAAGTCCACATTATTTGTCCTTTTTTTTAATCTTCCCTGGAATTGAGGTAGTTAAAAGTCACCTCAAATCTTCCATCAAAATTATTGTTTTCTTTTGGTTAAAATAAAACGCATTGTAAATTTAACGCAAAATTGCAATCTTACTACAAAAAGCTTGTAGAAAATGCAAGTGAATTGTAACTTCTTCCATGTATCATTCGCATTGACTTTTGAGGCCTGGCCTGCCTTGACAATATTTTCGTCGAGCCTTTCATTTCTCATTGAGAATTTAATTTCTCTTTCGGCCTTTCCCCTTGTAATGTAACAAACAATTGTACCTCTGTTTGTTTGACAAATATACATTTATTCATACTTTCACATTGGGTAAATAAAATTTAATTAAAACTACGAATTTTGCTTGTATTTTTTCTAACAGGCCTCCACATTAGTTATATTTGTGTTAGAGCTGTAAGAAATTACATTTTAAATTTATTGATAACGACATAATAAAATTTAAATAATCCTGTTTTTTATTTGTAAAAAGAAAATATAGTTTGTGGACCAAGATGTGTGATTTGCGTCCAAAAAATGAAGAAAACCTAATCAAACATGAATATGAAATTTCGTTCCTTTGTAACTGATGGAACTCTTCAACAAATGTTTTACGAGCACTTATCAAATTAACGCCGATTAAAAGAGGCTTTAATTGGCATCGTTAAGATGGTCCAACAAAATGAAATTAACATCGTCATCTAATTTGTCACAAAAAATAAATCATTATCTAATAATGGCATTATCTCAGCGAGAGGGTTAATAATTGATTTGTTGGGATTCTGTAAAGTAATTGATTGAAGCTGAGTAGCATTAGCATCATTTGACACTACTTTTGTTTTTATTATTATCATTCCTTGCTGAAATCATGATTTTATTGGTTTCTTTCGGTTCCTTTTCTCTTAAAACTAATCATAGCCTCTTCACCCTATTCATGTCAAACAATTATCTTTTCTTATTACATCATAACACCACAATTTTACGCTTTAATTCAACGTGTTTTCCAATAAAGAATGGCTCTATAATTTATAGGCTGCTAAATTTTCTACGTTGAAAGCGGATTTTAAGTATATTTAGATTAAATATCTCTCAAACAATTATCTTTACTTATTACATCATAACACCACAATTTTACGCATTAATTCAACGTGTTTTCCAAACTAATCATAGTCTCTTCAGTCTATTCATGTCAAACAATTATCATGCAGATGCAAGTACTGGATGATATTGAGTGTTTGATTAATGTTTTTATTGAGAGGGGCATAGCATGAGTTTATGTAAGTTTATTGTAGATGGATGGAAGTTGTCACTTTGATGAGTACGGATAAAACCCAAAATGTCTTATCTGTAAAAAAAAAAAGCTGGCAGTTGAGGTAACCGATCGGATAGTTGGATCTGTAAAAAAAAATGCTCAGTCGGACCCGAAATTTAGCACTATAAAACTGAAGTTAGTAACTTTTAGAAAAATAGTGTTTAGAGAGAGAGAGTCTTAGATGTTCAATACATGAAGCCTTTATGCTTTTAGCTATTTATAGGAGATGATGGAGGGGTACTCGAGTACCTTAGGAAGCGATAATTGGCAATTGAAGCAGGTGAGCGGCGATGTGACAGAAAGCAAGTGGAGCATATGGATGTTAGCTTATATCAGTGGGCTGATAGGATGTGCTGTCCCATCAGTCTGATTGAATATTACCTTCCTATCTTGTCTTTCCAGTTCATGTTTTTGCTCATTTCTTTTAATAGGTTTGGACCATGTCAAGTATTGTTGGGCCGACTTGATTGGACATTTGGAGATATTCTTTCCATAGTTATTACTTGTCCCCCCTCTGAATGGTCCGATCGGATGATTTTTGACTTTTTGGCGAAATTTTTGAATTGACTTGAATCTGATAAGTCGCGTCTGTTCATTTTGGACAATCGTTGTGTATTTATTGCTGGTGTGCGTGTCGAGGGCGATGCTTCATTCTCTGCTCATGTATTTAACGTTTGCACATGTGTCGAGAGTGACATTTCGTTATCCGTTATGCATTGAATGGATTGGATACACGCGACGATCACCCAACAGGGAGGTGATTGGAGAATTCTTGGGTGCTTTGCCCTTTTTTAGTGTTTGGACAATACTCTTAGTAAAATCACTAAGACTAGCACGCATGTCCTTAATAGTAATAGTGGTATTCTCGGGTTGTAGCATGACTGCATCGTTAAAATCTGGGAGGTGATTGCCTCTGAAAGGTGATATGAGAGATATCTCTCTTCTCCCCGATGACCCAAATTTACTATGACTGGTGGAATCACGGTTTTCAGAATTTGCGTTTTCGTTAGATTTTGAATTTGCCATAACTCTCAACGAAAGCATCAAATAATAAAATCTGAAATATCTTATCTGTAAAAAGAAGAGCTGGCAGTCGAGGTAGCCGATCGATTAGCTGGACTTGCAAAAATAAATGCCCGGTTGGACCCAAATTTTAACACTATGAACCTTATTCAACTTTCTACAGATGGTAGAGACAAATTTCCCTGTTCAATTCTTTTTCTCCTTTGAGTTATATTATATATCAACCGTAAATGATCATATATAATTGGGCTCTAATGAAATATTTACTTATTTGATTAATGATTTCTTGTCCTAGTTTCTACGGGCCATAATTTAAATGATGGCTAATGGTTGAATTCTTATTGCAAAACAATGGGTAGGATTGTGCCAATAGATAGTCAAGACGAGAGCTGATAACTGAAAATTTTCGCCACCAAACAGATTTGAAAAAGGTTGCCTGGCGATTTGAAGAAGTAAAGAAAATACTTTTTTTTTTCTTTTCCCGAAAGGGAAAATATAATTATTTTTAAAAGTGAAAAATTAACACAAAAAATTCAGTACTTATTCTCTTTCCCGATTTCGTTATTCCACTCGTGATGTTACAGTAACATAAGGCGGAGTTTTTTAAATAATTATGCATGAATTACATCAACTTCTTAGACTTTGCGAAACTCGAGCTAAGAAATTTTCAATGTGAATTTGTACATACGATTTTTTTTAATTATCATTAGAGAATATTATTACTTCGATTAATCGATACATTATTAGTTTTATTAATATTGAATTTTAAAAGTTATTAGTTATAAATTTAATAATTTATTCTGTTTAACTCGTGTATCGATTTTTATTTTATAAATTTAACCATTTGTTAATATTGAGTTTTATTTTATAGCTCATCTATCAGTAATCTATGTCAGGAATTTCAGTTCAGTTCCAAATTTCAAATCAATTCCAGTTAAAGCTGTTTTTTTTTTTTTCATAAAACGAAAATTTCAATGAAACGGCAATTTGCAGTTTTCCAGTCAAGTTTAAGGATAATAAGCGTTATAAACACGCGCCCAACTGAAAGTCCAGAAAGACAGAAGAGGAATCGATTCTGTGTTAATCATGCGCAACTAGACCCATGTTTCAGAGACATTGGCGCACTGTGTAGTGTATACTCGATGGGCGCGTGACTTTTGGCAGTGCCACCTACGCCTTATTCTATGTGTAAGGGAAGGTGGACCTCATTGGGCCCAACTTCTTCCCGCCACACAATCACTCTGTTTCTGAACTTTGGATTTTGGATTCGGAGTCGGCATTATAAGAGCCAATCAAACACTAAACTCTAACTTATCAAAACTTCTTTTTTTTATAAAGGAAAAAGAGCAATATAACCTTTAATTTGTGACACCTCAGTATGTTAAAATCAAATCCACCATCAAAACAAATATAATCAATGTCCAACTCTTAATATAGTTTGATGTGCATGCTATGCATTAGTATGCACCTTTTTTTGGTGGAAGGGCAGAGCAAACTGCGGTATTTGTTCATATAATCATGTAGTATTGGAATTCCACTGACATGATTAATTCACATTCAAAACATTTAATTAAAACATAAATAATTTCTATTGTTTCTTCTCAAAATACCAAAGATGAGTATTTAGAAATCTCAATATGCAATATCTGGTACGAGGCGGGCGGGCCATAGGAAAGGTAGTATGCTTTCAATGTTGGCTGTAGGATATGCAACCGGCTCTTCACCTCTTTTTTGTCAATTAAAAGAGAGGGCGCAAATCGCTCCGTGATTGAAAAATGCCATTCTCTTCTCTGTCACAGTACAAACTACAATCCTTTCGCTTTATTTATTTATTTTTTTGCGGGGTCGAAAGGCCCCAACAAGTCCATATCATCTGATACAAGATTTGCAGGTAATTGGGGAGGATTGATCCACCAATTAGGGGGGCAAGTTAAAACTCCTTGCCCAATTAGCAACAAAATCAGCAATTCTTTTTACCTCTCTTCTAACAAAATAAAAGGAGTAGCTTTTGGAAAAGCTTATTCAGGTCAAACACCATGAATTTCCGAATCAAACATGCATGAAATAAAATTGTTTCCAAAATTTTACATGCAATTTCCAAATCAAACATATATTAAACTTAATCACCTCGGTTTAAAGAAAAAAAAACATAAGTACATATGCAAATTTATTGCGTGTAAATGGGAGTTTAACTGCAGCAGTAGGGATATTGCGATAATTGAAATTCCTTGCATCGTGGGATTTGCAACCCCAAAACCGTGAAGTGATATTTTCCAACTTCAAAGGCAAAACTGCAAAGGCAAGGTATTAATCCACTATCACTTCTCTTTTGTCTCTATCTGAGCATTTCCTCTAACTCAATCCTGGGAGTGTTAATTCACTATTCCCTCTAACTTAACCTTGAGAGTGCTAATTCACTGGGGTTAGTCTTTTTTTGTCTTGCAGATCTATTAGTCAAGTTTGTCGGATCATATTCATCTCCTTTCAAGTTCTGATATTACAATACTTATCACTTAAGATAAAATTTTTGAAGGATTATAATACTTACAATTAATACATAATTGCCCTCTAAACCATCGCTTGTCAACATATTACTTTTATAAACTAACAAACATCATATTAATTAGTCCATTAAATTTATTTAAAGTGTAAGTAATGCCCTTAAACTATTAAAAATGCTATATTACTATTTATCTTTATTCACAAGTCAATAACGCTTGATTTTTACACTATTTTATAAAGTGTCATATGTGACTATAATAACTAATATAATATTTCTAATAAATTTAAAAAATAATTCGGCACTCAATTAATTCAAACTGATAATGTATTAAATGGGAATACTATGAGAAAATTTATGTACTATTCCTAATATTTTCATCTTCCATTATTCAAGTTAGAAAGCTAAATTTAATTAAGATAATAATTTTTTGATAAAATAGATAGTTAGCGAAGCAATCCTAGTTTGTGTCTCGTGGGACGTTTATCATTTTGATTTATTTTTGGCATAGAGATATTCTTACAAAATTATTTGCATTTTGTACTAACAAAATAATTTAATTTTCGGACAAAATCATTAGATAATGGAATTTTTAAGCACTCACGGACTATATCTCATAATTAGATAGATAAAAATATTTTAGAAAATTCGATTAAGAAATATCATTGCCAAAAAAAAATAGAAAAAGAAATATCGCATCATAATATATCCTATAAGCATTAGGAAAGTGATTAAAAAGAATGGCTATCTGCAGTTGAGTAAAATTTCAGATAGCAGTTTGGAATAGGGGGTGTTCAAATTTGGTGTAACCTATTTAATTTATTTAATTTAATCCACTTAATTCTTTTTTTTTTATAATTATAGTGGGTTATTATAATCCATACAATCCATTCTAATATTTTAAAAATATACATGTGAATTATGGGTTATTATATAACCCAATCAATTAACTCACACTACACTATTCTTTAAAATACACTATTATTCACACTTTTTTTATTTTACTCTAATATGAGATTTTAACGATAAATCAGTGAAAAATATTAAATTACGATTAATTTGATTGAACTAATAAGATCATATCATTTTTATAGCATTAAATATTATTAAAAAGAACTAAATCAATACTTTTTTATTTAGTAATAATTGATATAAATTATTAGAGTTTAATCCGATAATCAATTTTTAATTAGATGAGATTTTAATTTTGATTCATTAATTCGGAATTTGTGATTATAAAACATGTCATCTCTTATAATAATTTTAAAAATCGAATTATGAAAAAAATCTTTTTTTTAAGATAAAATCTACTAAGTTAGTTTATTAAACTTTCAATGCCTGAAATTTAAAAATAAACGATGTTGTAACTTATTTCGTACCATTTGACTGTAAGGAAACGTTGATATTTGACTAATGCAAGTAAAATATGTATTATAGTTGCTATTAAAAAATATATTATTTTTTCAGTCTGATCTAGTTTTTAGTCTATTATTTTACACTTAGACTCAATTTAAATTCATTCGAAAAAGTGATTCGAATGAAAATAATGATATAAAAAAGTTGAAATTGAAAGAAATTTACCCAAAATGATTCAACTTGAAGTTATATAATTTGATATGATTGAAAGATTTAGAAATAATATATAAATATATTTTCTTGTTAAATAATAAATAATCAGAGTACGAGAATTTTGGTTTTTATTTTTTTTTACCCGTTGAATTTCACATTTGCTACGTACAAAAGCTTTTTCTGCACTATTATTTGGCTGAATTTATTTTTACAATATTTTATAGAAAAAGTGTCTTCCCAAAGATGCAAAAGCGATATCTGCATAGAATTAAAAATATTTATGCATTTAAATTGTTTTTGAGTAGTTAGTTTTTCATATTTTATGGTAAAAAGAATTAAAATCCATTTAATTTATTAAAATCCTCTTTAATAAAAAGAAGCAACAGATTTTATTTTTATATATACATGTATTGCTGGGTGTTATTGATTTTATAGGATATAAATCGGATCATACAATAATCTATTTATATATGTATAGCATCTCGAATCATACAATAACCGATTATATCATACAAAAATATTGAATCTGTATATACAGATGAAATCATACAAATGGCACTAAATGACATGCTACATATCAAATTAATGAATAATTTTAAATTTTAAAAAAATTATTAATTTTTTTATGAAATTTATATATAATTTAAAATTTTATGGCACTATAAATAAATTTACATGCGGTATTTAAATAATATTTTATATTTAAAAATATATAAATATGAATAATTTATAATTTATACATTTATAATATAATATAAAAATTAACATAATCAATATAATCTATATAAATTAATTAATACAATATAAAAAAATTAATTTATAATGCAGCTGATTTGAATTTCATTTAATAATTTAGATATATTAAAAAAAAGCAAATATAATTTACCAAATCCACGTTTGAACAACCTTAGTTTCGAAATTTGACCTGCATGTAATATAAGATCGTGGGAAAAAAAAATGGCAAAAACACAAAAATACCCTCATCATTTTAATGGTTGTCCGGAAATGAGATGACAGGAGGCGGGTCCCAAGCGTGTGACCATAGAGTTTCAGCTGAACAAGAAGGACATGTTGGTAATTTAAAAGAGGCAGCAAGATTCGCATAGACGAATTTTGAAAGGTCCCGTCAATCTCTTTTAGGGAGGCATCTTCAGCACTGTAAGCCCGTAACTCAATGTGCGATTATTCATTGCATTTTTTCGTTCTGAATTTTTTACTATTTAAATTTATTTAATACATATTTTATAAATTAATTTATTGCTGCATCTTTTTTTGAAAATAATTCAATGAGAAAGGTATATTTGTAAAATATTAAAACGTATCTATTTCAATATGACATTAAATTGATTTTTGTTTTTTTTCAAGGAAAATACTCATAAATGTAAATGCAGTATAGTAAAATAAGAAAATTGATACATGTAATTATTATTTATCGTTAAAATACTTTCCAAACAAAGATACAAAATAATCAAAATAAAACTGAAAAATATTTTGCAATTTTTTTTCTAATTATTTGTTAAAATTTTTGAAATTAATTAAAAATATATTTTTAAAAATTTTTAGTTGTTTATTTTCCAATAAAATACAACAATACATATATTGATTCTATATTAAGATATGAACAGCTATATTTTTTATGAAATCTATTTTTGAACAAACATTTAAAAAATATCAAAAAAATTGAAATAATTTTATTTTATTTTCATTTCAACATTTACCATTTGCAAGATTAACAAATGGTGCAAGGTGATAAATTTCTAAATTGTAATCTTTGAATTTAATGATATAAAGAATAGCTAGCACGTGCCTTTTATAGTTTGAATTGTGTATATAAGCCAATATTATTAAATTTTATATTTTTTCCATCATTTTAAATAAAAATATCAAGTAAATTAATTTTTTTTATTTCTATTTTAGAAAATCATCCTTATTCATTTCTAATGATACATGGTAGGAGAATTTAAAGTTGGCACTTATTAATTATTATAGCAGATGATAAAAATTTCAGTACAGCCGAAGTGAATGAACTATAAAATCAACTACCCATAATTAAAGGTCGTCGTTTCAACAACATATGCCATAATTACAAAATAGCGATTAGATAAAATTATCCATTGAATACAATTAACGTGATTGACAATAAGATAATTATTGTTTATTTTTTTTAAATATTGGTTAAGTTTTTTTAGAAACAGTCTAATCATCTAATTCAGAATTAAAAACTCTAGAAGTTATAATTAAAGATAAGTTCTCCAACAACATACATTATATCTACGTAACAATAATTAAATCTAAAATTTTATTTAATCAATACTCCCAACACAAGCAACAAATCATAAAAATATCAAAGCCATAGTTTTCAGAAGAACGGAAAAAAGTGTTAATATGCTATCAAAATTTAACCCTATAAGCTTATTTAGCTTAAAAGAATTTTCTCTTCCTGTAAGTAACTAAAATATTTTAAAAATTATACTCATTTATAATGTCATTTTAAGCATGTTACAATAATAAATACACGCAACATTTTCGAAAAGTTTAGAGTATAATTTTCACGAGAAAACCTTCAAAACAATAAATATATGCATGAAAAGGTTGAAGCTAGGTAGATACATATTTTCCTATATTTTCAACATTCATTTCCCATATTAATGAACAAAAAAGAACAAAATGAAGTGGAAACTGAAATCCGATCCAATGGGATTACGACGCCGACGACGACCATCATGACAGTGATGATGCCCCTCTGCCTCTCAGGTCCCACCTCTGCCTTCTCTTTTATAAAAATCCACCTGTCCTCCATTACCCGCAAATCAATGCTTTTTTCAAATATTCAAATTTCTCATTTTTCTTTTTTAACCACTCTTTGTCCTCTTCTGCTTCTCCAGTTCTCTGTCTATAATATATAATGCCCTTTTCCTAAACTTTAACACTTGGTCCTTACTCCTTATTCCTCGCTCACAATGAGCCCAGCACCTCCAATTCCGGTGCTACTCATTCTCACCGTAATTTTCCTCCTCTCCGGCGTAGCTCCCGTTTCCGGGTGGCGCCCATGGCCTCGCCTCAAACCCAACTCCTCTGATCTTCTCTACGGTGGGTCCAAAAAATACGAGGGCTCATCTGATTTCGTTCGCTTGCGTTACCATATGGGTCCGGTTCTCACCGCCAACATTACCGTACACACAATCTGGTACGGAAACTGGCAGAAATCCCAAAAGAAGATTATTCGCGAGTTCATTACTTCAATCTCCTCCCGTCAGTCGAGACACCCTTCCGTCGCCGGCTGGTGGAAAACTGTTCGACTTTACACCGATCAAACCGGTGCTAATATCTCGAGCACGGTTGTATTAGGGGAGGAGAAAAACGACCGGTTTTATTCACACGGAAAATCACTCACGCGGCTATCGATACAATCCGTGATTAAAAGTGCTGTGACGGCTAGATCAAAGCCGTTGCCGATAAATCCGAAAAGCGGTTTATATCTGCTGCTCACTGCCGATGATGTGTACGTCCAGGATTTCTGCAACAATGTATGTGGGTTCCACTACTTCACATTCCCGTCGATTGTGGGGTACACGCTCCCTTACGCGTGGGTGGGAAATAGCGCCAAGTTTTGCCCGGGAGTGTGCGCTTACCCATTTTCTGTACCCAATTACATCCCGGGTCTGAAATCGAAGAAGTCACCTAACGGCGATGTAGGCGTGGACGGGATGATTAGCGTGATCGGTCATGAGATTGCTGAGCTGGCAACGAACCCGTTAGTGAACGCTTGGTACGCCGGGCAGGACCCGAGCTTTCCGGTAGAGGTAGCAGATTTGTGTGAGGGTATTTACGGGACCGGAGGCGGTGGGTCTTACACTGGACAGCTAATGGAGGGCCATGATGGTGCCACGTATAATATGAATGGAATCAGACGGAGATACTTGGTTCAGTGGATATGGAATCCTGTGGTCAGCTATTGTACTGGGCCTAATGCACTAGATCAGTAATGTAATTGCATTGCGTAATTTGGGGTTTCTATAAGTTAATTTTTGTGTTTGGGGGGTTTTGTTGGGTTTTTGTTAAATGCCGATTTGGCTTTAATGGTCAGTTAAGGTTGTTAAAAATGTTTAATAAAATTTTTACTATACCTGTAATCTTGATTTCCCGCCTCGTTTACAGTCCTCTACTATACATAGATACATATATATATATTGTAATAATATAAGGATTATAGTTGTAGGCTGTGGAAATATCCAGCTGAATTATTTGGACATGAGAGGGTACAGTACAGTACTATTTTTTGGGGACAATTTTAAAAATGGTGTTTTTTGGGAAAGTATTTGGGTTTTTGGTGTGTTTTTCAAACTATTTGGGATTATGGGATATTAGGCTCATTTCCGCTGGATTAATGGGCGGAAATGGCAGGGGCTTCACGGACAACGAGGCGGAGGCAGACTTCGCAGGGGCTTCACGGAAATGGCAGTGGCTTCACCTCACTTCCGCTGGATTAATGGGCGGAAGTGGCTGGCTGACAATAAAAAAACTAGTTTCTCATTGTGTAACATTGTTTGTCCAACATTTCTATGTTTATTAACTGTGCAGTGGACCCCACGTTACATTTTCACAACTCTGTTACGTGTATTCTAAAACACTCAATTTGTCTGATTAATTCTCAAAACACCCTATTTCTCTAAATAAAAACTAAAAATATATTATTAATAAAAAAGTGCCTTGCTATCAGGTATTGGCTATAATATTGATAATTATAATTAATTAATTAATATGAGAATAATTTATAGTTTGAACAGTCGAGAGTCTAATTATTTTCCATTTGACCAGGATTCAAATCACATCCATTACCACAAATAAACATTATAAAAGCACAAAAGTATTTTTAGTCGTTGAATCAAAATACTTATCGAGAAAAATTTTGTTTTGCCTAATATATCACTTTATAAAATTAAATCAACTTTTATTATATATATTTGATATTATTTTTTATTGGTATCAATAATACATTAATATTTTTATTAACTTTTCTCTTTCTTAGTAAATGAAAAAAAAAATACAAAACGGCTAATTTCGTGGTTTAATTAGTAAAATAGAAAAAATAGCGAGAAATTTTTGTCTAAATCCAGTGTAAGAAAAATTTATAAATTAAATTAAAGGTAAAATAATACATAGGTAAAATTTGTTGAAAAATAAAATAGTAGTTAATGTAGGTATCAATAAATACTTTATTTAAAATTTTGTTTTTTCTATTTTACTAATTAAACCACGAAATTAGCCGTTTTGTATTTTTTTTTCCATTTACTAAGAAAGAGAAAAGTTAATAAAAATATTAATGTATTATTGATACCAATAAAAAATAATATCAAATATATATAATAAAAGTTGATTTAATTTTATAAAGTGATATATTAGGCAAAACAAAATTTTTCTCGATAAGTATTTTGATTCAACGACTAAAAATACTTATGTGCTTTTATAATGTTTATTTGTGGTAATGGAGGATGTGATTTGAATCCTGGTCAAATGGAAAATAATTAGACTCTCGACTGTTCAAACTATAAATTATTCTCATATTAATTAATTAATTATAATTATCAATATTATAGCCAATACCTGATAGCAAGGCACTTTTTTATTAATAATATATTTTTAGCTTTTATTTAGAGAAATAGGGTGTTTTGAGAATTAATCCGAGAAATTGAGTGTTTTAGAATACACGTAACAGAGTTGCAAAAATGTAACGTGGGGTCCACTGCACAGTTAATAAACATAGAAATGTTGGACAAACAATGTTACACAATGAGAAACTAGTTTTTTTATTGTCAGCCGGCCACTTCCGCCCATTAATCCAGCGGAAGTGAGGTGAAGCCACTGCCATTTCTGTGAAGCCCCTGCGAAGTCTGCCTCCGCCTCGTTGTCCGTGAAGCCCCTGCCATTTCCGCCCATTAATCCAGCGGAAATGAGCCTAATACCCCATAATCCCAAATAATTTGAAAAACACACCAAAAACCCAAATACTTTCCCAAAAAACACCATTTTTAAAATTGTCCCTATTTTTTGAGGAAGTGGCAGGAAGTTGCATAACTGGAGCTTTTTTTCTTATGTCCTTGTGCCGCCCAGCCAAAATTTTTCAATGGAATTGTCCAATTTTGGATCAATGTGAATAATTGTAGGCAATTTCGTAGGAATGCAATTATGATTCTCCAGAAATTAGCAAGTGAAGATGAGCTTACGTTCCATATAATGCTATTTCATTATTGATACATGTCACTGTTAGTGCCAACAGAATCATTTAATATAGAAAATTTTAAGAAAGTTATGTAATTTTGCAAAATAAAACAAAGAAAGATTGTGAGTGGTGCTAATTTGGATCTATAATTGCATCCTATAAAGAGCCAAACGATTTAATTGGGGCTGCAACAAATGATGTTGACAGTGAAACTTATCTGAAATAATTTTGGAGCAGAGGACCAAAACTCCGTAGGAGAAATTAAAAAAAAAAAAAAGCAAAATCAAGGAACAGAAGTCATCTTCAAACAAGCTGTGCACAGTACACCATACATACAAATTTCGTTCAACGAGGAAGCGGGCTTTTTAGGCGTAGCTAAGGGACCCGTCTGCTTTTAATGTCTTTCCCAATTTTTAATAAAAACCTTTGTGGCTATTACTATTATTATGCCTTTTCAGTTCTCACACTTTTATTATTTGTCTGGTTTATTATACTTGCAAATACTGAAGCTTCCTATCAAATGTTAATGCTTCTCTTATGTCATACGAGTTGTATCATTCTTTCTTTTAAAGGGGTTTACAGTCCTGTTTAAAGTGTCTTTGGCAACGGTAACAGTTGGAATAGAGTTTTATTAAATTGAGAAATTAAAAGCAATTTTTATT
The DNA here is from genome assembly GCA_037975025.1 of Excoecaria agallocha. Classification (NCBI taxonomy): domain Eukaryota; kingdom Viridiplantae; phylum Streptophyta; class Magnoliopsida; order Malpighiales; family Euphorbiaceae; genus Excoecaria; species Excoecaria agallocha. Next base: position 35,548,994 of record CM075809.1, read on the forward strand.
TGACCAATGTAAGAGTAAAATTAGCATGGAAACTGTGAAAGAAAATGCATTAGAAAAAAGAAAAAGAAAGCCTCGATTGGAACAGAAGACATGCAACAACCAAGGAAAAACAAACACTGTTACAGAGGAGAATATCTGCGTGTTTTGAAAATGTCTAAACCATCAAATTCGAGGAGGTAAAGCTCTATACTTCGTCGACTGGACTGGGCGGGGTCGGTCTTTTTTTGGGGATTGATACCATCACTTGATCAATCAATTATTTAATTACACTGCGAGGAATCTTAGCTTGAGCGTTTCATTTCGTTTTTTTTATTTTTTTATTTTTATTAGAAGAAAGTTACGTTTCTATTTGCATTTGTAAATAACGTCTAGTTTTTTACCTTGATTTATTGATAGATTATCTCGAATATTTCCTATTAATTAATTTTGTTTTAAATTAATAACTTTAAGTTTGATTATCAACATCGATTAGCTTAATTATTTAGATATTTGTTTTCTTTAAATGTCTATCAAGTAAACTCAGCAAGTATATTATTATCAGATCTCACAAACTCGTGGACTAATTGGAGAAACCTTAAGCTTTTACTGATTTTGTAACTTAATTAATTCGAACATTACACAAAAAATTTAAATAATTTCATAAGATAGTGATAAATTAGGCCAATAATCTTTTTTTTTTCTTGTCAATAATTTAGACCAACAAATGAACTGCAATAAATAGATCGAAAACACAATTAACAATAATTATACTTTAAAAATAATCAACAATAATTATGTCTTAATGCTGAAAAAGAAAAGAATTGAAAGCATATTTGGGAACCAGCTGGCTGGCTCTCCCCATTGGTATCAAGTGGCACTGGCAACAAATTTACAGCATAAAAAAATATTCAGACATAAGCATGAATGCGTTTGACTATTTTTCTAGGATTTTTTTTGGAACCACTCTTTTCCTAGATTAGGTGAGTTTTTATAAAATTAAGGGACAAATAAAGAAATTAACACCTTGTTTGGATGATGGTTCATGAAGTGGTATGATTTTATTTAGCAGTATGTTTGAAATGATGACGTGATATAATATGATTTAATAAATAATTTATAAAAAAATAAAAAAAAAATAATTTTGATAAATTAGATAAAAACAAGTTAGGAGCTATATTAAAATATAAAGAGATTTATCAAAATTAACAGAAGTGGTATAAAAAAATATGTAAAATCTTCAATTTGGTGTTTTAAAAATTTAAATAAAATAATACCACAAAAGAACAATGAAAAATTTATTTTTCAAACAGTACGTTAAATCATATCAGTTCAGAAAACAAGAGGAAGAAAATGAGTTTCTTGTCTTGAGACAACAATAGGAACGCTAATTCAACTTCAGAATCGGTGCAAAAGTAGAAGCGGCGCCGGAGTCTTCGTCTTTTTTACCTGTACTTCATTAACAAATTCTAACTTTTTCACCCTTTGCTCTTTGTTCGTCGTCGTCGTTGTTATTATTATTATTATTATTATTATTATTATTATTATTATTATTATTTCATAATCTAAATTATTCGAATCTTTTAAATTTCTATCTAAATGTTATTGGTATTAGAATTGAAAAGTCCATCGTAATTTATACATAATATTTCATTGACGAAAAAGATTAATCGAGAAGTCACAAACGAGCCACTAAGTAAATTTTCACTTAGCATATCATGTAAGTTAAATTCTCAATAATTTCCTTGTCTTGTTCATATTTTCTGTGATTATAAGTAGAAATAAAATCAGCGTTATTTCCTTATCACGTATGGTCCTATTAAAGATGAATCCAAATTATCCACACCGAGCATGAATAAGAAAGGAAGTAGCTGTTTTTATGGGCTGTAGCAAGCTAGCTGCAACTTCTAGTTTACTTTTGTCTCCTTCATAGATTTCAAACAAACTAAGTAAAGAAACAGGAAATCATTATCAATCACACCATAAACAAATAAATGATGATCAAGAAACAAAAATAAAAGAGAAAAAAGCAAGAAATTCCCTGCCCACAGTATGGAGTTATTCTTATCAATATCTCGAACAAATCTAGTTAAAGAAGAAAAAAAGGGAGGTATAAAGAATAACGAATATTATAATGAGCTGGTGCAAATTGATTAGCATTAAATGATATGTAAAAGAAGGGGTGCAATAATTAGAAGAGGAGAGGGGGACCTCTACTGTGGCCTCTTTGTCATCTAATTTTCACACAACTTTGATGAATTGACACAAAAGAGTTATGGTTTCATTTGATTTGCAAATCTCAAACCGAATGATATGCTGTTAATCTAAAATGATTCCGTGGTCCAAAAAAGATGACCTTGGAGAGACACCAGAGACATTAACCTTAGAATAATTTCTCACGCATGAACACTAAGGTTAAAACCAATCATTAGGTTTCAATTTCACCTTTTACAGATAATCCAGTGCAAGAAGGTGAAAATAACAGTGTCATCCTCAAAACGTTCCTGGCTAGACTGGTAGCTCAAAGGCATCCACACTGCATTAAATGCTTAACTCTAACTGGCAGCATATGTTAAACATGTTGAATTATATCATACAACTTCTATCTTTCTCTATGATCCTAAAAATTGGACTAAAATTCCCCTGATTTCACCATATTGGGATGGTCATCATTCATCGTTGCTAATTCATGTACCATGCTTCTCTTAACTCCCCTCTGACAGTTTCCCTAATAGCACTGATAATCATGTACTGGACGAGAAGAAAACCCGATTGAACAAGAAGAAGCAATGCATATCAGTGACTATGCTACCAACTAGAGATCATAGCCATTGAATGATTGTTGTCCATGAAATTCTCAGTTATAAGCAAATGGACCTTGTCTTTAAATGTTCAATTCATGAAATACTGCAATATGTTAACCATACTATAAGACAAAATAAAATATGAACAACAGGGCAATTTAACAAGAGTTTATCCTTCTAGCTGTGTTGTACTATTATTTTTAGATTTTATCCAAAAGAATAAACCAGATCGAAGCAAAGTACAACTACTAGAAACAGCAGAAGTTTAATGGTGTTCAGAATTCTCAAATCTCAAGTACTAAGCCCACCTGCCCCTGCACACGAGTACATATGAGATAAATCATATGCTTCAGCAGGCAATTAAAACATTTTGAGCAACTCAACAATTCACAGCCGCATGCCTTTGGCTCTTTTGCAGAAAAAGAAGTCGGGAAAATTGTGTCATACAGTAATATATCTTTATTAACAACAGGTCAAAATGCAGCCTCGGACGAAGGGCTCAACTATCACTTGTCCGTATGTCAGAAATGCTTCTTATACAACAGGAAATAAGTGTATATTCACAAAATATTATTTTTGGTCTTTAAGATTCTCATTCTGCAGGTACTTCAACACTCCATATGCAACAGTTCCAGCAACAAAAAAGAAGACTGTAGGGGTGAAAGATGGGTACAAGTACTTCACAAAAAATTTATCCCATTCATCAGGTAGGAAGCCTGCGATGTAAGATAGCTAAGAAGTTATACTTGGAACTTGAAAACAACACAAAACATAAAATACAATCAGACCTATCCAAGAAGTTATACTTCAAAGTTGTGAACAGTAAAATACATAGATAATAATCAGACCTCACAAATTTATTGTAATAAGTGAACTAACTTTGAGAAGAAAAATTTAATTTCATGAGATACTAAAAAACATGCCTCTTCTTTCTTTGTTTCTTTATTTCCGTTTCTTAAAGAGGCACCAATTTTGGAGATTTTTAAGGAAAAGTAGATTATAAGGGCATCGTGAACTTGTACAACACCTTTAGGTTAATATAGTTTCTTAATTTAAAGTGCATATTGAGACAACTCTATTTGTCATAATTGCATAGCAGGGTAACAGGGAATAAGAACTGCTCTGAGAAGTTAGAAAGGAAATTGAAAATAACCAATATTGAAGAACTTATTTTTGGGTTCTTAACTTAATCTGACATTAAACGAGTTAAATGACAAATGGAGATCAGTTTTATACATGCTGTAATTTCAGATCATCGATGCATTATAATTTCAAGGCTATCTCACTACTAAACTAGTTTAAATTAGGAATGGTGAGCTGACAATCAGGAAGAAATAAGAATCCAGCAACTTTAAGCTGTTCAGTCTAGTAAGATGGTGATATTCTTGGATGAAACACCAATTTCTGGGTTCAAGATGATGGAGGCACAACTGGAGTGGATAAAAGGGACAATCCCAATGGCTGCCTCCTTGTTAGGAACCCAAAAATGCTCAAAGAAGAAATCTCAATTGCAATATAGAGCTGAAGGACTTGTGATTTGTTGCCGAGAAATTTAAATATAGATAAATCCATGCAGGACAATTGAGAGCATATTTACACACCTCAAATAGTATTATATCACGAGTTGCTACATGTAGAAAAAGGTGCTTAGAAATATGTGAAAAAACAAATTAAGGTGCCCACGGCAATTTCCAGTAAACCCGATAATAAAAAAGCTTTAACGGGCAAATACCTGATGCAGCAAGCAAAATTCCTTGGACAATAATGACCCCGCCAAGCCCCAGCCAAGCTAAAAGAAAAGCACTTTCATTTTTACTCTGCTCCTTAGCTTTAGCCTCTTCCTCTTGGCTTACAAATGCCGGCTTCTCAACAGGGGACCGCCTAATTATGGACGCCCTCTCTGCTTTACCCTTCTGCTGTTTCTTCTTATTACTCGCACTATTACTCGAACTGGCCTTACTTGACCTGGTTGAAGCTGAGGAAGATGATGTCCCGAACCCTAGTCCAGGCAGTGAGGATTCCTTGGGTGTGGCGGAGTCGCTGGTGGCTCCAGCGTCGGTCGTGGGCTTCTGGGATTGGATTCTGAGATTGAATTTGGTCGGGGAGAGAAGGAGAGGAAGGTGATGAAAGGGTTTATTGAAGAGAGTGGAAGGTGAGTGGATATGTACCGCCATTTTTAGATTAGGTGGTTAGTGATGGTCCGTTATTTGCCGTTTTAGTTGGCTTTGTGACTTCCGGTTATGCCATCCTTCTCCTTAAAATTTTGAAAATAGCATTAACCTCCCCAATTGTTCGTTTTTTGTTTAAATTTTCTGCTATACAGGTTCAATTCAACAACATCCAACAATATATGCAATCGAATAAAGATCCAAGTCATGTTATTTTTTCCCCATAATCATTTATTAATTTATATTAACTTTTTAAATTTAATAATAGGTAATTTTTATTTTACAGCCAAGTTATTCTATTTTTTAAACAATATATTTCATTTAGATTTTATTTTTTAGTTATGTAACTCAACTTAAAATTAGTTGCAAAATTAAAATAAAAATTCGTGGTAGTTAAACATTTTAAAGGGTAATGAAATGGTATTTTTAAGAATAACGTGATGCTGCTGGTCACAAGTCTTTTTCCGGTGTTTTGGAGCCTAGTGTTGCGGAGGCCATTAGTATCCGTGAAGCTCTAAGTTGGCTCAAATCTCGTTCATTTAATAACGTGATGCTGGAGTCAGACTCTTTGTTGGCTATTGAGGCCCTTAATAGTAGATGTTTCTATAGGTCTGATTTCTATCATATTATTCAAAATTGTCTTTGTTTTTCTGATATTTGCCTTTTTTTTGGCTATGTTAAAAAATCAGCGAATCAATGTGCACACATCTTAGCTCGTGCATCTGGTTCAGTATCTGATTTGGTTTGTTGGAACTTGTTTCCCCCGTCTTTGCTGTATTCAGCTCTTTTAGCTGATTGTTCTTCTTCTTAATGAAGTTAGTTTCTTTTCAAAAAAAAAGAATAAAACAAGATAAACTGGCCATAAAAATATTGCATAATTAGGTTAAAAGTTAAAATTTTAAAAATAAATTAATCATAAAAGAAATTGTAGAAATAAGTTGAAATTTCTTATACGTTTAAATAGCGTTTGTTAAATCGACCCAGATAAGAAGTTTTCAGATAAAACTGGAATACTTTCCGAACCAAGATATGGAATAGTCAAGATAACATTGGAAAACATTCAGAAAATTTTTTCCAATCGTTTGTTAAATTTTTTGGGATCAATTAAAAATAAAATTTCTTCAAATTTTTAATTATTTTTTATCTTGAAATATCAAGATATAAGTAGTTAAAAAAAAAAATTTTGTGGGACCCATTTTTTTTAACAAACGCTTGGAAAGGTCGAAAAAATTGGAATGATTTTATTTTCTTTCCATTCCAACCTTTCCAAGGTTAACAAACACTACCTTAAAGTATATCCCCGTCCTGGATTAACTTAATCACGAAAAGATTGAAATAAGGATTAAATAATTCCACTATATATATATTTTTTAGCAAAATCACTAAATACTTTACATGAGTTTGTATGGAGTTCGGTGTAGCCCATATCCATTCAAAAACTCGCATTTTCTGATGGTGATTTTGGATTTAATACCCCTAATCTTCAAACAAAGAATATGAGGCCCGGTCAAACCCGGTTGTTCAAACGACTGTGTCGTTTGCGTAGTGTATTAGCCCTTTTTTCCCTATTGCCCGGAGTATATTGGTCACCGGCATACAATTTCGATTCTAAAATTTGTTGTAATTTCCGAAAGATAAAAAGGAGAAAATTACTAATAGTTTTCTTGGAAGAAGAAGAAGAGTAGTTGTTAAAGAGGCAATTAGTTGATGGATTCAGAGTCAAATTGCATTGTTTCTGAGATTTTCACCAATTTTCTGCATCCTATTTGAGCAGTAGGGGACAAATCGATAGCAGCCACGAGTAGAAGGTGGACCGCAGATTCTCGCCTCCATTGCCACATATTCATTTTTCTCCTCCACAATTTTCAGTCCAGTTCTTCACTTTAAAAAGTCCTCACTCTGTATCTCTTTCTTTCTTCTTTTTTTTTCTTCACTGCTTCATGGACTGTGTAGCATACACACATCATCTTTCTCAGTCCACCTCTCATGGCCGTACTCTCCTTCCCCCGCTTTCTCTCCGTGGCCCTCGCTGCGAACTTCAGCTCTGGCTTTACCTCAAGGAACTCGTGCTTTTGCTCTCTCTCTCCAAAAGCAACAGTCTCCACGAGCAATGCTGCTCCTCGCTCCGCGATTCTCTGGTTCAAGCAGGATCTTCGCGTCGATGATCATCCTGGCCTTATTCAAGCTTCCGATTATCCTTCCTTAATTCCTCTTTATGTTTTCGATCACCGGATTCTCTCTCGTGAGTGTTCCTCATTCTTTCTCGTTACTTGCAATGCTTGTCTTTTTAATAAATAAATAGTAAATTTGTTTGTTTATACCTTTCCGACTACGGAATTCGTAGTTATCGAGTTACTTGATTGCCTCAAGACGGACGTGGTCAAATTTTGCTCTTTCTTTGCTGTTATTAGCAGTCGTTTTTGAAATATATGTTTGGTTAAACATTTCTAGACCAAGGAATTCGTAATTATTTAGTTACGTAATTCCTAATTACTAATGTGGCCAATAATTTTTCAGTATGTAGCCCTGAGATACCGTGGAAATAAGATGTTTTTATTAATGCCTGCTGCTTTTGATGGAGATGAGTTTAAGTAGTTGTTTTGGCTATTTGTGTAGGTTATTCTGATGAAATGCTAGAACTTATTCTTTTCGCGCTGGAAGATTTAAGGAAATGCCTTAGAAAACAGGGCTCTAATTTGTTGATCAGGTTTGGGGCTGCGGAGAAAGTTATAGGAGACCTTGTACAAGAGGTTATTACTTATTATATTTGCTTACTGTGATGAGAAAGGATGGGGCCAAACTTCAATATCTGATCATTTTGCTAAAATTTATCACCTGAATTATTGGGACAGGTGACAGCTACTGATATATTTGCTGAAGAGGAGGTAGAGTACCACCTTCGCACAATAATGGAAATTGTTGAAGAAACCTTGATAAAATCAACACTTTTGGATGGGAATCCGAATATTGTACTGTGGCGGACTCCATTTTATGATATTAAGGTAATTGTTTTTGCAATTAAAGCCCTTTTGATGGCTGTTTATGGAACATTGTATTGCAAATAACGAATACATTGGGCTTCTCCACGTGTGTAGAATCTAAACGACTTACCTGCATCGCATGTTGACTTCAAAAAACTGCCCCTGACTTATCCTCTTCAGCTCCCAAGCTTACCCGGTACAACAATGGAACTGGACTGGGGTAAGTTTCCCATTCATCAAAATTTTATTTAACACCTGTTCTGTCTGTAAATTTTACTTGATCAAAAGACGAAGAGATAGAGAACGGATATCTTTTTCTTTTTCAAATATGTTTTGATATGCAATTTTGGTTTACCTATAGGGAGAATGACAATTGAACCATGATTCAGGTTCTGTTCCCACATTGGATGAGTTGAAGAAATTTGTGAATGAAAGCCCCTCCAAATTGAAAGAGAATTGGACTTGGATCAATAAGGTGTCAACTGACACTATATTGCAGAAAAAAAAAAATGTTAAATTTGAGGGGAGCATATACAAATAATTTGAATTCCAAGCAAAGCCAGAAGACTAGAGTGGAAAATTCTGTCTTTGTCACACAAAAACAAACATGTGTGGGAGGTGGGACAAGTAACATACTTAATGCATTGGCTGCATACTTGCGTTATTTGGAGGGAACAGCTCGAGATGACTGGCAAGAGTATGTGGTGATTTTTGAAGAATCTTTTCTTAGGATAATGTTGCCACTGTAATTCAGCATTTTTTGGCATCTTTTAGATTTGAGAAAGAGATTTAATTTAAATTAGAGAAATTATTCATTGGCATGGCAGGGTACATGAGAGGTTGCGTAATGCTGAAAAACGGGAAGGGGCTTCATTTTTTGCACTCTTTGGCCCTTCCCTTTGTTTTGGTATCATATCCAGGAGGAGGGTACATTTTGAAGCTATCAAATATGAGAAGGAACGAAATGCTGGATTTCTGTCACCCTTTGGATATTCAACAACTACTGTCGCTTCAGCCATTGATGCTGTGAGCTCAATGGAGGTATTGTGGTGTTTAATATTGGGTGCTTTAAACCTATGATGCGCACATGCTTATATATCCGGTTGTTGTGAACCATGTGTTATTTTTTCAGATTATTTTAATCCTTCTTTCTAAGTTTGTGCATAACTTTATTTTTCACGAGTCTTCTGGAGGATTTGAGCTGAATTTTGTGGCAGTGGTACTGGCTTTTGTCTCTAAAAGGTCAAATAAATAATGAAGGAGCATATTCTATACAAATATGGCGATGGAATGGATATTTAATTCAGGTGTGCAGCTGAAAACTTGCAGTTCTTGCACTACAATGTCCTTTTTAATTTACCTGCTAAGTCTGCTAATCTCGTGGTTCATGACTTGTTGAACAAATAGGCGTATGCAGTTCAGTCTGCAGAAATACTTCAGCCAGTATATCATTATAGATTTATTGTGACATATCTTTAAGTGATTATTCTTATTTCAGTATACAGCTGTTGGTCATGAAGGCCCTGCTATTCTCCTTGTTCACGGTTTTGGTGCATTTTTGGCGCATTATCGTGACAACATACATGCTATATCTGAAAGTGGAAACCGTGTTTGGGCAATCACAGTTTTAGGATTTGGAAAATCAGAAAAGCCAAATGTTGTTTACACTGAACTTTTGTGGGCTGAACTGCTGAGAGATTTCGTAACTGATGTTGTGGGTGAACCAGTGCATCTTGTGGGCAACTCTATTGGCGGTAAGGTCCAGCTTTTGACCGTCCTGTCTACTTTTGTCATTTTCTGAAAGCTACCTTTCAATACACGTTTTATACTGGGGTTATGGACTATGTTTTAGCTTTTATTAATGCTTTTACTATACTTGATTTTATGCGCACTTGTATGCATCTTTTTTTTTTTTTTCCTTTTACAATATATGGTTTTTAATTTTGAATTTTTTTTACTCAGAAGTACATCAAATCATTTGCCTCTCACCAAAACTTAATAGTTTCTGTCTTGTACAGGCTATTTAATATCGATTGTTGCATGTTTTTGGCCTGCTTTGGTCAAGTCTGTTGTTCTTATCAACAGTGCTGGGGATGTTATTCCAGGATATGGTTATCTTCAAATCAGTAAAGTAAGCGAGCATACCTTAGTTTTTTCGTTTTACACATTAACTGAAAATTCAATCGATTTGGCCTTTACTGAGATATTATTTCGATATTTGCTTTTCAAGTTATTATCATTGTTGTGGCTTTTTGTGTGCTCTTTTAACTATCCTGCCAACAGGGAAACAACAAAGATAACCTTCCGTCTGCTGAGCCAGCTGATCTATCTACTGTCTCTCTTAAATACTTAAAATTCAAGTTAATCAACATCTTCATATATTTTACGGCCTCTAATTTTCAGGAAAGACGAACATCAATGCTTGAGCGGTTGGGCGCTAAGCTCCTATTGCCTTACCTGAGGTTGAACATTAGAACTTTAGTGAAGAACTGCTATCCAACTGTAAGCGTTCATCTAATTCCGGGTTTAATTTAATTTTCTTTACTTGGACTTTCTATGGTTTATGCTCTAAAGCTTGTTGCCCTGCAGAATCCAGAGAGAGCTGATGATTGGCTTATTAATGAAATGCTAAGAGCTGTATCCTCTTAATTAATAAAAATATATCGGCCAATGATTCTTTCTGTTAAAAATGGAAATTATGTGATGGGACCTTGACCTTAACGTGCGGGGAAAGTCCAGTGATCCTGGTGTAATAGTGGTCCTGGAAAACATTTTCAGTCTCAATCTTTCACTTCCCCTCAACTATCTCTTGGAAGGTTTTGAAGGAAAGGTTTTAGTTATACAGGTAACCTCCACAAGCTGGAAAACAAACTATACCGTTTCTTTTTTGCCCCCCTTTAAAATTCCATGAAGGTCCAATTGCAATCGCTTGCGTATGTGCGTAGTTATTGATCAATTTTTACTGCCAGGGAATGAAAGATCCCATCTCTGACTCAAAGTCCAAAGTGTCCATGCTCAAAGAGCATTGCTGTGGGGTCGTGATCAGAGAGCTGGATGCTGGTAATTTCACTAACATATCAAGTTGATTGCTTTTTATTTATTCTCAGTTATTTACTAATCGCAATAACATATGGTAAAATTTTCAGGGCACTGCCCCCATGATGAGCGACCTGAGGAAGTGAATCCAATAATATGCGAATGGGTAGTCTCAGCAGAAAGCAAAATTCCGGTCGACAGCCTTTCATAGTTCATGTACGGATTGCATTATTCAATTCTAGTTGTATTAGCGAATGGTTCCTCAGTCCTGTCAATTCGCATCATCGCATGTGTTTTACTTGTTTGTGTGTTTTCAGAAAATTGTCTTCGAGCAGTTCCAGAACTTGCTTCCCTGTTTTCAGAATGAGGTTTATATGAAACTGTTATGTTCGATGCAAAAATCATATTCCATTTTTTGAAAATTTCAACACCTTAAAAAAATCTTTCATATTTTATATTTATTTTGCGTCACATATAAGATAAAATAGGAAAACAGAGAAGATCGATCGTAGTAGCCTGCTCTTGCGATCATTTTGTCCCAGTATGTAGGAGAACATAAATACAATTAAAAAGGAGCAAGCAAAACGAGCTGCAGTGGCCTGCTCTTGCGATCATTTTTTACCTGTAAAGAATGACCAAGTTTGATGTTCATATTAAATTGCCCCACTCCAATCTTTGGACGGGCCATGCCTGCGTAATAAAGGAATCACTAAGGCAGCCGTTCTGATCCAGTGATTGTATAAGTTGCTGAAGCTTCTCTCAAATTCATGAGGCTTTTGGAATAAAAATTTAGCAAGAGGTTCCCCTCCGAGGATTTTTGTATGCTGTGCTACATAAATCAAGCGAGGAAATAATTGCCTTCTATTCTCATCTTTTTCCATTCGTTTGATATTCACTATACTTTTAACTGAAGTTTGTACTAGGATTCGTTTCATCCAAGAAGCAAGTCATGTCGGGGACTATCCCTCCATTGCAATACCTCACAGTCCCTTCTCCTACTAAATCATTCAGCATTTCAGTTGGTTCTTTGGCTCCACCATGCCGCAATACCTTTGTTCTAATAGCAGTTCCCACAGTCAACGAGAGAGGATCTTCCTCGCATAACTTTTTCCATATGGTTGCAGCAAAACATCTAGCATATAAGTAGCTGTAATAACCTACAGACGTCAATGCATATCTCATCAGAAACATATTGGCCACTTCAAAATCTTTCTGCCAGAACTTGAAGCATATTAGGAAATACAATATTCTTCACTTCTCATACTCAAGGTGCGAGCCATAACAAGGATAATAATTTTCTTAATTTAGAGCCTATCATTTCTTTGATGCTCCGGTAAAGACAATGTGAACCCATGTATAAACATCATATCATCTGTGATCGGAAACACACCTGCACCATAATTGACAAGATGACTGAATCTGATCTGCCAGTGTGTGCCTTCCACATGCTTCCAACTGGTATACTGCATTTTAAGATCCGCAACTATGGAACTTGTTTCCCTGGGTGAGGCTGGTTGTTCACCAAAAAGAGTTTGGTCAACCAAAGCATAGAAAACCTAATGAACACAAAACAAGTAAAAAAAAATTGGATTAATATCTGTTTCTTTTTCTCGTATATAACTCGTGCTTAAATGCATCAATAGCTAATCAATTCAAGACCTACAAAAACAAACCTGGCGTTGCAATTCTGTAGCAGCAAACATATTTCTAGCATCCTGCATTGACTTCACCAACTTCTCAGGTATTATTTCACCAGTTGAATAGTGCTTGGCAAATGTTCTCAACACTCTGTAGTCCCAGGCACAGTACCTAGAGATGCCACCAAAGTCATGTCAGGTCATCTAACATTAATGATGTTGATACCCAATCATTTACAGAGAGCCCACGCATGCACACTTGAGGCAGATTCTCTCACCCACACCCCTCCCCTTCTCTCTCTCTCTCTCTCTTTCTCTCAAGAGAACAATATTCAAAAGAAAAAAAAAAGAATCAGGTAATATATGTTGTTTCTAATGGACGGAACCAAGAAGAAATTCTCTCTCTCAAGAGAACAATATTTAAAAGAAAAAAAAAGAATCAGATAATATATGTTGTTTCTAATGGACGGAACCAAGAAGAAATTTCAGGCATAAGAGATAACAAGGTGATCCCACTTAACAATAAGTAACATTTTCATCAATATATTGGACTTAAAATAAATAGAATAGAGAAATAAGAGAAAGATTATATTCTGGAATATCCATATGATGTTTACCACACTAAACTGAATATAAACGTGTTTACCACATTACACCAAGTTCACAAATAGCATATTTTAGCATTTGAGGATATTTTGGAGAGGGCTTCCACAGGCTCAGGCTTTTAAGACTTGTGTATAGTTTCTAGTAGTAGCATCTCCATAAGCAATGAATACACTTTACCAGTCACAACGGCAAAAATAAGAGGACAACGCCAAAAATGCAATTAATACTCACTCAAAGAGGTTTGAAGGCATCTCAGCAAAGTCGAGAACCACCCTAGTACCTGAAAAATGTTGGTAATCCTACAGGAACAACATGAGAGACAATGAATATAGAAAAAGGAAGGAAACATCTTTCTCCAGTTTAGCAAGATACAAACTCTATTATACCGTTCTTGAAAATAAGGAATGCAGAGCATGTCCAAACTCATGAAAAAGGGTTTCCACTTCCCAGTGATTGAGCCTAACAGTTGATGGACTATTTGATCCAGAAAAATTGCAAATAAGAGCCACAACCTGCCATATGACCAAAATAGCTAGATCAGAAAAATACCCAAATAACACAAAATACAACCAGTTTTTATTCATTCTATGGAACACCATATTTGTCATGACGGGTACAGCAAAGTAAGTCTTGAGGCTTCAAACACAATATAGGGTGCATCACCTTGGGAAAAAAAAAGAAGGAAAACAATAAGTAGATAAATGCTAAAATCATCTTAGGTTTATACCTCTACAGAGCTTGTATATAGCTTTTATTGGCTCTGGATCAGATTGCAGTTACAGTGATATTGGGTTACTTATTTCCATTTCCTAGTAGAAAGCCACTGATAATGGAAGTCAACATATGGTCCTCCTTAGATGACTTAAAATACTGAACAATTTTGTTGCACCATGAAACAGTCATTTTCATGCTTCCCCCTTTGATAAGCCAACGGACCACATATCAACTTAATTACTGAAGCAAATAGTTGCTTCCAATATATATGTTCACCCAATAAATATTAATTCCTTACAAAGTTAATAATGACCAAAAATTCATGTTTTTGGTATTAATATTCCAATACAACTGCATACACTCCAGCGCATTTTCTACTTACATGCATATGCAGCAATTTTCAGCGAAATTTGTTGCAAAAATTAATGTGTACATAGTAATAGAAAGTGATTACAAAGTATTCCACTACATGATATGCAGAGAAATATTAATGTGCAAAAAATTTGAGCATGATTGCTAGACATATTAACATACAGGAAGCTGGTATTCTGCTTCAGAAATTCGGCAGCCTCCTTTAATGGCAAAGTTAGCACAACCTGGGTATTTGCCCTTCCTGGAATAAAGATCAAGGTACAGATACCCCAAATCACCCTAAAACAAAAATAGCACCGAATCAGATTAAAAAATGTCAAGCACCTTTGAGCATGTGCATAAATTAAAATGCAGCCGATGAATTTAGAATAGCTGAAAACAATATCCACAAGTGCAGTTTCTGTGACATTGCAACATAAAAAATTCACTTGATATGCATGCACTATCATTTATGGGAATTTTTAAATCATGACGTAGAAGGCTTTACTCAATGGTGGCATCCAAAATCATAAATGACTTCTAGATGCTAAAATCTTACAAAGCAGTGGTAGCACGAGCCTTTTATGAAGCAACTCGGTCATAAGAAGAAAACAAGAAATCTTTATTCTGTCTTACAATTCATAAGTCCTTGCATCGGGTTTCATATATATTGGCAATTTTCCACTAATTGGGATTTGAATTTTAAAAATTGACACCAAACATATTATATCTATTTTTTGTTTTAAATCCTCCATTGCAGTAACAGTTGCAATTTAAAACTCTAACAACTCCAATTAATACCTATCAGAGGCTTTCATGTCATGTTGGACGTCCATAACTAAGAATTCATGAAACTACAGAGTTACCATGTAGTTATTGCAGATTGAACATGGAATTCCTCAATTTTGTCCAGGTAGAAATTAATATATCAAAAGCTGAGTAACCATAAATCATTGTATTTACACATCATGTGAATAAAAAAAAAAAAATTAATCAGCAATTCAAAATAAAATTCCTTAATTTTGTTCAAGTAGAAATTAATATGTCAATTATATTTAAGCATCACATGAACCAAACAAAATTGATTGGCAATTCAATCTATTGCATCCTACAACAAAGCACAATTACATTAGGAAGTGTTTACAAAATTTCAAGAGTTCCAATTAATAGTAAACAGTATCACGACCGACAACTCTATCAATCGATGTATGTTACCTCTTCAGGATGATGAAGAGACATTTTAAGAACCTCTGGATGCCATGTTTCGCCTGGTGCCATTGAAACAATTTGAAATGTTGCACCAAATAATGCCTTCACTAACACTTTCAAACCTTCAATACACTGTGGCAGCGGGAAATATGATGCTACTATCTACACCAGAGGGCGGAGAACATTCAGAAAAGAGATGCTAACATTTATTAAGATTAAATGAAAAAATGGGATCATAAAGAACTAATCTTTCCCCACAATATAAAATTAAAAATACTAGGGATTGCCACTTTATATCTTTGAGGTAATAGAAAGAGGTCTTCACATAAAAAATGAAATAAAGAACAATGAGATATGTAACTTACTGAAGACTCCAAGTTATGAATAGAAGACTTCATCATTGCTGTATAGTATGTCTCATCCCATGGTTCTAAATCAACACATCTTTGGCCACATTTTTCTCTCTTAAAATTTCTAATTGTCTCAAACTCCTGAAGCAAAATCAAGTCCACATTAGAGCCAAAAACTACGGCACGACCCACATTGAAAGAGGAGGAGCTGTCTGCACCACAAGCATGTACAGAGACAATACTACCTGATCAGCTTTTGGCCTGACCATCTCACTCATCTCACAGAGAAACGACTTTACAACTTCAGGTGATGAGGCCAAGTTTTGTTTCACCACAAATTCAGCATAAGATTTATACCCCATTATCTGCATTTCTCAAGCACCAAAAGGAAAAAGTGAGTAGAAAATAGAGTACTGCATAGAAAGTCCTTCTAGTATAGCCTTTTTAAGGGAATCCAGACTAAAAGAGCACACTCGCTCCCTATAATTTTTGCAGGTACTTTCCCCAGTATGTTAAATTTACAGTCTTCAGTTAGATGCTAGAATATCTAACGTTCAGATTGTTTATTGACACCAGACCATTATAATGGTAGTAAAGCACTTTATATGATAACCTGAGCAAGCTCATGACGAGCAGCAATAAGCTTATCAAGAACTTCAATGTTTGCATGTGGGACTGAGTTTCCTTTGATGTATGCCATCTTTCTAACCTGAAACACAAGAACAAAAACAATAGAAAGAAACAGAAAACCACTAAGTTCATAAGACAAATCCAGGAAAAAACTACATATTTTGTTGTGAAATCAAGAATTCAATATATCTAAGTTCTATGAACATTCACACACACCACATATTTTCAAGCAATGAAGTGAAAGCTACCTCATCATCAGATGCCCACTGCAGAATGGAAACTAGAGCTCGTGGGTCAGTTAGTATTCGAAATCCTTTTTCTTTCATATTCCTCGATGACCTTAATGATCCCCCCGAACTTCCAGATTTAAAATGATGAATAGGAGTAAAGAGATGCTGTATGTGTTTCGGAATCCGGGATCCTGGAAATATATCTACATGACCCGGATCATTACTAATATTCTCACCAAAGCTGACCAATAAGTAAAGAAAATACAAATCAGGATGGATGAGATCACTGTGAAGCCTATGATGATGATATTACAAAGACATAGAAGAGAAAATCAAGAATCAACAGAAATGAGATCATACTTACTCCCTACAGAGCTGAAAGATTTCCATGTTTAGCTGATTCACCCTATTTAATTTCTCTGCAAAGAAAAATCGGTGTGTTCATCTTCTTAAAGGATGATAACTTTTCTAGTAAATGGAAATCTTGTATTCAATTTTCTTGTAAGCGAAATCATATTCTGGGAGAATGCAGAGTTAACAACAAGATGTGTACCAGATGAAAGATGGATTCCTCCCTTTTCAAAATCAATGCGTAGGTGGTGGGCAGCCCTATGAGCCTCCTTAGTAAGCAAATTTCCATCTTGCTCCACTCTTTTCACCGCAGCATATAAAGTGCGATTTGTATTAAGATGCTGGGTGCCAACAGAGAGGCAACAAAATAGCTAAGTGAAGATACAATAAACTTGATATATTGACCTATAGAATGATAGATTTAATTAAGTGACAGAGTGCTTCAAGCATTAAACCATATAGACCAATGGTCACCTCACATGTAGATATTCATTCATCCTCATCGATGCCTTGTTAGCCTCCTCAACAAATTCCCTAATAAACATAAAAATGATAGCAAAAAATAAATTAATAATGTAAAATGTGACTCAAATATACAAACACAAAAACTAAAATTGAAACAAGTATATAAGACCTGTCTGGATGAGTATGTCTACAAAGTTCTGCAGAATCAACAACACAACAGATCTATTATATCAAACATCAAAATCAGTCCAAGGCAAACATATATAAGACTAAAACAAACTATTAAAAAGAAAAAGAGAAAACAAAAAGCAGATGCAAAAAGGTAACGGGCTGATTACCGTATTTGAAATCTCATCCATGGCTCGGATAATTTCAGCCGATGAAGGCATTGTGTAAATATAATTGACCAGTTCCCCAGACCTAACAAACGTTAATTTGGAATTAAAAAAAAGATTAAAGCAGCAGCAATGGAAGTACGACTACAAATATATGAACCATAAATTTGCGGAGAAATTTATCCAGCAAAATGCTTCGATGGCGCTTAAGTGTTCTTATAGTTTAGCATCAAATAAAACAAAATTACAACAATAAACCTGGAAGTGCTCTAAACAAGTAAATAAGCTGATTATCTAACGTCCAATGAGTTCGTTTCCATCACTTTAGCAGCATTTTCTAAGCAACATGACAGTGCAAAAACAGGGGAAAAAACAGCGTGTCTTCTGCTTATAGCTTCCGGCAACATATAGAATGGAATGAAGAGAGAATATTTACCTTTCAATTGCTTCGTCGACGAAGCTTCTAAAACCTTTGGGAGTTTTTAAGTGGTCGAATCCGTAGAGACCGGTGGTAGCTGTGTCTCGTCGAGGAGCTGCCCCGGTGCTCAAGTATCGGGTCTTGAGAAGATCCGAATTGCATAAGTTAAGAATATATGTGTTGCGGAGTTTCGAGACAGCTATGCGTAATATGGTGGACATGGCTGTTGTGGTTCTGCTGCTGCCTCTTCGGAGCGCGGGGGACTTGAGCGATTTCCAGCTCCGGGCACAGTTCAGCCGCTGAAATGTTTGTAAATAGTGGAATCCCAAGCCCCTGTCACTTTTGGTTAAAGTAAAACTTGCCGGGTTTTTTCCTTCAAAATATTTGTTGAATTGCTCATATTTTGCACACGGACTGGACTGGGCTTAACGGGCCCACATCTATTTCATCTTATCAAAATTCAATCCAGCCCAATTGTATCAGAATTGGGCTAGAATTAGGGCAACATATCATATTTTTCATTGAGCACTACCCATAATGAGGATGCATGTCTATATTTTTCAGCTTATGATCTATCAATTGCCGTGCGCTTGGGCTTTCGATTGACCATCATGTCAGTACTGTCATCTTTTATGCAAGCAGATTAATGTGCCAGTTTGGCAGAATCCAATGCTTCCCACTTTCCGTTAATTATTCCTTTTTTTTTAATGGCTTCTCATTTTATTTAAGATGAGACCTGTTACTTTAAGGAGTTCAAAATATCATGTATTCTCATAAATCATAATCATTTTGTTTAACAAAAATCAATAAGTTTCTTAAAAATATGCTTTCATAGTTCCAAATCATCTTCTAATTTACAAAACCTTGCTCCTGGAATCAGAACTTGTCTCAGCTGATCTATTGATCAGAAGCGCGAAAGAAGCAACAGATTCTCCAAATCACATGGTCCTTGAAAATGACGTGCAATTGCTTTAGCACTACATATTCATCATGTTTGCTCCCAAACGAAGGTTAACTCTAGCATGATCAATTAGTTTCGAATCACTATAAGAAAATTAGCAAATAACAATGAAAATTAATAACCGAATTTGTTAAATTTTCGTTACTAATAAAAATTAGCAATGGAACATTCGGTTGCATATTTAACGGTTGGTATTTTTAGCAACCGAAAATAAATTTCGTTGCTATTTATAGCAATCGAAATCAATTTTCGTTGTTATTTCTAGCAACCGAATTGAAGTTTTCGTCGTTAAATTTAGTCAGTATTATTAAATAATTGCAACGAAATTATCGTCGCTATTCCGTCACTAAATTTTGGAACAATAATTAAATAAATTTAATTAAAATGTAAAAATATAATACAAAAGAACTGAAAGATAAAAACAAGCAAGCCAGCAGAGAACAGATAATTAATTAATTAATTTTAAATTTAATAATAGCAATGAATTGATAAGTTGCAATATAAATCTTAAACAAAACCAACAGCTGCCTACTACAGCAGACTTCACATAGTTAAGGCAATTATAAACTAGGATTTAGAAAGCAATCAATTGAAGATTTCATGAGGAGAGGTAAAAGGGAAACAAATGGTAAGAATGATATTATGCTATCAAGAGATAAACAAATATTAGACACAATGCTACCACTTGTTGACTATCTGAATGCACTCAACTCAAAATTCAATTTGAATGAAGACATGACATTGTTATTCAATCGAGCAAATGATCTGCCAAATGCCACAATGTAAATCCTACAAAGTATAGAATTTATTGCACAACAACATATGCATCTTCATTTCTCTTTGAACTTTACATTTTTCCACAGGAATCTCGAAATTAAAATTTGCTCTCTCAGCTTTATACAGAATATGCATAAGCGAAAAGCCCAATATAGGCAATAGTCAGTTCACCAACAAAAAAGATTATCTTGGTTAATCTGCAATATCCAAAGAATTGATGAGAGAAGTGAATGGATTAGCCTATGGGAGACTTGGAGTTGACGGCTAAAGCAGCAGCTCTGTACCATGAAGCAGCAGCCATTGCTCCTGGGTTTGGAACAGTTGCTAAGATCTCTGCAGAGACATAGCAAGAGCAGCCGGCCTGCATTATGTGTTTTCGTAAAACCCCTTAATGCATTAAATTTATGGCACTGATATTACATTAAAGACACGGATGCAAAGCAACTACAAAATTCTTTTCCGTTGGTATTTTTTGCTGCAAACGAGGTTGAAAAATTTGGGGATAAAAAATAAGAACTGAATTCTTTTCCGTTGGTAAAATAGCAATGAAATTGAATTTTTGTTGCTATTTTTGATGCTCAAAAAGTACCAATGATATTCATTTTCCGTTGGTAAATTGTAACCAAAAAAATATTCAATTGCAATTTTAGCAACGAAAATACATTTCGTTGATATTTTTTGCTATTTGGGAATCAAAAATAGCAACCAAATTCTTTTTCTGTTGGTAAAATAGCAATGGAATTGAATTTTCGTTGCTATTTTTGATGCTCCAAAAATACCAATGGTATTCAATTTTTGTTGGTAAATTGCAATCGAACAAATATTCAATTGCAATTTTAGCAACGAAAATACGTTCCGTTGATATTTTTTGCTATTTGGGATCAAAAATAGCAGTCGAGTTCTTTACCGTTGGTAAAATAGCAACGAAATTGAATATCCATTGCTATTTTTGATGCTCCAAAAATACCAACGGTATTCAATTTTTGTTGGTAAATTGCAATCGAACAAATATTCAATTGCAATTTTAGCAACGAAAATACGTTCCGTTGATATTTTTGCTATTTGGGATCAAAAATAGCAGTCGAGTTCTTTACCGTTGGTAAAATAGCAACGAAATTGAATATTCGTTGCTATTTTTTATGCTCCAAAAATACCAACGGTATTCAATTTCTGTTGGTAAATTGCAACCGAAAAAATATTCGGTTGCAATTTTAGCAACGGATATACATTCCGTTGGTATTTTTTGCTGCAAATGAGGATGAAAAATTTGGGGATCAAAAATAGCAACCGAATTCTTTTCTGTTGGTAAAATAGCAACGGATTGAATTTCCGTTGCTATTTTTGATGCTCCAAAAACACCAACAGTATTCAATTTTCATTGGTAAATTGCAACAAAAAAATATTATGTTGCTAAATTAGCAACGAAAATCTATATCTGTTGCTATTTTTTCTTCTAAAATTTTTTTGCTAGCTTTTAGCAACGGTTTATATATTCCGTTGCCAAATTTCGGCATCATTAATTCTCCCTACTTTTAGCAACGGACAATAATCAAATATATTTTCGTTGTTAAATTTGGAATGTTTAGCCAATTTTCGTTGCTATTCAAAATTAATTTTCGTTGCTAAATAGCAACGAAATTTATTTTTCGTTGCTAATTTAGCAATTGAATTACTTCCGTTGCTATTTGAATGTGTTTCTTGATAAAAATTGATAATTTCTCAAAATAGACATTGCAGTGGCTGTTGAAAAATTTTAATATTTACGTTTTGAATATCAGTTAGCATGAATTTCTTATTTCGTGACATTGCAATTTAAACTTCATGCGAGCTGTGGGATTTTGTTGCTTTAGAAATGAGGTTATGTACCTTTTTCTTTTGGTGGTTTAGACCATACATAAGTTTTAGGAGCTTTTAGTTAATGAGTTTATGCTATGTGATGTCTATTTCTGTAAATTAACATCATTATATATATGTGTGTGTGTGTGTGTGATGCAAGATGTAAGTGAAACCAAAGGGAGCTTTAGTTTCCTATTATTTCTGATGATTCATCCTTGGAGCGCTTGTGTTATGATTTGGACAAGAAAGAATTATATGGTTATTCTTGATATATATTGACATGAAAGTCTGTTAAGTTGCTCAATTCCACATAAGAGTTGTCTCCTATCGTGTCCTCTTTGATTTCCACTTGCCAGTCACGTGAGGAAGTACCCATGATTGTGAAAGTACCTCCATTAAACCATTTTGGTTCCACTCAATAAAGGCAGACTCGAGACAATTTTTGACATTTACTCTCAGCATTTTGCAACTAAACAACCGTGCCCCGACCATCAACCCTACGTGTCAGGTGTCATAGGTCTTTTACATGGAAAGACGATTTTGCCCTTTCTATTACAATGTTCAGCCCCCATTTAAAACACCAGGCTGCCTAGAGCAAACTGGAAGCGGAACCACCAGCGTCGGAGAAAGATAAAGAGCTTCCTTTAACAGATGATTTTCATCTCATATTTTCATTCCCTAACTTGAAAACAAGAGAGTCTACGCAGAGATGCTCTCTTGCCTAAACCGTTTGATTGCAACACACGATACGAGATCCGCCTTTACGGAAACCTTTTAAAGATATTATAAAAAGTGAAATATGCAGGTAACATTTTACAATATTAAACAAGTTGGTGCGAAGTACAGGCAATGGTTCTCAAATAAACAATTTGTCACTCACAGCAAGTTTTGTCTTTCTTGCATCCTTAAATCACTTAATAATCAATGTTCTTTGACACATTATATCTTGACAATCCAGCTAATTTGATTTGTTCAGTTTGGTTACTTGTTAAACAAATTCTCAGTGGAATTTTAAAAAATATTTTATGTGAAAGATGCATTGTCTGTATTCCATTGCTTAAAATTACTAAATAAGTTTGTAAAGTGCAAGTGTGCAGCACTTAGTACCCACTAAACAACAAAGCCAACAGGTTTGATAGTCTATATCACATTTTGCTTTTTGTTGCACTCCACTTAGTACCATGCTTTGCTTTCTTCACATCTAACAACTAGTTTCCTTTCAACAATTATAGCTCATGCATAACATATATTCATTAGTTATATTTTGTAAGTCTAAATTTTTAAACAGATTTACACGTATGTGTGTGTATATATATATATATATATAAAGGTACAAACATATTATTGTGCAAGTCTTTGGTGAAATGTAAATATTTTATAACCCGTATCCAATTAAAAATGTGAAATATCTCAAATTAAAAAAATAATACTTTTAAATCCGACATACCAATTGGAATGTGGATGAGAAGCAATATCAGTTCGTATATATAATAACTTATCTGGAATTCTTTCAGTCCTGAAAAATTATTTTTATTTAATTGATTCCCACATACACAAGATATATAATAGTATTTCTTTTGCTATTGATTTCAACAAACTTTAGGCCTGTATAAATTATAAATAGAGAAAATTAGAATTCGACAAGTGAGACAAAGTGTCTGCTATTTCAGGCTGGACCTCAACTTTATGGAAGCCTTTCTTCAAACATATCATCACATCATCATATAAGTTAAAGGCTCTAAGCAGTAAGCACAGGGCAAAGACTAAAGTCAGATATGTGTTAAAATGAGAGGAACTTTTACTTTCAGTGTTGGTGCTCCCTGCTCATCATCCTATGAACGCACTTGGATTATGACCCTAACCATTCGTAGGACTAATTAGGGTTTCTGGGGTGAGGTAATTAAAGCAAGTTCAGGGCTAAAGAAGTTGTTTGTGGAGGTCGAATTACATACATTATCCCCACTGAATTTTGCAATTTTCAAATATATATATATAGATAGATAGATCTTTTTATTATTTTTATCTTTCCACTTTACTTTTAAAAAAAATTAACTTAACTTTGAAGAAATAAAATGAAATGGCAAAATCTCTTTAATGCAAGTTCTAATAACAGAGTATATTTAAATATCTAAAAAAATGTATTTTTTCTTTTATAAATTTATCCGATACGAATTTAAATTAGTAATTCAATAAATTTTAAATATCAAATGGTTATACCAAAAGAAACGTTGATTTAAATATGATTTATGTCTTCATACAGGTTCAGCCAATAAAACTAAGGTACGTGGGATGTTTTAGTTGTAATTTTAAGCTCCATTTAATTAATTAAATATTATTCTTCAATTTTAAAGGCTTTCTTTTTAAAAAATAAAATATGATACATGAATTTTATAACCAACCAAGTGTTAAAAAGTGTAATCATTCATTTGTTTTACATCAAAGATAGAGACTTTTGGAGGATAAAATAAAATCTATTATTTTCAAATATAATTGTAAAATAGATGATCATCATTCATCACATAAAAACGAAATGAGGGTCCTTGCCAGAATGGTTCTACATTACTCCAGCAAAAGTAAAAAGATTTCTCGATTTTTTTTACACTATGAATCAATTATTTATTTGAAAATTCTGAGATAAATTCAAAAATTAAAATTTAATGTTAAAATATGTGGCAACTTATTATTGATTTGGTTAATTATTACATCTAAATAAAAAAAATTTCCGAGAAAAAAAAAGGGGAAAGTTAAGCTCTAACAATGACATATAAAGAGAAAAGGTATAACAATGTTCAACTATGTGTCCTTCAAAAATGTTACACTAATGATCCCATGATAATTAACAAGGTCGATAATTAATGATTGTCATAAATTATGAATCACACATTAACCAGTAATCATACATCTCTGCTTCAACCACACAACTCTTTTCCGAGTGGGGTGACAACATACGTGTCTCTTAATTACATGCTCTGGATTGAGGACATACAATATGTAATTATACAACACCAACCATTACAGGAAAAATACACAATGATGATATATTGAGCTACTATAATCCTGAAAAGCTTACTATACTCATAAATTATAAGTATCTTCACAGTTTTGAGCTCTATGAAAGACATCTCACCAACCCATGTAAAAGTCTTTCCCAGATTTAACCTTTTCCTTTTGATGAGATTACTAGTTTATAAAATTCCAAGGGTTTATTAAAGTTAATAGCTTTTAATGAATGCCCTTTTCCTTTTTGTTGTGGTAGTCCAATTTCTGTACATATGGTTGGTGGGTGAAAAAGAAATGAAATTTTAAAAAACTTCAAAAAATAAAAAGAGAAAGCTTTGAGTTTCCTTGTCAATGGTTAATTAATTTAGTCCCCAAGGTCTAGCATATTCAAATCCATGTCACTGAAACATCCAATTCCAAACTGCTCATCTTCAATAACATTCTTGTGGTCTAACCATGGAGGGTTACCTTCTGTTGATGATGATGATGAAGATATTCCAAATTCAGAATATTCTTCTTTATTGACCGGAAAATTCCATGTCGAAGATTCTTGAAGAAATGTCTCTGATAATATGTAACTCAGTAATGGGTCCTCTTGTTGCTCATTATAATAATTATTATTTTCATTAATATCATTGTTCTTTGGTACCTCTTGTTGATCATCACCTTTGAATTTATCATCGTTGTGAGATGGTCCCATCATTTCTTCAGATTTGACTTCTTGCTGAAGTGGCTCATGTGTAACTGGATCAATTCCCATCTTAATTAGCTTTTTCTTGATGCGAGTATTCCAGTGATTCTTTATCTCATTATCTGTTCTTCCTGGCAATCTTGCTGCAATCTTGGACCACCTGGTAATTGCATCAAACAAAAAGCATAAAGAAAAAACATAATTATTAATTAATACAAAAGACTTAATTAATTGTTATCTATCACAATGTTTAACAGTATATCTATGACGTGGAATTCCACCATTGTTATGCACTTAAATGATTAGATAACTTTCTATACCAAAAAAAAGATTAGATTTAATTAGTTAATTGGATTTTATTTCATCACATAGTTTCTACTGATAGGATAAGAAATAAAAATCCGGGAAAATATCCCAACTTTTCTAGCTGATCAAATTCGCTTATATATGCTAACAATCACCTCTGGATGGAGGGGGATACCATGTGATTTTTTTTTTTACTAAAAAAAATGAAAAAAAAAATCGACTTGTTTTTAAGGAAAATAACTGAAATCTTTGGACTAGCATCCTGAATGTCTCAAGATATATACTAAAAAGAGATATTCCACGTGATGCATGTTGAAAATTTATTCTCATGTTAGTAAAAAAGAAAAAGAAAAATAAAACAGACCAAAGAAATATGGTCAATCAAAGAAGGCAAAAAGAAAGTTTACCAAAAATAAACATCATCGGGTGATGTAAATTTCTAAACCTAAGAAAAAAGCAAAAGATGAAGAATTAATGATGATGAGGTGAAAAAAAAAAAAGAATTAGTTATATTATATATACCTGTTGCCTAAACGGGCATGGAGCTCAATCACAAGTTGCTCCTCAGCATCATTAAGAAGACCTCTCTTAAGATCAGGGCGGAGATAGTTAGTCCACCGGAGACGGCAACTTTTACCACAGCGGCGGAGTCCGGCGAGCTTAGGGATGGCACGCCAACAGCATTGGCCATGAGTGAGAATAAAATTGACCAACTTCTTGTCCTCCTCAGCAGTCCATGGACCCTTCTTCACTCCAAGCTTGTCACAACACGGTTGCCTACCCATGTTAATTGATCACCACCACTTTAAATTGTTAGCAAGTAAAGGTGGCAAGTAAAATGTTACTTCGTGGGAGCCAAAGCCCCACCCACCCACCTTTATATACTAGTTTCTTTTTCCCTTGCTTTTGGATAAATCGACATCATCATTTGCATTTCACATTTCTCACGCTTCCAACGGTTATGTGCACTTCACTTTCTAGCCTTTTTTGCCATTAATTTCATTCTTTTTACAATAAAAATGAAATACCTAATTACAACTACCTATAAATCTTATTGTAAAAAAATGAATACAAAACCTAGTGCTATTTTTAATCGAGTATTGATTATTAATTCAACTTTTTTTATAAACTTATTTTGCAGTCTTTTAAAACTAGAAAGGAAAAAAATGAAATTAAATTGAAATATTTTATTTACTATACATATAAATTTTTATTAACATACTTTTTTATTTATAATATTTAGTATTTATTGACTGTGAGATGAGTACTGTATATTGATTTGATGATTAAAAAATAAAAAATAACATTAATTAAGAGTGACGTTAAGTGTGTTTATATATAAGTAGTATTATAATAAAAAAGAAGACCACTTGCCGTTTCAAAGATAATCATTAATAATTGACTTGCATCTATTTAATTCGTGATTTTATTGATGTATTGAATTAATGATACAATGAATAATTAAAAAATATGTTGTACTGTCAATTTGTTCCGTGAGGGACAACTGTTATTACTATTTGTAATTAAATCTTTTCTTCGTGAAAAATAAAAGCCATCGAGTAAATTTGCTTATTTGCACATATGAAGTAACATTCTAATAAAAAATATTGAAAATGACATGATATTTATTATAAGAAAATAATATTATGTAAGAATTTCAGTAATATACTTTATTGACTTGTGAAATAATTCACGTATCATACATCAAAGCCACATGAAAGAGAGGAAATAAAAGTAAAAATAAAAATCCAACCATAAGGTGATTTCCCTGAACTTACGGTAAATGGAATGTACTTTGATCAGGACGAGGACATGAATTGCCAATATTGGAGTGTTTACGTTTAAACTTGGAAATAAGCGAGGAGAAGGGTGTGGAGGAAAGCGTATCGCCCACGCGCTTGATAGGTCTAGGAATCAGATAGAGTATATTGAGAGAGAGATGACAAATTGGACCCCACCATTAAACCTGTGAAAGGCACGGAGGACCAAACATTCAAAAGCTCCCGTGAGAGACACTCAGTTTGGCTGCCCTGATTGTGGGGTCCCATAATTAGGCTGGTTTCGAAAGGAGGAAGCCAGTCACGGATTGCCACGTAGGAATTTAATGTGTTAAATTTCCATTTTATTCAAGAGTCCAAACAGTCTCATTTGCTTACTTTAGCATTTCATCATATCTCCCGTCATCTACACAGTCTTCAAATCTATGTTTTAGGCTCGATCTACCAACTAAGTTAATAATCAATTAATTATATTGAATTAATTTAAAATTTTTATTTTTATTAAATATAATTATTTATAAAAAAATAAAAATATAATATATAAAAATATATTGAAAATTTATTAATTAATAAATATAAATATAAAAATATTAAAACCAATAAATTTTCTTTTTTATATTAAGATCAATAAGTTTTTTTATATTTAAATACTTGAAAAGAAAATATTTTAATATTTTATTAATAAAATAAAATTATTTTATAAATTTAAAAATTTTATTATCCAAAAATAATATTATTTTATTTTTATAGATTTATAAATGAATCAAAATTTTGAATGATCCCTTTTATAATTGACCGAATTATTTATTAGAATTTTTACTATTTTGAACCTTAAATTAAGATATAAAAATAAAAATAAAGGTAAACTTATCAAACTATCCATTTTATATGTCTCCTTTTTCGTTCCATCAAGTCAGTGTAGGCAGCCAAATGATATTTTAAATTTTAATAAAAATATATCTGAAATTTTAATGCTGACACATGTTCTTTTGAACCTCGATGGAAAGCTAGTGTATTACCCTATTTACACTTGAATTCTTTTACCCTTTTAAAATCACTAAAGAATAAGAAAATACATGGCATAGTATCAAATCAATATGGATTGCTTGGATTCTAGTGTTTAATCCTCCCAAGTTGATTCGAAAAGTACTTTGTCTATTTAAAAAAAAATAAATTGCAAAGTCACCGAGAGATTGCTTGTTTTTATTAAAAATAATAATTATAAGCTGACCTAATTTAGTAATAAACAGATATTGAACAATTCAATATATGAAAACATTTCGCTTTTGTCAATGCTGAGCTTTCAAGATAATGGAAATAATTCAGGCATCAGTTCAGTCATGTTGCTAAAAGAGATGAAAGAGCTAAGCTAATCTCTCGATCTTCACTTGATCAGTTCTTGTTTAAAAATACATATAGATAGATGAGAGAGATATTTTAAATACGAGGAGGAAAGGGCAACAATACAAACAACAAACCCATTCAACACCATTTCTTTTTTTTTCTTTATTTTTCGTTAACCTAATTAATAAAGTGGCCCAATTATTAGAATTTAAAGTATACACGTATTAAATTATTATAAGTGGATGTCAGATATGATTTTCCTTTAATTAGTGTTATTTATTTTAAATTTTAAGTTTGCCCACTAACGATGTAATGTGTGAGTATGAGTATCGTCATAAACCTATAAAATCAAGAAAAGAAAATACCATAATATTTTATAGTTTTGGGCTGACAAAGTAGAGAACCAATGCTTAAAGTCGCAAAGTAATAAGGTGTAAATAAAAAGATTCAGGGGTTGTTTTGTGGGTTAATGGGGAAGTACTATGATTTTTTCAAATATATATTTCCTCCGTCTAATTTTAATTTTAAAAGATATTTTTTTAATCTTAATTTATCACACTTTTAAAAATTTTTTTTAAATTTAAAATATATGTTTATATATGTACCTTTATTTATTATATAATTTATTAAATATTTCTTTTTTTTTATTATTTTCTACTTTTAAATAAAATTCTTAAAAATATAAAAGAATATTTTTGTCAATTACTATAATTTTTTTATGAAATTAATATATTTTAATGATTTTTTTAATTTTTATGAAAAATAAAAAATATCTCTTAAAATGGAACAAAGAAAATAATATTTTTCTGTCATGAAATCAAATAAATAACGTTGGCTTGTGGAATTAATGGGTTTTAATTAAAGGCAACGAAGTTATTATTCTCGACCTTTGAGTGTGAAGTTGGCAACATATGCGATTAAAATTGGTTTTCTTATGGGATTAAAATTAATGCTCATTTCGTATGAAAATGAATTTTGGTTGATCATTATATCATTAATGTTGAATAGTCAATTTTATTTTTCTGCTTCATGATTTTTTATTGGATGAATATATATCGTTAAATTCAAATGCGCTATTATAACAAAAATAAGTAGAATTTTTTACAACCCAAAATTTATCTCAATAAAATCAATGTTTTTTTTCTTATAAAATAAAAATTAATACTAGCTTAATTCATGGATCAAGACCCTCTGATGATTTTCATTAAGAAAAGCGCATTTGATTGAGCTGTTTGTAGCCGTGAATTAGCCGGTAATAAAAAGCGTTTGATAAGTCATTGATCAAAGCAACCGTTAAATAACTAACAGTATATTTATAAGATCTGTGTTAAAAATATGTATTAATTTTGATATTTACCATAATGTACACTGTATACTAAAATTTATCACAAACCACGGTATATTTATCTTCGGGTACTTGTCTATAGAAAAATAAAGTGCTCATTAATAGTTTGATTTCATATATATATATATATATATATATAAATTTGCGTGTAAAATAACACATAAATAGTGAAATGTTATCCAAGTAAAAAAAAAAAAATTGTTTTTAATTATCGATAACACAATAGGTTAGGTTTTTATTCGTTGTAGTTTGCATTTAAAGATCTGAAGTTGTTTTCGCAATGGATATATAGAGGGGGTTATTTTTCGAGATTAGTACGTAAAAAACAAGTGTTGAGTGTAAAAAGCTGAGATTTCTAACTTACAGGGATGAGAAAAAAAATTAAAAATATGATTAATCGTAAAATTGATTCAAAATTGAATAGATTTTTATGATTAACTGATCTGATGAACTCAATTGTGATTTTTAATTTTTATATTTTTAATTAATAATTACGGTTTAAGTTTTTAAGTATCGGTTAACCGTTAATCAACGGTTAACCAGTTTATATATATATATATATATATATTTAATTTTTATATCTTCAATTTTTTTTATTTCTCTTTAAAATTTACATAAAATAATATTTTAAAATATATTTAAATTATATTTTTATTTTTATACCTTAATTTATATTATGTCATTCTCTTTAATTATACAGTAATATTTATATATAATATATGATTAACTTTTATATATATTATTTTTTATATTAAACTAAATTTATATTATGTCATTCTCTTTAGTTACATAATAATATTTATATATAGTATCTAATTAGTTTTTATATATATTATTTTTTATCATATATTGGTATTCATATTTTATTTAATAGCATGTAATTACATTTTCTTATATTTTAGAGTTTATGTTATAATATTTAATATTATTTAAAATTTTATTTAACTTAAAATCAAATATATTTTAATTTTCAATAAATATCAAATTTATTTTATAATATCAACTATTAATCTATATAACATGAATTTTGATTAATAAATTATATTTATTTCATAATTTTTATATTAAATTACTTTACACATTTTAAATTGAATTGAATTTTATCTATTTTTTTTAATAATTTTATATTATAAATTTTAATAATTAATCGAAAAATATTAATTAATTAAATTAAAAAATTAAAATCGATAGAATAATTAATCGAATATAATAAATTAATTAATAATTTTATAAAATTAATATTAATAAATTGATTAATTTTTTTATTAATAAACTGATTAATAGAATCATGCTCATCCTACTCCCTTTTGATCAAAATTCAGCTTTTAAGATTAGATTGTAAGAAGTTACTGTTCAAGTTTTGAAAAGGTGAAAAGATTGTCAATTTAGGAAATACATGACGTGACAGTTTTCCACTTAATCAAAATTCAAATCTCAACTTTTGATTATTGAATTGCGGATGGAACCCTCGGCCGCTGCGAGCGAAATGCTTAACCAAACGGCCACCAAGAGGTGAGAGGTGGGATACTCATTTTATAGGGTGGGTTTGATATGGATATTAGCAAATAGATATCTTGAAATTACGATAGTACGAAGCCCATATTTTTCGGCCTGGGGCTCCGTTAGTTTTCTTGAAAGTCTTGTGTTACAACACCAGATAGCAAAAGAAATTAAACAAGTTTATGCTGAAGCACCTCAACTTTCATCGTTTTAATTCCAGAAGTATCGTTTATCTTTCTTTGTTCTGAGCATCTATAAACGGCAATTCGTTTCGTCTGAGGAAATGATTGGACAGTCATTTATTTTTTTTGGGAATTATTTTCAAGCCACGCGTCTCCTGCCTAAGCAGACTAGACGTGTGCTCAACTGCTAGGCACGAATTGGTCGTCAGACTCGACGCCCAAAAATAGCGCCTTACCTGTTCGACGCAATGCCTCTGTGGAAAAGTCACAAACTGTAATATTAACAGATCGAAAATCTCCTCTGCCTCAAAACTACAATTAACAGAATTATGTTGAAGAGGGCAGCTTCACTTTCTCCATTGATTTTCTCTTCCAAATCAACCTTACTTCACCAGGTTTATTTTAAAGTTGTCCTCAATATCTTCTAATAATCAAGTGATTTTGATTTTATTGCTATTGCAGGCAACTTATGGCGTGAAGATTTGGAAATCACTTTCTACTGAGATTTGCACTCCGGTATTGCAATTATATCTTTCTTGCTTGTGTTTTAAGCTCAGCCCAGCCCATATATTGTTCATAAGATTGCAGATACCCCTTTTATATTTTCTATTTTGCTTTAGGGATAAATCTGTTTATAGATGAATTAGCAACAACTTACATCGCAAAATTAGAGCCTCGTCCAAAAAATTGTTAGTCAGCAAAGAAACCTTATTGGCTATGGCTGGTCCTGGTTCATTACTGCCACTAACTGCGTGGGTTGCCACTTTGATGGCTATTGTTCTGAGCCCAGATACCCATTTTCGGCTGTGGATTTGCGGTTCCCTTCATAGCATAACTATGTAGAAATTTAACCTGCTAGGCGGATTATTGTTAGATCCGTGGTGAAATTAAACACAATCAAATGATTAAAATGAAATGAAGTGAGGAATGAATCTTCAATCAGAATTGTCTAGCTGTCATTATCAATAATTTATTTACTTGGCTATATATATATATATATATATATATCCTTTGATTTTTCAATTGTTGGATACTTGAACATACATGATTGGTTGGATACAATTTCCAATTGCTCTTATATGCTAGGAATAATGTTCCTCCCTCTTTTTTTCTCATATGCATGCAGGTAGAATACACGACTTTACTACAAGAGAAAACACCATTTATAACTTTTGTTTTGGGTAATAATTTTGCCTTTTTTGTCAATTTTTTTTTAAATTTAAATTATTGTACTTAGTTGGTAAAGGAATAGTTACATGCCCATAACTGGATTTAAATCCTGCAGTACACTGGTTTTGGCATGCTAGTGAGATTTGGAAAACAATTTTGATGTATATGGGCAGATCCAGTGTATGATTAATGTGAATGAATAATGAAATCAAGTTCTGTAAAACTAGTTTCATAAGAGCTTTTGAAACTTGCACCTCATGAGAAACTCGTCTTTGTGTTTCCATGGTCGGGGCAGCTGTTCATGTGTTTCAAATTCAGGGCAATTGATTTAGAAACCAGCAGGTTTGTATAAACTTTGTCATTTCCAAATCCATCTGTTCACGGTGATGCATATCTAAGAAAAGCTTCTCATATTTATGGGGTTGCAGAATCGTGCATGTTATACTCAATCTTTTTTTAGTGGTTATTTATGGGATGAAATTAATTATTTCATCTCTCAGGTGGCCCAGGCAGTGGAAAAGGTACACAGTGTGTAAAAATAGCAGAGACTTTTGGATTCATGCATCTAAGTGCTGGGGATCTGCTAAGGAGGGAAATTCTTTCTAACAGTGATGATGGGTAATGCCTCATTCTTCATATTACCAGAAAAAGAATAATCTTTAATTAAAAGAATTCTTTATTGAGATCTATGCATGCGTTATGCTAATGAACAAAAATTTCAGCACCATGATTCTGAAGACAATTAAAGACGGCAAAATTGTCCCTTCAGAAGTGACGGTCAAACTGATTAAAAAAGAAATGGAATCAAGCGGGAGTAACAAATTTCTTATTGATGGTTTCCCACGAAGTGAGGAAAACCGCATAGCATTTGAACATATTGTGAGTTTCTAATTCTGCATAAAGTTCATGTAACTTTTCTCATTTTGATGCGTAGATATACTTCAATGTTCAAAATAATTTAGGTAACTATTCTTGTAGTGAAATTATGTGAAAAATGAATTCAAGATGGAATATCTTGGATTTTGGACGATGGGAGAAGTTTAAGCAGTAATGAGCTATTGTTATACAGCTAGAGACTATAAGCATGTTTTCTGAATGCAGATTGGGGTAGAACCAAACTTGGTGCTTTTTTCCGATTGCTCCAAAGAAGAGATGGTAAAACGAGTGCTAAGCCGTAATGAGGTGATTATGCAATAATAATGATTAATGTAAAATAAATTATGTAGGTGAGAATCTTAATTGAAAGTGTCAAGTTCATTGTTGCAGGGTCGAGTTGATGATAACATAGACACATTCAAGAAACGTCTTGAAGTGTTTTCTGAAGTAAGTCTTCCTGTTATTGGCTACTACTCCAAGAAAGGAAAACTGCGGACGGTATGCATATGTTATGATGAAACCTATTTCAGGATAATCAAATCACAGAACTATTAGTTTCGTTAACTATTTTCTGTTTACCAGCATATGTGCATGTGTTTTATTATTTTTCAATCTTATCCTGATCTAATATGATAAGCCGTACAGAATATTTAAGTGAACAATGATTACTCAAAGATGCCAATGTTTGCAGATCAATGCAATAGGAACCGTGGATGAGATTTTTGAACAAGTATGCCCTGTTTTTTGTTCATGTAAGGTATGTTCTCTCCCTCTCCCTTCACTTTATGTGCTTTTCAAATTTTTCTGACCACTTTTTAGTCCTTGAGCAAATATCTCATGATTACCATTTACATGAAACATGGTCTTCTCAATTTTAATACTACCTTGTGTAATAGACAATGTTATACTACTCACTGTACTAGGGTGAGAATAATAGTCTATTGATACCTAGATTTTGATTCTAATTTAGAGTTCTTGCAAAATGCAGTGGTTAGTGAACCCAAGTCCATTAACTGTTATGCAAAATTTTGTTAATCCATATATTCCTGCATAGCAATTCTGAAAGGCCGGTCATAAAGCTAATTTTGTTCTGCCACAGGAATTCAAATGAAAGACTGTATTGATCAAGGATGAGCACTGTAAGATTCTTGTGGTTCTTCAGTCTGAGTTGCTAAGCAAATTTGGGCTAAGGTAGCTGCAGATTGTTTGTTGAACCACAGCTTTTCTCAAAGGGGTAACGACTCTTCAACTGCCGACCGTTTCCCAACCAAGATGGTGAAACTTATATTCGGTATTTTATTGATTCTGGTGGCGTATATAGCTTAATTATGGTGCAATGAAACCCGTGCCGCTTGTATGCGCTTGTAATTGGAGAAACTAGCAAAGAAAGATAAAGGTTTAAACTTTAAACTAGGACCGTTGAAAACGTTTTGAAAGACATGTCAGTGTCATTTGTTTGATTGTGTAAAAATCTCTATCTCACACAAGCTTAATGATCTTCCTTGGATTTACCAGAATTTATAGAAAAAAGATGTCAATTTTCGGCTGGAAATTTATGCCTCAAAACATATGACATGCAGGAGACGTTATATGCGAGGTTCCATATTTTTACATATTATTGAATCAATCAATAACAAATTGTAACGTAAAAAAGCAGATATTTGTGGATCCGGGTCCCCCTAACCAATACAACTGCAGATGTTGCGGTAGGCCTTTCTCTGCAATAGCTTTGCTCTTTGAATGCGAATGATATAAATAAATCAATTTAAAATGTTAAACTCCCTCCATTTGGCCATCTTCTTTTAATTCTGTAGCTCCAAGAGAAATGATGAACGTTCTTCATCCACCAAGTTTCCAGACTCCTTCGATGACCCTCTATTATGCTTCCAGAAGCAAGAATGGCAGGAAACGAAGACAAGTGGAAAAATTACAAAAAAGATCCCATCAACACACAAGTAATAAGCCAATTCTTTCCTATCCGAAATCATCCTCTATCCCACTCCTAATCGACAACAAACCTCATACCCAGACCAAACTTCAAGCCTTAGACACTGTCCTTGAATTCTCTGTCAGTAAAGGCATTAGAATCGATACCCAGATATTCTCTTCCCTTTTAGAAACATGCTATACCTTGAATGGGATTTCAAGATTCACCGCCTCATTCCCCCTACTCTTTTGCGCAAAAACACTGGGATTTCTTCTAAATTACTCAGGTTGTATGCGTCTTGTGGCCTTATTGATGAAGCTCATCAGCTGTTTGATGAAATGGCTAAGAGATACGACTCTGCTTTTGCTTGGAATTCCCTTATTTCAGGTTATGCTGAACTGGGTTTATATGAAGATGCTATCGCGCTTTACTTTCAAATGGAAGAGGAAGGTGTTGAACCGGACCAGTTTACATTTCCCCGCGTGCTAAAAGCTTGTGGAGGACTGGGTTTAATTCAAGTTGGGGAGGCGGTCCACAGGGATTTAGTTCGTTTGGGTTTTGCAAATGACGGGTTTGTGCTAAATGCGCTTGTTGATATGTATGCTAAATGTGGCGACATTGTTAAGGCTCGTAGGATATTCGATCTGATTGGTTGTAAGGACTCTGTTTCATGGAATGCAATGCTCACTGGTTATATTCGTCACGGTCTCCAAGTTGAGGCATTGCACATCTTTGACGGGATGCTTGGAGATGGAGTTGAATTGGATTGTGTGGCAATTTCCTCAGTTCTTTCAAATTTGTCTTCTTTGAGGTTGGGAATTCAAATTCATGGATGGATTGTTCGGAGAGGGATGCAGTGGGATTTATCCACTGCTAATTCTTTGATTGTTACGTATTCAAGTAACGGGGAGTTGAATAAAGCGCGTTGGTTGTTTGATCACATGCCAGAAAAGGGATGTTGTGTCATGGAATTCTATAATTTCTGCTCACAGTAAGGATGCTCGAGTTTTAACATTTTTTGAGAAAATGGAGAAAGATGGTGTGATGCCAGATAGTATCACGTTTGTCTCAATGTTGTCTGCTTGTGCTCATCTGGGATTGGTAAATGATGGTGAGAGATTATTTTCATACATGAGAGAAAAATATAAAATAAAACCCATCATGGAGCACTATGCTTGTATGGTAAATCTTTATGGAAGAGCAGGATTGATCAATGAGGCTGATGCCATAATAGGAGATGAAATGGAATTTGATGCTGGCCAAACTGTGTGGGGAGCGTTATTATATGCTTGTTACATCCATGGGAATGTAGAAATAGGAGAGATCGCTGCTTGGAATCTTTTTGAGTTGGAGCCAGATAATGAACATAATTTTGAGCTTTTGATGAAGATTTATAACAATGCAGGAAGGTTGGAGGATGTAGACAGGGTGAGAACGATGATGCTCGATAGGGGATTGGGATTGTAAGTGTGCATAAATTTAACTTTAGTACATAAGAGAAAACATGGTTGTGTTGGCCAAGCTGCTATAATGTACTTTGTTAGCTGGCCTTCACCTTTCTTCGTTATTCATGTAAATTTTAGGCACCGAGTAGTCTTTGTTTCAGACTTTCAGTAGCTCACTTACGCAGTGAATTCAGCGCAGTGAACAAAGTTATGGCAAAGTGTCACCACAGAAGTACGTTGTTTGCTAGATCCTGAGCGGAGAATTTCTTGCTTGCAGTAAGAATTGATTTGATGACAAGTTTAAGTACATTCCAAAGTTAGAAATATCATACTTCAATACATAAACATTAAATTCCTTGTTATATTTGGCTTCAAAATGGATTCTTTTTTTTATCTAAGCTTGAAAAACGGTTTATTTTTTCTCTTTTGGATACAGAATTTTTTTGACAAAAGCGCATAACGCATTCTTTAGATTTTAGCTTTGGTCATACACAGGTGCTGGTATATCTAACCTCAGTAGGTTGTTGAAAAGCATAAAACAGTTCAGTGAGCTTTCAGTTATAAAATGGCATTTTTATTTTAGAGAGAGTCAGAACGGTATTTTTATTTTACAAAGTTACGAAATTAGATTATCGAAATTATTTTGGTCAAATTGTCACACTTCATTATTGCTCCTATAAAATTTTGTGGGAACTACTCAATATTAATGTACAAAGTTATATAAAAAAAATTGTACGAAGTCCTAGTCAAAAACTTATCTTTTTTCGTTTTTATTGCTTCAGCATTCAGGTATGGTGGAAAATATAAGGTTTCTTTTTTTCTTTTTAATAATGTTAAAAAAATAATTATTTAGGAGAAAGGAGTGTGTCAAAAATTATTTAGAAGGGATGGGGTTATTTTGAAAAAACGCAGAGAAGACATGTGTGATTGCCTCGGAAAATGCATGGGACCCGCATTTGAAGACACAGGAGCCAGCAACATCATCCATGTGGCGAGCCGCGCCTCACCCAAGCTGCCACGTGTCGACGCCACATTGAAAACGCAGCTGTTGATTGCGTGGTCAGCGCAGATTTGGCCACCCATCCTGCAGCTGCCACGTGTCGGCGCCCGATGGATGACGCAGCTGCCACCTGCGTTGTCAGTTATCTCCCACGCGAACTTTCCAACTGTGTTTGAAAAGCCGTTGAATTATTTGGACTCCGAGAGTATATAAACTCTCTATGCAGAGTTCAATATCATTTTTTAATATTAGTTCAGTTGATGAGAATTTCATTGAAGTAGTCGAAGAAACATTTTAATTGGTGAGCAGATCATAATTTGTCGTATTGGCATATATTTTAATATCGACAATTGAAACATGTTTTTTTAATTATTTATTATTTAATTTATACATATAAGTATCATTGAGACATTTTTCTAAGTAAATTTATATTCGGAAGTAGATCAGGATAATATATGAATATTGAATATCTTATTTATTTGTAATTATTTATTATTTAATTTAATATTGAATATAATTTTTTATATTGTGGAATAATATTTGAATTTATTATTTAAATAATTTATTATTATTGATAGTAGAAAAATCATAAAATTTTTTTACTTATAAGTAGTTGAAAAATCTCATCATCTATTGAAATTTATTTGCACACGGAATGGGACATCAGTTATGGAACTGCAGGATTTGAATATGACATATCAACACCGAATATCATCACAAGGAGATTAAGACTTAAAAATAAGTCAACTCTTGCTGAATTGCGTCATAAAATTCATGTTAAAATGGGTTTAGGCATGAATGACGTGATTTCGAGAATTATATACAAGAGTCCGGTGTACAATGGAGGATCGTTATGTTGGATGGCGGTAGACTTAGCAGATGATGACGACGTAGATGTAATATATGACAATTTAAGGAGATATAAACATTATATATTAGTGAAATGAATCATTTTAGTTGTTGGATCCAGTCAACCAAGGAATCGTAACGATTATCAGTTGAGCATACATTTGCTCGATTGGTAAAATATTTTGAGAATAGAAGGGGTTTATATATGACCAAAATGGGTCAGGATTTACGCTTCACTCCTAAATGCGTTGAAATAATGAGCAAACGGGCTACTAGGGCTAGAACACATATTATTGTTCGTTTTGATAGTCGATATAAATTATTTAAGGTTATTGCAGGCAGAGCACCGCAAGTTAACGTTGAGCCCAACACATATGTATTGAGCCTCGAGAAACGCAAATGCGAATGTGGTAAGTTTCAAGGAACAAAAATGCCCTGTTCGCATGCAGTCGCAACATGCATTAATAGGAATCTTGATATGTTTCAATTTGTATTGTTATACCATATCAGAGTCACTTAAATGCTATGATGGTGAATTTAGATCTATGTTACATAAAGTATACTGGCCATAGTATTATGGATCAATAATTAAAGCGGATATGGAATTGATGAGGAAGAAGGATCGATCGAGAACATATCGCATTCGTAATGAGATGGACTGGCATGAACGGGGCAATGCTTCACATTATAGCAATTGTGGAGGTGTTGGACATAATAAAAAAACATGTAAAAGTGCTGCTGGACCATCCCATCAATAGTTTAGTGGTTGAGTTGTACTATTAGCACATTGATGTTGTATCGTGGTGCTTAAACACTTTGTTTGTATGTAATTAATGATATTTTTACGTAATTAAAATGAATGAGTTGTGTTAATCCTTACTATAAGAAAGAATATATGTGCAATACGTATTACCAAATAGAAATTAATTATCCAAATAGAAATTAATTATCCAAGTAAAAGAAATATTAGACCATACAACTCACATTCAATATCTCCTACTATGAGAATGTTAGTGTAAGCCCTAGCCCCAATGCATTGTAACGAAACACTTGAAATTAATATAATGAGGCATTTGTTTTATCTATTGTATTCCTGTGCATATCAATTGATAAAACTATCCAAGAGTGTCGTTTCGGTTTAAGTTATCATGTGTGAGGCACATGGATTGTAAGACCTTGAAACAAATGAGACTTCATTCTAAATATCCCTAGTCAGTCATTGTTATGGGAATAACAAATGAATTAAGACTAGTATGCTCTCTCTGATGCTATGAGTCCTGTCTTACGGATCATTAGGACAAGAGTGTCAATCAGAGATCATATATACATGTTAAGAAACATGGTATCTGGATTCGATCCGCTCATGAGAACACTACATGGTACAAGTCATAAGTGTTTCTCATATGCAAGTTTTGTATCGGAGTTCT
The DNA here is from genome assembly GCA_037975025.1 of Excoecaria agallocha. Taxonomy (NCBI): domain Eukaryota; kingdom Viridiplantae; phylum Streptophyta; class Magnoliopsida; order Malpighiales; family Euphorbiaceae; genus Excoecaria; species Excoecaria agallocha. The sequence goes on from CM075809.1 coordinate 35,589,669, forward strand.
TAGACCTGAAATCTCTATGAAACTCTTTATGAATTACTGTGTACTTTGACATACACCTAACGTGCTCGTAACAGAGTGACAAGTACAGGTATGATTGGGTATGCATTGATTCATGTTAGAGAGCATGAGAGAAGTGAAGGGATTACCCCTCTCGATATGAGAGAAAATATCATCGGCCACTTGATCAGTGAACTGAGAAGTGTATGGCCATACCGAGATGAAATAATGAGTAATCATTATTTATCTGAGAGTTCAGTGTCACTGGAATATCAAGAAAGGAATTAATATATATAAGGATGACTGGCTCCATGCCTTATATTAATTCTGATATTTATGGGTAAGGGACTATGCAAAATTGCATTAGGTCACTAAATGCCATTTACATTTTCGTTTAATTTGGAATGCTATAATATCTTGCTAGAGAATATATATAGCCTTTGAATTAATTTTTATTAATTCATTGCCAATATTAAATGGACCTATAGGATCGCACATAAAGCACTGGGCTTAAAATTGTATTGGAAATTAATTTGGACTTTTATTTGAAGTCAAATTAATGCATGCAATGGGTGAACAGATTTTTACTGTTAACAATTGGTCACGAGAGAAATTTACTGGCATGTGTTAGGTTTAATTTCAATTGATTAATTATCTATGTATAATTAAGTTAATTGAGTATTAAATCCTAAATTATATTTAATCAAAATATAATACTTGAGAGGGAATTAAAGTAACCAAAGTTTAAACTAGGAATCCTAGTTAAATTTGGCAACTAATTACCTTAGTTAAGTAAGTTTGTTTTGATTAGCTAAATGATGCCATTTGAATTTAAATTCTAATAGAATTTAAATTAAAATATATATCTCTTAATTATTAAGTGTTAGTGGCTGAAATTGCTACCTAATTTAAGGCACTCACACATGACTAAAGTAAGTGATATATATTAAATGAATTAAAGGAATAATGGTGGGTGCCACTTTTATTCTTCTTCTCTCTTTTGGCCATGAGAGGATTAGTGGGATTTGTAGAGATTCCTTTTGCTCTCAATTCTCTCATGGAAGGTGACTAACATAGAAACCAAAGAAGAAAGAACAAGAAGAGTTCTTGTGTTTTTCAAACAATTCCATTGCCTAATACACAAATATAGAGCTAGCACTCTTGATTTTAAGCTATCTTTGCAAGTGTGTGTGAACATAGAGAGGAGTGGCATAAAGGCTGTTCCTTTGGCATTGGTGGTGAAGATCTAAGGTAAATAAATTCATCTTAGTTGCTGGTCATCATCAAAATCAAGTCTTGAAGTGCATCTAAAGTTGTAAGTTTCAAAACTCTAAAATTGCATGTTTTCGTTCCTAGTTTTGGATATGTATGGTATGCATGATAAAATTTTTGTTTTTCCGCTGTGCTATCATGATTTTCATACCATGTCATATTCCATCAGAGAAGTGGTAGTCTGGGTTGGTATTTCTGGATCCATCTCATATGGATTTGGATCACTATAGAGTGGTTGATCCACTAAACCCTGAGTGCCTACAATTGTTGGATCATTAAACAATACATTAAAGAAATCATCTTGTGGAGACATTTGAGAGCTCTGTGCATAAATGTTGTATGGTGTTGCATCTCCTTCAAATAAACTGACATTCAAATCAACATTAAAAGCAGAAGGTCATGCTTCATATGGCACCGCTTCAAAAGTAGCTGGATCAGATGGTGTAGCTCTAAAAGGCCCAGCTGTGACACCCTAATGTCTGACAAAATATTATTTACGTCATCATAGGACTTATTGGGTTTTTATCTAATGGATTAATATTATTGTTATTATAATTATGGGTATATGACAGCATGATATTTACTTAGGATAAATTACTATTTTTTTTGTCAAAAATTTGGGCAGCATAACGACTTAATTTTCATGCTTTCCAAAAACCTGCAATTGAAATTTACACTGCCTATGGTCATCCTTCTTCTCCACAACTCCATCATTCATTCAACACTTCTATATTCCATCACAATCCCATCACATTATCATCACATAGGCACACATACATATATATATCTTATTACATTCCCAGTATAATTATAACAACTATGTTTACAAACCACATATACATACATATACAAATTACTACAATTTTTTTATCTAAAGCTACAAAATGGACTCAAGTCCCCAAGTCATATGTACAAGTCATTCAACCTTCAATTCTTCTCTTGCAGTACCTGTCCCTGCGCGAAGTCACAACAACTACGCGCTAAGCACATTGTTGCCTAGTTTTGGATACTATTACATAAATTTTCATTTAATAATACAACAATTATACACTTTTTATTTATTATCTATATTTAACATTTTGCTTAAAAATTTATCGTTTTTAACTTAATTTTTTTAATTCATTTATTTATTTATTTATTGCAAAAGTAAAATTTTCAATTTAGTCCCTGAATTTTTTAAAATTCATAATTTTATCCTTTTTGGTCTTGTTGTTCATCCTAACTTTATTAATCATATTTTTCAATGCCAAATTACCAATTGGTCCTTAATTCCTTGTATAATTATATTTTTATCATTGTTAACTATTTGACTTTATTTTTCATCATTTTCATCAATAAAATACATGAATGACAAGTTTACTCATAAGACTTCATTTTTACACAGGAATACTCGTAATTATGACTTTGCCCCTAGTATGACCAGTGAAAATTCTCGATCCAGATAAGCGGGACGAGGACTCCAATGATGTAAATAGGGACCAGATCACTTGACGTGACCCTGCGCCCCAGTAATTAGTGTGCCGGCAAGCTATAAAATGTACGATATGATAAATCTCGTGGTGTGACCGCGGTACATATGTCCCTATGGCTAGCCATTATATCTAGTGCTCCTGGATTACCCACTGTACACTAAGGGCAATGTATTATAACTTCAATGTCACTTATTATGTAGTATTTTATGTCGGTCACATCATGTCACATCATCATGTGGTCATGTCACATTCCCAAGTGTATAATTTACATACATACATCATGTATACTTATCATTTCACATATATCACATAAAAATACATAGTTTTTCACATGGCTATCATTTGGCCACTTGGAGTTCTCATGCTTATGATATAATTTCCTCTTAATTCACATTTCATACATGATTTTAATACCATTATTAATATTCTCATGTCATTACATCATCATTGTACATGTATATCTCATAATTACACATATGCTATCATTATGTACCCATACTCACCATGCCATTTACATGTGGTTTATCATTCTAACATGCTTTTTCATTCTCATAATAAGTAGTTCATATCATTTTAGGCATTTATTATGGAATTTCTTCATGAAAACCCATACAAAGTCATTCGGCCACTAAAGGACCATAGGCTTTCTCATAGTTTTCTTCATCATTTTATGTTCTTCACATGTTAATTCACCTTTTTAACATATTATATCAATTTATTTCATCATTTCACATACTTTTCCTTAGTTACATAATGTAAAGTTTAAAGAAAATTCAATAAAAATTATGGAATTAAGTGTAAATTAGTATCCACTAACCTTGAATGGCCTAGAAGTCACCTAAACTTCCTTCTCTTTCCCTTTTCCTTCCTTGTTTTGGCTTTCTCCTTGTAATTCACCTAATGGCCAAAATTCATCAAGAAAAAATCATGAATTTATGCTTTGATTCTTACCATATCTTTGATGCTAATGAACTTAAATCATGTTATTCTACATGACTATATGAAAAACTCTCATTAAAACTAGCTAAAACCCATAAATTTACCTAAGTTTGTCACTTTTCTCTTTCCCCAAATATTTATTTTTCTCAATTCCACTTGCTCCAGCCGTGATTCTATGATGAAGAGGAGGTCTTGTAGTGCTTCTAGATGAAAACTTAGCTTCAGATCTGATGGAAATTGGAGAGAGAATGAAGAAAATGGTGGAAATGGCCTTTTTAGGGTAGCTACGGTTTTGAGAAGAAAAGAGGGAGGAGGAGATCGATTTTTGCTGTGATTTTTGGGGGTTCAAGACTTCTCTAGGGGACTCTTAATTACCCCAAATGGCTGGCCAAGATTCACTCATTTACTAGTGAATCCAATGGCTTTAAAATTAGCCACTTGTCACTCACTTAGACACTTAGGTTCACCCTACCAACTTGATATCACACACACCTGATCATTATCCAAAATTAGCAATTCATATAAAATTTCATGGTCAAATTTTCGGATTTGACCCTCCAAATAACCCGATTTCGGTTTTGCACCCCGAAATATGAATTTTTGATCCCGATATCGGATTGTCCTGAAATTTTGTCCCGAGTGTCACTACATATATTAGAATATATGGTAAAAATTTTATCTCATTTTGACATCGTTTCAATATACTTTTAGCTTCGGCGGCCTATGCAGTCACTCTGAAACTCTAAATTCCAGAACTGCCAGAATGGTTATTTTTCAGTTCCCTGGGTGTCACTACACTATTTATAGCATGTATGTTAAATTTGAAGTCAATTGGAGATCTCTAAGGCCTCCTAATGGTCAGTCAAATTTTTGGTCAAACTTACGCCAAACTGTGAAATTTTCTTCTTTTGCCTTTTTGGAGATCTATTTGACCTCACTTTTTACTCAAATTGTACCATTAGACTCCGTTTGATATGTACTTCCGTATTTTATATTAAACTTACACTGCCCATCAGATCCCCTGTCCCGGGATTTCCTGGCTTGGGCACGTTTACCTATGCATTCTTTTTAAATTTCTATCTTACTCAATCCCGATGATCTTGAAACTTGATTCAAGATGACTAATCATGCTCTATAACATGTCATGCATGTCAAATACAAGAATTGGGGTGTTACACCAGCACCATAATCATAACATCTAGCTTGATCAGAAGGCGCACCTCCGAAAGGCCAAGTCTCATTGAATGAAGGCACACCGAATATGGATTTACTTAGAAAAATGTCTCAATAATACTTATATGTATAAATTAAACAATAAATAATTAAAAAATACATGTTTCAATCATAAATATTAAAATATACGCCAATACGACAAATTATGATCTGCTCACCAATTAAAATATTTCTTCGGCTATTTCAATGGAATTCTCATCAACTGAACTAATATTGAAAAATGATATTGAACTCTGCATAGAGAGTTTATATACTCTCGGAGTCCAAATAATTCAACGGCTTTTCAAACACAGTTGGAAAGTTAGTGTGGAAGACAGCTGACAATGCAGGTGGCAGCTGCGTCATTCACTAGGGGACGACACGTGGTAGCTGGGGGAACGGGGGGCCAGATCTGCGCTGACCACACAGTCAACAACTGCGTTTTCAGTGTGGTGTCGACATGTGGTAGCTTGGGTGAGGCGCCGCTCGCCACATGGATGATGCTGCTGGCTCCTGCGTCTTCAGATGTGGGTCCCATGCGTTTCTCGAGGCAATTACGCAGATCTTTTTTGTGTTTTTCTAAAATAACTTCACTCCTAAATAGTTTTGGATACACCCCTTCCGCTAAATAATTATTTTTTTAATATTATTAAAAAAAAACCCAAAATATAAAGACCGTTTCACATTGCATGTTCTTTAATACGTTCACATCGTCAATTCTTCATTTTCTACCTACTGCTTCTACTTTTGCTTCTAACTTTGACATTATGTTTTTTGTTCACTTGAACCGAATCTAAGCATGTTCAGGTCAATTAAAAAAGAAACAAAAAACCAATTGTGGTTGGTGTGAGTGGTAAGGCACTCTCATCCCTTAAGTGAGGTCAGGGGTTCGATCCCCCTCACGTACGGAGCAACACATTGGCCAGCACACTACCCCTTAATTGGGCCGACACGGTGCGAACGAGGATTAGTCTGGGTGTGGTACGGGCTTAAAGGTGCCTTCCACAGTTGGAGCCCATCCAGGATACCCCGTGCATTTCGCAAAAAAAAAAAAAAAAAAAAAAAAAAAAAAAAGAAACAAAAATTTAATCATGTCGGTATGTTGAAATTCCTATAAATGAAGCTTACTCGGACTAAAACAGTTTAATACAAAATCTATTGATGTGTTCAACTAATGACTAATTAACTCCGATGATTACGGCGAGAGAAGTCTTCAAACATTATTATACTACTCCTAGTCCTACCATGCTATCATTACAAAATAAATTTCAGTAAAACAAACCATTTCAAGCGGGAATTTTTTAAATTTAAAGATTAAGAGCCGTAAATTTTTTGTTTTTAACAAATCATAGTTAATAATATATGCTTTCAATTTTGGTCGGAGTCGGTCATGTCGGCAAGAAAACGTTAAGGCTTTCCTCCAATCATCAAATCCAAAAAAACCTGCCCTACTTCTTATAAACCACAGCTGTATTATATCATCTACCCGGTGCATATCATTCATTTATTTATACATATTACTACATTATTATATTCTGTAAAATCCACGTTATCCTAATTTTCTTATAAAATAATAAAAAAATCTCTATAGCTAAAGCGCACACGGCGCAAAATAGCCTTATGCAATAATTAAAACGAAAAACCACTTCTATAAGTAGAAGGCTCCAATCTCTCAAGCCCTTAGGCAACCACTAAAGAGGAAAAACAAAAAACAAAACACCATTTTCTTTTTTCACTAACATGGCCAAAGCTACGCTTCTTCCGCTACTTATCTCTATACTATACATTTCTACTCCAGCAAGATCTGATAATGGATCTACAAATTTCATAAAATCTTCTTGCAGAACCACCACATACCCATTACTCTGCGTCCAATCTCTGTCAGCCTACGCCAATTCGATCCAGCAAAACCCACGCCAATTGATAGAAACAGCCTTGTCTGTGAGCCTTTCCAGGGCTGAATCCACCAAGACATTTGTTTACAAGCTAACAAAATTCAAAAATGTTAAGCCCAGAGAAATGGCAGCCATTAAAGACTGCCTTGAGGAGGCTGGAGATACAGCAGATAGGCTGCAAAAGTCTTTCAAGGAGCTGAAGAGTATGGGGCATGCCAAAGGCAAAGATTTTCAATGGCATATTAGCAATGTGGAGACATGGGTTAGTGCTGCTTTGACTGATGAGAATACTTGTGTTGATGGGTTTGCTGGTAAGGCTTTGGATGGAAAGTTGAAGAATTCTATCAAGGCTAGGATTGTTAATGTTGCTCAAACTACTAGTAATGCTCTTGCTTTGATTAATAAGTTTGCTTCTAAGCTGTAATTAGCTGGATAGCTTAATAAATTGTTGCAGAATTGAAGTTATATGTTTATAGATATATATAGTAGAACTTTTGTTTGGAGTTGTTCTTGGATTGCATCTTATGATGGATTTGGTTTTGATACTTGTAAGAGTTTGGTTGAAGGTTTTCGAGTAATGTGTAATATGAAATCATATCTGCTTTTCCTTTCGTTTTTACAATTTGAATACTATTTTTCTTGTCTTTGTGCTGTTTAGTATTTTATTTTTAGTAGAACAAATAAAGTGATGGTAACTGCTCACCTGCAATTAATAAACTACTTCCGATTTTCAGCATTTCTTCCCATTTCATCCTCTAAAACAAATTTTCTTTTTCTTTTTTTTTTCTGACATAAAATTGCTAAACTGAAGTAATTTAATAAAAAAATTAATTTCAAGACAAATTAACTATAAAGCAGAAGTTTAATTGCGGAATTAGTGATAATTTCCATTAAAATTGTTGCAATGCAACGGAACTCAGACGAGAGGCGTCACATCAACTCTTTTTTTTTTTTTAGATTTTGCAAATAGCAATTTAACTTTGAAAAATAAAATAACGTGATTGAAGGCAAGGCCGACCAAATACAATGTCTGCCAATATTTCTTGCCTCGATTATTGGAACATTTTCCGTAAAAAAAGTGGTTGATTGAAGGCAGGATAGGCCCAGAGTAATCAGAAGAGCTTTAAACTGATTTTATGTATTATTACCATTGAGATGGTTAGGCTATTGGGCATTTTTCGAATTATATGATTTTGATTGGTATATGAAGTGTGATCATACAAGTTTTTCTAGTTAAGATTGTGTTAGCAAAATAAAATTCGGATTTCAACTCATTTTCAAGATAATTACTTTTCCCTTGTTGATTTTAGTATAACAGCTCCGACCACAGATCCCATCAAAACAATTATAGCTAATCATTCATCCAAAACTATATTCTCAAATCTCATTTTGTAAGTTTTGTATATTCTTTGCAGAATTTTGTCTTAAAATAAAAATAATACTGTTTAGTGTTTACAGTTCAGTTTGATTAGTTAAAAAAAAAAAAAAGAAGTTCCGTATTCGTAGATGTAAAATGGAAATTGAAAAAAAGAAAAAAAAGAGTCCGGGCCGCAAAAAGAGAAATGAGTGTGGAATATCGGGTTTAGGAGCAGACTAGATGGACTTTTCATTGGGGCCCGCTATTGCTTTCATCGACGTCACCAAGTTGTCGTAAATCCTCTACTGACCACGTGATACCAATCTTGTCTTTTAACGTCAAATAATAAAAAAATTATAATGAAATAGAGAAAAGACGAAATTAAAATAATAAATAGATCTGTATAATTAAGAGGACAGGCCACTATGCAAATGGAATCTGAGTAGAAAATGCATAGATGAAGGAAGATGTCACATGTTTATTTTCAAAATATTATCAAATCGGTCATACCTAATGACCCTACATATTTAATTTTCATCCTCAATTCATGAATTTCGATTTTTATTTTCAATTTTGATGGCTATATGTTTATTATATATATAAAGGAATTAAAACTTATAAATTCAATTTTCAATTCACATTTTCCTAACAATTTTGTAACAAGTGCAATTATATATATATTTCTTTCTTTTAATGAAATACTTTTCTAGATTTCTGATTATAAAAATAATGTTATTTCTCCCATTTTCAAGCTAGTCATGCAAAAAAAAAAATAATAAAAGAAAAATAAGCCGATACGAAAATGATCTCTCAACAAGCCCACTCATAATTCGGGTTTTGGGATGCAGTTGAAATTGAAGCTGAGGAACACATTCATTTTGTAGCAGATTGATGTGTAACTTTTTTACCTTATTTTTAGGGACGATCATGCGACGAAAAATTTTCATCTCCAGTAAAAAAAACAACTTTAAATGGGACATAAAATTTTTAAAATTTTTTTCTATGGGACAAAAAATGAAAAAGTATTTTTCAATTTAAAATTCGGAATGGGAGTCGGCTCCGAACACTACAAAAAAAAAAAGATTTAGTGACGGATAGAAAGCTATCACTATTTTGCGATGGAATGGTGACCAAATTAATATTCAGTAGTCAAAACAAGTTTTTTCACCAAATTAAGGTGTTTTGCAACTAAATAGCGACGGTTTTTATTATATTTAGCGACAGGAAAGTAATCACTAATGTCGTTGCTATTTAAAAAATATTTAATATGTAAATTTTATTTGGGGAAAACCATTTCGTAACTTTTTTTTCTTTAGAAATTCTATACCTAAACCTAATCCCCAAAATCTTTCAAATCCCTTTTATCTAGTGTCGCCGTCGATAGTCGGCGATAGCAATCGGTTTCTATCGTCGTTGGTGAGAGGTGAGCAACTGGGTGTCCTTCAAAGTTTTTGTATAGGTCCATAGTGTGCGTGGGTTCAATGTTTTTCAATAGATCTGTTCAAATGAGACTTTATTCATGTTAAGTTTTATCTTTGTTTAGGCTTAGAACAATTTTATCTTTGTTTAGGTTTTCGACAACATTTGACAGGTGAAAAGAGGAGGAAGTTTTTCAATAGATATGTTCAAATGAGACTTTATTCATGTTAAATTTTATCTTTGTTCAGGCTTCCAACAATTTTATCTTTATTTAGGTTTTTGACAATATTTGACTGGTGAAAAGAGGAGGAAGGAGCAAGGATTTAAGTTTCGACATCCACAACAGAAAAGGTATGTATTTTTCTTTTGGTACTAATTGTTTGGGTACAAAGAAAAGGAAAGCTTGCATGCCTTTTTTATGATAAAAATTTCATATTTATCTGCAACAACAAAGCACATTCTTCTGCTTTTTCACATCTTGTTTTCTAATGTTCCTATGCCATCCTTATTTGGCTTCATTCTATTTATTTTAATTGCATTCTTTGGATATTTTCACAATCGCCAACGGCTATTGTTACTCCGAGCCAAAACCTGCATTTATTTTATAACAAGTTTAGTAATTGTTGATGCCACTTGATATTGTCATTCTGATATCCAATTTTGTAATTTTTTTTGTAATAATTACATGAATATATACACACACTTTTAATTCAAGATGCAATTATATCTTTGACCTTTAAAAATAGAGAGGTAGAAGACAAGATACAAATGCCAACAAAAAGAAGTTGGTTTTTCATTTCCCGTATTTATTTGATTGCATTGGGATTATGGTACACGATCTCAACTTTTTCTCCCCTAAAGATCTGATCGGTCTCTAACTATTTTATATACAAATATGCACATGAACTTGGCAAACCAACTAACTCAAACAAAAAGCGCTTGCCTCTATTGTCACTCAATCAAAAGATGTAATAGTTCAGTGGCTATTTCCCCTAAACTTGTTTTTATTTCTTTTTTAAATGCTGAAGGGGTTATTGTAATCTACAACAGAAAAATATAAATGCTGTGGAGTTTTTATTTGACTTCACGATGAAAATGTACATGTGCCTGGAATAAATATAGATGTCGTGGAATTTTTGTTTGACGAGTCAACTTTTTTAGCGATTAGAAATAGCAACAAGAAAATTGATCGCTAATATTTCTTTTATGAAAATGACGACTGATTTTAGGGATTAATTAGCGACGGCCTTCTTACCATAGCAACAGATTTTCGTCGCTATTATTAGCGACTATTTTTAAGTTGTAAAAAAAGCAGCGACGATTAGTCGTAAACTGGATTAGCGACGGAAGTTTCGTCGCTAAATCCCTATTGTTTGTAATGGAATTTTTTCAGTCTCAAAATAAATATAGTTATATTTAATTATATTTATATAATTTGGTTTTAAATTGTATTTAATTTTAGTGTCAATATTTGTATCTAACTTCAAAATCTTGCAATGGCAACATCAAACTTATAATTCCCTTTCAATTATGGAAATTCGTCAATTTACGTGTTAGTTTGAATGGATTAGGCTGGCTAGGATCTTAGGAGTACTTAGCGACAGATATTTCCATCGCTATACCGTTGCTCAAAAATATTTGGATGCCAATTAGGCTATCACATTACCTTCCTCTTAGCAACAGCGATCGCCGTCTCTATTCCGTCACTAAAAATATTTGATTTATTATTATTATTTTTTATATTTGAATTAATTAAAATTCATAAATAAATTAAATTATTTAATACTATATTTATTTATATTTTATTAAAATTTTGATTATAAATTTTAATTAATGAGGTCAAAAATTAATGTAAAAAAATAATTGTAAATTTCAATTTAAAAAATAATGAAAAATTAAAATAAAATATTTAATATTATCTTTATTTTTAAAAATAAATTGTAAATTTTAATTGATTGAAGTATAAAAAATTATTATTATTATTATTAATCAGAAAATTATCACAAAAACCAATTTTCATCCATATTGTCATGACATTTTCAATTCAAACATCAAATTAGTGTCCAACATATATAAACTTATTGCATAGTCATTTAAACTTATGCAATTTTTACCATGGTGTCACTCGTTTTCATTTATACCCTTAATTAATGATCTAATATTGTCAAAATTAATTAAAGGGAAAATTACTTAATTTACAATTATTTTAATTCGTAAACCCGATTTAAAAAAGTTAAAAATTCAAGAATTTGAAAAGTCATTTTGCCAAAAAAAATTATAGTGGTTTGCTATATCAATAATCAACCATATTTACTCCATATGTCAAGTGTTACTTAATAATAATAATAATAATAATAATAATAATAATAATAATAATAATGATGATAATTTACTCCATATTTACTTAATAATAATAATAATAATAATAATAATAATAATAATAATAATAATTTTTTCATACTTCAATTAATTAAAATTTATAATTTTTTTAAAATAAATAATGATAATATTAAATATTTTATTTTTTCATTATTTTTTATATTGGAATTTACAATTAATTTTTTACATTAATTTTTGAACTTCATTAATTAAAATTTATAATTAATTTTTTAAGAAAATCTAATAAATTGTAACTTCTTATTTCTCATTTTATATCCTCACCGTAAATTAATCCTTTCACCTTGTAGGTATTTAAGAGAATGACCATGCATGTCTAATTATTTCCTTCAAACACGTAAAAAAGAACAAAAAAAAAAGATGTGAATGGTTAAAGTTTTGATGACGCTAAGATTTAATTGTACTTTCAAATTGATACGAATTCAATGTGCACATGCTAGTTAAATGCATATAATCAGAGTTAGTATTATTAAATAGATTGAATATGCCTTTTACATAAGAATGTATTTACTTATATATATACAAGTCTATCATTGTCTAATCCAAATATCAAATGAATTAATCAATAAAAACTCAGATAGCAAATATTTTTACGTATAAGGATTAATAAAAAAAAATGTAAATCAATTCAAAATCATGTACTAACTAAAAATGGGAACCTCTTTCAAAAATTACGTACAAGAACAAGACATAATCTAATTATTAGGAAATTAATAAATTAAGGAAAAAAATATAATAGCCGAATTCCAGAATTTGAAGACGTTATTCTTCCCGGTCACATGAACAGATGATCATCATAAATTGAAATGGGAGATCCTTCTTCACTGACAATGCACAAGAGAGAATAGAAAAGAAGTATATGCATAAAGATACAAAGGAGAAGAGAACTAGTAATAACTAAGTTTGTTAAGGAGCGCCAAAGAATTGCTAGTAAGCGAAGTTAAATTCGATACACTACTCTTGATCTTGGTCTTCAAGTAAGAACTCCCATTCAATTCATCAAATTCATCGGTGCATGTTGTATCGTCAGTTATCACGGCACTAATCCATGTCTTTACGCTATCAATCTGATACTGCTTATCACTGCTACTCCCATTAATACTACCCATAGTCGTCACCGATTGCTTCAGCTCGTAAACCACATCCCCAATTTCCTCCTTGCAATCTTTGACAACAGCAACGTCGGTCTCGCTCAATTTTTTCTGATTTGAGATTTTCTTGATCAAGGAATACGTCTTCTTGGCAGCTTTTAGGGTTACGGCCAATGCAGTGTTGCAAAGCTTCAGATCGTTGGTTTTGATGGTGGAGGTGTAGGGTGAGAGAGAGGTGTAACAGAGTTTTGGAAATGTGGTGGAGTTGCATGCTGTCCGTAGATAATTTTTGTAAGCTGTTTTAGAAGTTTTCTCGGTGGCAGCGGTGGAGTTTTGCAAATTGCATGCGAAGAACAGAAAAGTGAGAAGACATGAGATCAGAAACTGAGTGATGGTAGTTTTAGTTTTCATTTTTGGAGTTTTATCTTGAATCTCTATGCGGATTGATGGAAGTGAACTAAGAGTATCTGGACGTTAATATTTATAGGGAAAAATTGTCAGGTAGATCCGTTTGTTTAGTTTTTAGATAAAGTAAATAAATAAACAAGCAGATTTGAAGGGAAGAATACGAAATGTAAAATAATAGTTCTACGCCATGCACAATGAGATAGAGATGGCACATGATTGGGTTATATGTTTTGTACACTTTAGAAAGAAAGCTACGGTTTATTCGGGTTTGACAGGTCTGCCTTTCAATGCATGCATGATATATGTTTTGTACTACATAATTAATTAAGCTGATGCATGCATTATCTGCAAAGTATAATTTTTTGGGTATATGATCTGGTCCGTATAATTTAATTTATCGATTAAGTTAATGAAGAATGTAATTCAAGATAATAATGTATATATAACTGAGACAAGTAAAATTATATAACCCGATCGTTAATTTCTTTTTTTTTTTTTCTGAAAAAAAGTAAAAGTATAGAAATATTGGGTTTTGGAAAAAGAAACCACGAGATACAAGCCTAACTAAGAATTATAACTAATTAATGCTAATCAAATCAGCCGAACGAATTTAGGTTGGGTAAGATGCCAAATTCAGAAATTTAAGTCGGCAAAGCAACAAATTATTTTCAAAGCACACTATTTAAAGCATAAACTTATTGCGATCGTCATCATGAAAAATCGTGCATGCGCGAGGGGTGAGCCAAAAACAGGGGTTCTTCATTGTGTGAAAGCCGTTAATTAACTAACTATTAAAAGTCATCAAAAGACAAAAGAACTAACACAGTGTAAGGTAGGGCACATGGCTACCCTATGAAGAGCGAACACGTATGGACACAGTGGGCCTCAGAAAAGTCAAAAGCCTCGATATTGGCGCCAGCATAATCTCATGTAGCATGGGCTGCATAGTGCTTCAGCGTGAAATTCTGCAGAAGGGCAGGCGCTGCCCGTGGTTCTGTAGATCTGAATTGGCAGGGAAGGGAACAATGAATCATATATTTATCTACGCTAATTTTATTTTTTTCTTTATATAAAGAAAGATACTTTCTTTGTTAACAAGTTAGCGGCTTGATCCATAATAAAATACTTAATTTAATTAGATAACTTAAAATTTTTTATTATGTGTATTTCTTTCCGACCCTGTCATTGAAATTGTTGGAGGAACAATTAACGAAAAAAGACATGTACTGTACATTAGTGATATTGCCCGAAAAATATAAACCAAGGATCCTCAGACTTCCGAAGGTCCAAAATAAAGATTCATGAAAGCCTCATCAGCTGGATAATTAAATAAGAAAATTGAGATCATCCGGTCGGACATAATTTCTTTCTGATAGATAAAAGTGATCTGACATACGCCATTATCTAATCGTCGATACCTACACGAATATGCCCTACCCGCCACAGAATAGACCAGCTATTGAAGAGTATAAAGCAAGCATTTCGGCTCGATAAATAGCAGGTTTCATTCTAAAAACCACATACTCTTCTTTCTCTAAAAAAATATAAGCATTATGTCTAAAATTCTTTGCTAACTTAAATATTGGAATGTCAATACCAGGCACAGCAGGGTAAAACACCATTTTTTGTAGGTTTTGACTGCGCCAATTCGATTGGAACCTACCTAATCATCAAGTCTCTCGTTAGTTCCAACGCAAAAAGGTCTCTTCTTTTTATAAAAATTCGTGATTTATCATGAATCAAAGGCTGTAACTCCCCAAGTCATAAAGATCCGAATAGTATGGTTAGATTGATCCAGTTTTAGTAACGATCCAATAAAATAAATGGTTAAAAATAATAATAGTAATAATAATAAATATCTTGAGTTTCTAAAAGAAACTATTTGGACTACAAAATAAGAGAAAAAGGGGGATTTAAAAAAAGAAAAAAAAAGAGGGGAAAGTTGTGTGTGTTAAGAAAAAAAAAAAAGAAAAAAGGGAAGAGGGAATCGTGGAACAGACCACGGGAAGGGGGGAGGAAAAAGGAAAAAAGGAAGGGAGTTGGCGCCACTGCAACTCACAACGCCGGCGAGGAAGCTCGGGCTCCGACCACCGCCGCTGCCTTCCACTTTCGATCAAAGCCATGCCGTCCTTCCCTACCGTCGATCAATCGCAGCCTCGTCTTCTCTTCATCGTTCTCTCTCTTTCTCCTCTCCTTATTGAGCGCCTCCTCTCCCTGGTGACCTACGGCGGTGGATGGCGACAAGAAGGATATCGACAGATCCCCAAAGTCGAGGCGGTCCTCTCTATACCCGCTGTTCCTCCCCACTCGTCGGCCACGAGCGGATTGAAGAGAGAGACAACCGACGGTTCTTGGGTAGATCCCGACCAAACGGAGAGGTGTTGGAGCGCGTGACCACCGGAAATGGAAAGCTGGGGTGCTCATCTTCACGGCAGCAGTGTTGGTGCGTCTCCGGCCAGCCTCCGATGAAGCTCCGGTCACCGGTCCGACTAGTACATTGATGGATGAAAATTAAAGGAAAAATCACAGAAAACGGTACGTGACTACCAAATTTATTTTCAAAGACTTATTTAAATTATGTATATGGATTTTGAATAGGAATTTTTATTTTATTTAAGTTAAACGATTGGTTTTCATGTGTTTAATTCATGAAATGTGTTGTTTATGCATTAAAGTATTTGGTAGTTTTAAAAGTAAGTGAATGATTAATTATTTTTGTTGACTGAGAATTTGTTGAAGGAAGTAATACCAACTTTTTCATGTCATGTGTTCACAATTATTTGGGGAGAATTGGAGGTATAAAAGGCATAAAGAGGTATATGGCTATTATAGATATAGATATAGATATAAGAATATTTAATGGTTTAATAAAAGAGAACTTAGATTTTATGTAAGTTAAACTAATTATAGTATAGTATGTGATTACCAAAGTTATTTCTGAAAATTTAATTTAATTAAATATATGAATTGTTGGTTAGAAAAAGTTAGTAAATGGTTATTCATTGTAGACTTTTCTCTGTGTTCATATTTAATAGGAATAAATTGTTGGTATGAAAGGTATCAAAAAATGGATTTTTAAAATGCATTAGAGGATTTTTGGTGATTGTAGATAAACAAAATTGATTGAAATTTATGCATGTTAAGTTTGTTGGCAGTACAATGTGTGTATATGTTTTATAACTGTATTATTATTAGGCAAGTAGCCACCATTATTTGTTTTAATTAATAAAGTATATATATGTGTGTTTGAGTGGCATTTTGTTGATTTTAGGCTTGTCGATTATGGTTTTGGGAAACTTAAAACAATTGTTAAAGTTATGTTTTAACTTTTGCCGCTGCGCAGAACAAAACCTTGAGGGGTCGGCATGATCTCTAAAGCAGACATGTGACGCCCAAAGAGAACAATATGGACTAGTGCTCCGGCATGATCTCTAAAGCAGACATGTGGAGGCACTGGAAGACGGGGTCGGCATGATCTCTAAAGCAGACATGTGACGCCCAACGAAGACAATATTGACTAGTGCTCCGGCATGATCTCTAAAGCAGACATGTGGAGGCACTGGAAGATGGGGTCGGCATGATCTCTAAAGCAGACATGTGACGCCCAAAGAAGACAATATTGACTAGTGCTCCGGCATGATCTCTAAAGCAGACATGTGGAGGCACTGAAAGACGCATTTTATAGTTTATTCATATTGAAGTTAATTCAGTAATACAGAAACAAACATAATTGAATACAGTTAGGAATATATATATATATATATATATATATATATATATATATATATATATAACTGATTGTGAATGTTTTAAGATTTGTTGGTTGTGACCGTCTGATTTTAATCAGCAAATAAATTAAGTAAATCAAGAGTTGATTTTGGAAATATCAATTTATTAATAACATTTTTACCTTGGGCAGATAATGTTTGTTACCGATTTAATTTTAATAAGCTATAAGAAATTGAGTATATTTTTAAAGAGCTTGTTTATTTTAATTATATATGAAGCTTTCCCATTGATTCTTGTGTAAATATGCATTTTGAATTTTGAATCTTATAATTATTATGCGTACATCATATATTGTTGTATGTGATTAATTTGACTTATGATTAATTACATCTAATGATGATTGGAATTGATTGGTATTGAATATATATATTCGTATTGTGATTAATTGTGTGTTACACAATTTGGAGTATTATGGTATAATTAGGAATGTGTATAATACAATTATGTATCTGTAAGTGTTTGAAAAGTGACAAGCGACATTCTTGCCTAAACCAGATTTAATGGTTACTTATTTAAGGTACTATATTGAGTCTTGGGATTGGAGAACTACGTGGTTCTGATTCCCTAAATGGGATACGTAGGAAGCTTGAGAATTAATATCTCAAGTCCGAACCAAATTATGTTCATATAATTATGCGCGTTTTAATAGGTACATTGAATCTTGATGATGAAATTCTTATTTATATAATAGTGTATATAAGTAAATATTTATAATTATGGTGAACTAAGTTTCTATGTTGAAGCCAATTATATAAATTGTATTAATGCAGCAAGTATATAAAGAAATTTTTAATATAGGCATAAATCATGTAATGGATCATAAGAATTTGTTATAAATGGGAATTTATGTAAATACTATATGAATTCAGTGAGTTGCGTGAATGGGCTTTATATAAACTGTACTTGAGAGGTTGTGATTATGTTGAGATGAAATTATAGAAGTGTTGTATTGTTGATTGAAGTTCTGGAGTTGGAGGAATGATATTGGGAGTGTAAAATTAAGTTTTTTGCAGGTTTGGGTAGCATGAATTTTAAGCTGTCATGCTGCCGAAATTTTATTTAATTGCATAGTAAAATTAATAGCGTTTGAAGTGACAATTAATTGAGATTCTGAAAGTAGTTATATAATCTTAGAAATGTTTTATATTTTCTTTTTCACAGGAAATAGCCATTAATAAGGGGAGATCATGTCGAAATTTTGATAGAATAAGTAATATGTTAAATTAATAAACTTTTTAAATTTAGACAAATCTTAGAGTTGAGCCTCTTAAAGAGATCCAAACCCGGGTGTGACATCTGGTATCTGGGTCTTTTAACTGGATGGGTATAGGGTGTTACATTTAGTGGTATCAGAGCCTGGTTCAGGCGTTTCTGGGCATGGACCAATAAAATCTAGTTTAAATGGGAGTTGTAGCACTCCGGTTATCTGTTAGGAATTCAACATTGAGCGCAGCGATTTAAACATTATTTACTTGGGAATAGGCAATGTGCATTACCAATACATAAGATGTGCATTATTAGGGCATTCTATGTATAAAGCATATTACATATTTTGTATCAGCATTATTTGACTATTCATGATGGTCTAAAATGTTGTTCATACGCTTCAGTTGAAAATAAATTTATGGATCACAAAAAGAGTAAGTAGATATTAAGGAGAGTAAATAAAGAAAATGTAAGTGTATATGCTGATAAGCATCAAAGGAGATGTGATTTGAAAGTAGGACTTTCCAGTTACAATAATGGAGTTAATGTCGATATAGCATTATGTCGATATTTGTGTCTAGAAATTAATAACAGTTCATACAAGATTATATCCATAAGAAAGAGGAGTTTTTATGAATATGATGTAGAGGGAACAACAGTAGTTGATTGAAGTTGATGATGAGATACAATCTCAACCAAATTCATTGGTTGGACTTAGAATTTCTCTGATTCAGAGGTTGTAACTCATAGAAGAACTTATTCCAAATTACAAATTATGAGAATGTAGCACTGGAATGCTATACCTTAGTAACTTATTCCATGAAGACACTGTTGCTTTCCATTTATCAGTTCTGAAGGACTTATTCCCCGGAGGCATTAATCTTTTCTCTTTTGTTTTTTTTTTTGGGATTGGTGTGCAGAAGTTACTCTGCACATGCTTAGAATCCGTTTGGAAAATGCCGTGTCGATTGAGATCTCAGGGGTAAATAGGAGTATTTTGAGGTGCTAGTGGAAACAAACAAACCAAACAGGAAATTTGATTGATATTATGAATATGTAACATCTAAATACTGACATATTAGAGTAAGTAATGAACTCCTTTGTTGGATTTGATCTTGTTATTGGTGGAAGACCATGTAATAACCTAAACCTAACTAGTAGTAGCAAACACTATCATGCTCTATTGTTAAATAAATTTCGAGGACGAAATTTTCTTTAGGGGGGAAGATTTGTAACGCCCCGAGTCATAAAAATCCGAATAGTATGGTTGGATCGATCCAGTTTTAGTAACGATCCAATAAAATAAATGGTTAAAAATAATAATAATAAATATCTTGAGTTTCTAAAAGAAACTATTTGGACTACAAAATAAGAGAAAAAGGGGGATTTAAAAAAAGAAAAAAAAGAGGGGAAAGTTGTGTGTGTTAAGAAAAAAAAAAAAAGAAAAAGGGGAAGAGGGAATCGTGGAACAGACCACGGGAAGGGGGGAGGAAAAAGGAAAAAAGGAAGGGAGTTGGTGCCACTGCAGCTCACAACGCCGGCGAGGAAGCTCGGGCTCCGACCACTGCCGCTGCCTTCCACTTTCGATCAAAGCCATGCCGTCCTTCCCTACCGTCGATCAATCGCAGCCTCGTATTCTCTTCATCGTTCTCTCTCTTTCTCCTCTCCCTATTGAACGCCTCCTCTCCCCAGTGACCTACGGCGGTGGATGGCGGCAAGAAGGATATCGACAGATCCCCAAAGTCGAGGCGGTCCTCTCTATACCCGCTGTTCCTCCCCACTCGTCGGCCACGAGCGGATTGAAGAGAGAGACAACCGACGGTTCTTGGGTAGATCCCGACCAAACGGAGAGGTGTTAGAGCGCGTGACCACCGGAAATGGAAAGCTGGGGTGCTCATCTTCACGGCAGCAGTGTTGGTGTGTCTCCGGCCAGCCTCCGATGAAGCTCCGGTCACCGGTCCGACTAGTACATTGATGGATGAAAATTAAAGGAAAAATCACAGAAAACGGTACGTGACTACCAAATTTATTTTCAAAGACTTATTTAAATTATGTATATGGATTTTGAATAGGAATTTTTATTTTATTTAAGTTAAACGATTGGTTTTCATGTGTTTAATTCATGAAATGTGTTATTTATGCATTAAAGTATTTGGTAGTTTTAAAAGTGTGTGAATGATTAATTATTTTTGTTGACTGAGAATTTGTTGAAGGAAGTAATACCAACTTTTTCATGTCATGTGTTCACAATTATTTGGGGAGAATTGGAGGTATAAAAGGCATAAAGAGGTAGATGGCTGTTATAGATATAGATATAGATATAAGAATATTTAATGGTTTAATAAAAGAGAACTTAGATTTTATGTAAGTTAAACTAATTATAGTATAGTATGTGATTACCAAAGTTATTTCTGAAAATTTAATTTAATTAAATATATGAATTGTTGGTTAGAAAAAGTTAGTAAATGGTTATTCATTGTAGATGTAATGGCCTCAATACCGGGTCAGCCGTGAATAGTATCTTCCGGCAGTGAATAGTATTTTTCGGGCCTAAAAGGACACCCGAAATTCAAAAATATTTTATTGGACCATTTGAAAGGAATAGTCATGGTGAGATTATGATTGAAATTTGAAGTGAATTTGAGGTCAAATAGGCCTTAAAAAGTCAAAAATACGGAAAAGATAGCGAGTCAATTTTCCTGGTAAGGAAGGGGACTTGATTTTGTACAAATAATTAAAAATAGTAAACGACTTCCGAATATTGCCATATTTTGCAGTTCTTAATGAAATTTTATGAAGAATATTTTGGTGTAAAAAAATAAATTTTTCGGCAATGTCTACAGTTGTCGAATCGGATCGATGAGTTTGAATCGGACCGATAACGGACTCCGATTAAGCCGAAAATTTATTTCCTACCTATTTTTAATGTGATAAAAAGGTATGAAGTTTTCAAATCAATTTATGAGGGCAAGTGAAAATGATTTTGGATAATTTTATTGTCTAATAGCTATATATATATATATATATATATATATATATATATATATATATATATATATATAGAGAGAGAGAGAGAGAGAGAGAGAGAGAGAGAGAGAGAGAGAGAGAGAAGAAAGTCTTAGATATTGTTTGACTTTCAATTGTGGCCACTCATTTTATAATAAGAGATAGTTAAGGTGATAAAATAAGAAAAAAAAAAAAGAAAGAGGAGAGGAGCAAAAATCGGGTTTGAAGGGCGGTGAACGGAGGGAGCTTCTTTCCGCCGGCGACTGCTCGGTTTCTCCCGCCGTCGATCCCCGTTCGCTGTCTCCTGTCTCCACCATATTTCTGTTCTTCCTTCATCGGTCGGAGTCAGGTGGATCGTGAGTTTTCTCTCTCCGATTCACTTCTTCTTCTTCTTTTTCGTATTTTTCGGTCAACTCCGGCAAGGTATGGTGAGATGAGACGTACCGCCGGATTGCTGAGGATGAGACGCTTCTTCCGGTGGCTGCCGTCCCTCCCCACTCGCCGGCAGTGAAGAGATCGGCCTTGGTGGAGGAGTGGAACTTTTCGGTTCCGATCCCGACATACGGTGGCAGTTTGGGGCACGTGACCACCACCGGTAAGCTAGGGACGGAGAGAACTTCATGTTGGCCTTGCAAGTGTACCTCTGGCGAGTCTCCGACGACCGGTTCGGCGAACACCTTAGTAAGCAAATTACAACAAATTTGATTTTAAGGTAAGTGGCTATCAAATCCTAGTATTTTCCTTGATTTTGATTTAAATTTTTTTTATGTAATTTAATAAAAAAATGGATTAATGATGCATAAATGAAATTGAAGTTAGAATAGTGTAATTAGACCTCAAATATGCATGAATGAATGTTTAAATGAATTTTTAAAGACATGAATAATGAACTTCCTTTAGTGGCCGAATGGGACTTCAAAGGAAAACAATGTGTATTTTAGGGGTTTTGATGAAATTAAGCCTTAAAATAGTGTTAGAGATGAAAGAACACATGTATGAATTTTTGTGGCATTTTTATGAATTTAAAGAATATTTTAACGGCAAAAGTTTGGTTATGTATGTGATGACTTTGATGGATTGTCAAGAAAGAATGTGTAATTAGATGGAAAATTGAAATTTTAATGCATCCTTAGATAAAAATGACAAAAGTGATGAATTAATGTGAAAGTAAATTAATGTCAATGATAAGAATAAAAAGTCAACCAACGACTTCTTCGAAATAATTATTGGGTCGTGAAAATAATAAGAGAAATGAATTATTGATAAATAATTCATAAATAAATAAAAATGACGGAAATAAATTAATATGTAAATAAAAGAAAGTTAAAATGAGTTTTAAAAGAAAAAGAGACTTAAATGAAAGAAAATAAAAGTTTAGGGGCAAAATGGTAATTTTGCCAAAGTAAGTAATTTACGCGTATAAATAAGTAAGAAATACTTAATAAGGGTAAAATGATAATTTCAGAGGCCTAACGGTTTCGAAAGATAGAATTTCCGTAGTTAAGGATTAAAATGTAATTTTACCCGAACATGGTGATATAAAGAATAAAAGATGAATAATGAAGGAAGTTATATAATAAAAATGAAAATAAATGATTAAAATGGCAAAATCGTAATTATACCTATGAAATGAATAAATCGATGGAAAAAGGTTAAATTATGCATGTTCGAGACTGAAAATAATAAACGATATTAATAAAGTTCCTAATTGCCTAAAAGCAGAAAAAATAAAGACGTGACTAATTTATTACAATAAATTAGTCAACAAAAAGTATTAAAAGAATTAATGTTTATTAAAATAATTCGCTGACGAAATAAACGTTGGCATACCGAATGATTAAAAAGTTTGAGCAGTAAAAGAAAAAGAAGTCAATCATTGAATTATTAGAGAATAATTCGCAAATGATAATATAAAAAGAATACAAAAAAAATTGTGAATTATAATGTCATAATTCATAATTTATAATATGTGCAAAAGATTGAAAAGTTTAAGTATCTGAGTGAATTATCGAAGGATAATTCACAAAAGTGACCAGAAAAGAAAAAGTGAATAAAAAGTTATTGAATAGTCAATGCACGAAAGAGTGCATTTGATCAAAATAACGTATAGTAATAAACAAAAGAAAGAAATTAAAAGTTTTAAATGTTCAAAAATGGTTGCAATAAGATTGATTATGTTTGCCCTTAGCGATAGACAGGTAGTATGATTCTTGTTTTGGATATAATTGGCTAGCCATAGGGACACCTCTGTACCACGGTGCAAGTCATGACGACTTGCTTAGCTATGGTTGGGATATTTGATCTCCATAGCTTTTGTAAAAGTGTATCTGTATCTGTATCTGTTATGTGAGACTTGATCTTTCGAGATCATTTCTCTATCTGCTACGTGGGACCTTTGGGTCCAGTCCCGTATATCCTTTGTGGGAAACCTGTTATATTGCATTAGGGGCACATTGAAATGAATAAATAAGTATTGCTTAATTGAATTGAATATATAAAAAGTTATAACGAAAACGATTCGTTTGAAAGAAAATGCAAAATTAAGATAAATCTGTAAAGATTTCTGTAAAGTATAATTAGTAAGAAAAAAAAGAAAAGAAAGGTTTTATAAGAATTCAGAATGTATTGTGTTTTTCGTGAAAAGGATAAATTTGATTAATTGGTATTTCTCGTACCAATTACTATTGTGAAAAGTGACAAATTTGAAAAACAATATTAATTTCATGTTTAAAGTTAAAAGTAATGATTGTGACATGAAGTGAATTTAATGCTTATGAAATGTCTTTCTGAAAGAAAGGTTATTTAAAAAGTAAAACAATAGAAAGACATATGATTGACCGATGAGAAAGAAGTAAAAGACTTATGTCTTAATTAGTATTTAAACGAAAGTAATATATATATGAATGAAGGAAAGAAAATACTGCAAAGTGTCCCGAAATACTTATATCACTTTGCAATAAAGCTTAAAAGCTATTAATTAGTAATGTATTTATTGGTTAAAAGTCGAAACAAAAATAAAAGAATAAATAGCAAGAAGTACAATTAGAGTTCAGACTGAATAATTGAACATTAAAACAAGAATTTAAGTAATTTATTTTGGTACTAGTAAAGACACGAGTACCAATATGTATTGCTAACTGGAATGATAGTTAAATTGCTGTGGCTAAAGGATAAAACGAAGGTAGTGATAAAAGTAAAAGTAACAGAGTAAATCCGATATTGATCAACCTAAAGAATATACTGCAAAGTAAAGTTAATAGTTCAGAAACAAAGACCAATGGTTATCAGAATACGAACTTAATAATGAGATTAGTCATAACTGAAATAAAAGGAATTACTTAATGAAATAAGAATAGTAGAAGCTTAAAGTGCGAAATTATGCTTATTCTTGGGAAATTCTTGGATTAGTAGTCACCACTGGGTATATTTAATGCTCAGCACGTAGTGTTTACTGCGTGCAGGTTCTGATATATTCGGGAGCACAGTACATTGAAGGTCCAGATTGGAAGAGAAGATTTTTGTGTCAGTTTGTTTAAGCTTATGGCATGTATATACTTAGACTATTAAGGTAAAATACTGAATTGTATTTTGAGTGTATTTCATGATTGTTATCGAATGAATGATTGGTTTATATTATTGGATTGAAGTTATCTTATATATGTTTTAAAATGTTTTTAAAGCTATCATTCGATTGGAAAGTTTTTGTGAAAAAAAAAACTTACAGTTTCGGTTTAGTCCGCATCGGAAAAGACTGTTACGAGTAGGGTGTGACAGTAGACTTTTCTCTGTGTTCATATTTAATAGGAATAAATTGTTGGTATGAAAGGTATCAAAAAATGGATTTTTAAAATGCATTAAAGGATTTTTGGTGATTGTAGATAAACAAAATTGATTGAAATTTATGCATGTTAAGTTTGTTGGCAGTACAATGTGTGTATATGTTTTATAACTGTATTATTATTAGGCAAGTAGCCACCATTATTTGTTTTAATTAATAAAGTATATATATGTGTGTTTGAGTGGCATTTTGTTGATTTTAGGCTTGTCGATTATGGTTTTGGGAAACTTAAAACAATTGTTAAAGTTATGTTTTAACTTTTGCCGCTGCGCAGAACAAAACCTTGAGGGGTCGACATGATCTCTAAAGCAGACATGTGATGCCCAAAGAGAACAATATGGACTTGTGCTCCGGCATGATCTCTAAAGCAGACATGTGGAGGCATTGGAAGACGAGGTCGGCATGATCTCTAAAGCAGACATGTGACGCCCAAAGAAGACAATATTGACTAGTGCTCCGGCATGATCTCTAAAGCAGACATGTGGAGGCACTGGAAGATGGGGTCGGCATGATCTCTAAAGCAGACATGTGACGCCCAAAGAAGACAATATTGACTAGTGCTCCGGCATGATCTCTAAAGCAGACATGTGGAGGCACTGAAAGATGCATTTTATAGTTTATTCATATTGAAGTTAATTCAGTAATACAGAAACAAACATAATTGAATACAGTTAGGAATATATATATATATATAAGTACACGCGTGTATATAGCTGATTGTGAATGTTTTAAGATTTGTTGGTTGTGACCGTCTGATTTTAATCAGCAAATAAATTAAGTAAATCAAGAGTTGATTTTGGAAATATCAATTTATTAATAACATTTTTACCTTGGGCAGATAATGTTTGTTACTGATTTAATTTTAATAAGCTATAAGAAATTGAGTATATTTTTAAAGAGCTTGTTTATTTTAATTATATATGAAGCTTTCCCATTGATTCTTGTGTAAATATGCATTTTGAATTTTGAATCTTATAATTATTATGCGTACATCATATACTGTTGTATGTGATTAATTTGACTTATGATTAATTACATCTAATGATGATTGGAATTGATTGGTATTGAATATATATATTCGTATTGTGATTAATTGTGTGTTACACAATTTGGAGTATTATGGTATAATTAGGAATGTGTATAATACAATTATGTATCTGTAAGTGTTTGAAAAGTGACAAGCGACATTCTTGCCTAAACCAGATTTAATGGTTACTTATTTAAGGTACTATATTGAGTCTTGGGATTGGAGAACTACGTGGTTCTGATTCCCTAAATGGGATACGTAGGAAGCTTGAGAATTAACATCTCAACTCCGAACCAAATTATGTTCATATGATTATGCGCGTTTTAATAGGTACATTGAATCTTGATGATGAAATTCTTATTTATATAATAGTGTATATAAGTAAATATTTATAATTATGGTGAACTAAGTTTCTATGTTGAAGCCAATTATATAAATTGTATTAATGCTGCAAGTATACAAAGAAATTTTTAATATAGGCATAAATCATGTAATGGATCATAAGAATTTGTTATAAATGGGAATTTATGTAAATACTATATGAATTCAGTGAGTTGCGTGAATGAGCTTTATATAAACTGTACTTGAGAGGTTGTGATTGTGTTGAGATGAAATTATAGAAGTGTTGTATTGTTGATTGAAGTTCTGGAGTTGGAGGAATGATATTGGGAGTGTCAAATTAAGTTTTTTGCAGGTTTGGGTAGCATGAATTTTAAGCTGTCATGCTGCCGAAATTTTATTTAATTGCACAGTAAAATTAATAGCGTTTGAAGTGACAATTAATTGAGATTCTGAAAGTAGTTATATAATCTTAAAAATGTTTTATATTTTCTTTTTCACGGGAAATAGCCATTAATAAGGGGAGATCATGTCGAAATTTTGATAGAATAAGTAATATGTTAAATTAATAAACTTTTTAAATTTAGACAAATCTTAGAGTTGAGCCTCTTAAAGAGATCCAAACCCGGGTGTGACATCTGGTATCCGGGTCTTTTAACTGGATGGGTATAGGGTGTTACAAAGGCAACAAAGGGAGAGCTAAAAACTTATCATAATCGTTACAAACCCTATACCTACTATCTGTTACTGTTTTTTCTGCCATCCTCCAAAATATTGCAAACATCTCCCGCTTGTAGCACGACAGGACCTGAAAAAAGAAAGGAGTCCAAGCTCGGCCTAAGAAGATGAGGACGAAGGAAGCAATAAAAGTTGAAGAATGCACACAGTAAGAGATGCCATCGGCTGACCACCCATTCATTTTTCTAAAATGGCAATATCAAAACAAGGAAAAAAATAATCAGGGGCTCCATGGGAGAAGCAGAGCGAGCAGTAAAAAGGAAAGGGGTTCCCTAGAAGATGCAGGCAAAGAATGATCCCAAGCAAGCCCCAGCCTAAAAATCCAAAAATCAAAGCATCGCAAAGGAAAATCAAACCGCCAACATAGAAAACGAAGCATCACTAGACAAAAATGCCGGATCGATTATGACGAGAAAAAATCACCCTAGATCAGCTCGAGCAAACAAAAGAGGTTTGACTCGACCAAAAAGCGTAAAATAACCGCAGCGTGAACCACCCCTAAAAGGTGTTAGGATAGATTAGGCAGGTTAGAAACATGTAAGGCGAAATGATGGTTCTCAGAAATGCAAATCATCCTCGAAGCAAGGGACTCAGGAAGTATAGTCGAGCGATCGAGGCAATCGATAGCCCTGCTAGGTAACCTTGCTTCCCACCTGACCATTAATTTGCTTCTCTATAGAAATTGCAAATATAGCATATAGGACGACTAAAAAAAGCCGTAACTCTTGACACCCACAAAGTTGATCAACCCCCCCAAAGAAGGATGACATAAGTAAAATAGCATCGCTTTTTGTATATTGAAAAAGCATAATTTTTATGTTGGACATAAGAATCTGATAAGGTAGCAATTATACATTGCTAAATTAATTAAATTAAATCATATTAAAATAAATTACTAAATACATGCTAAAATAGTAATCAAATAAATTCTTAAAATCATATTAAAATAATAACCAAATAAAATTTTCACATTTAATAATTATTATTAATTTTTTTATTTATATACTTAACCCTAACATTACAAAATAACTATAATCATATTTTTTCTAATTATTTACTTAATATTGCCACTCCCTTAAAATATAGGGCATTTGCCCTAAAAAAAATTTAACTCTCTCTGTCAGATCCAATCGACAAGACAACACAATAAAACTTTTTCAGAAAATTGGAAAAGCTTGTGGATCGGGGAGAAAATTTTGCAAAAACTGAAACCGCTGGTGGGTCCAGCGATTTCAGACGTGAAACCGCTGGATCCAGCAGTGGTTTCAGCTTTTGCAGGCCCTCCTCTTTCCTTTGCTGTGGTTGACACCTTCTGACAATTTCGCCTCCCTCAATCAGCGATTTCAGGTAAGACTCCAATTCCGTAAATTTTATCTGAAACACTCCATTTTAATAATATTTATTTAATTTGCATTATTAAAAAAGTTGTCTCGCAATAACTGATTTGATATTAAAATAAAAAAAAAGCAATTAATTCGATCTTTTAATAAAAAAATGAATCATGGCAATGGGATCATAATGAATGAAGATTAGAACCCTTAATAAAAAGGGTACCATGGGCCTTGTTTGAAACTTTATCAAGTGAATAAAATTTAATATTTTTTCTTTATTTTAAAAAAGTTAATATTAAATTTTGTAATTTTTCGTATCATTCAAATTGTTTAAATGCAATTAGTGAAATTGAAAACTTATGGTTTGTTAATTATGTACGAAATCAATTTAAAATGATTATAAATTACCTCAGAACATTAAAAAAAATCAAAAAATATATAATCAGTTCAGACATGCAAAAAGTTAAGAAATTATTTTTTCTTCAATTTTTTCATATTTTAGTAGGTTTTATGATATTTTAAATTGGCATTACGCAACATAAACAAAGTATTCATTCAAATTTCGTTGGTTTTATCTAAATTGATTTTAACTTGAGTAATCCAGTTTTATAACAAATTTATTTTAATTTCACTTTTAAGCATGGCCAAAATATGTGTGATAGATAGCAGGTGCCGGCATGATTGGATTTCAACGGAAAATTCAATTAAATTAATTTGATTATTTGGACAATTATTTCAATTTTATTACTAAAATATTTGAATTTTCATTATTGATTTGGTTAATTAATAATAAAAAAAACTCTAAAAACAGAAGTTTTTAAAAGAACATTGTTTTTCCTCAATAAAATTTTTCAAATTTTTAATGGTTCGATTTTAATTGTTGATATAACAGGATTCGATTTGATTTGTTTTCTCCAGTTTATAATTTATATCAAATTAAATTTTTATTTTCTAACCGTGCTCGCCCTATCTAATAGAAAAGTTGCCAAATATACAAACTATAGGGTTAGATTAAAATGAGAATAAAGTTAGGCTTTTAATATATATAGCTACTTGATAATTGTATGATTCCTCAATTACACCAATAATTGAAAGTAATGAAACGATTTTCACTAACATATCGAATAATTTGTTAACCATAAGATATTTATGTAGATGCAAGTGGAACATATAAACACATAAGATGGACAATTGCGGCGGCCGCCCCACCACCTTAATTAACCGGAGTTTTCTGGTCCAAATGACACACACTCTCTCTCTCTATATACATATAGTTTAACAATTGGATTGTTTGTGTGTCGGCTAACATTAGTTACTGATTAGAAACCAAAACCAAGTTGGTTTCTAGTTTTAAGCATCTATCCTTTTTGGATGGCGCAATTGTTAAACGACCCTACTCACATGCTTTAAAGCTCTTTCAATTGCTTACAAGTTTTTCGCCATACTTATCCCAGGGAGCAATTAACTGGCACATGCATATCTTCTACTTGATTAGCCAATTTGCTACTTTTTGTTTGCAGCGATGGGACCAAATTTATTTGGATGTTAACCAGTCCATGATATTTTCGTTTTACTTAAAGAAAAGTTTTTATATTTTATTTTTTGGGTCCAAAATATCTTATCTTCCACAATTAAAGAAGCTATTATTTCCAGATTTTAGCACCATTATATTTTGCACAAAAACCTTAGTAATAATAGCTGTTAGTTGCATGGATGTGTCGACTTCAGTTGGTGGGCAATGGGCAGCCCCTAATCATTTTTATTATGATCACTATATACATGACAACTTATAATAGAATTACTAGATATTTTTGTGCTATTAAGATTTTTGTCTAATTTTTATTGGCTCAGATTTGCAATGATATTTCCATTCATCTCGTTCCACTTAGTATCATTTGTGAGTTCAGCCGATTTTTTAGTTATAGCCTTTAGGAACTAAGCTATTATCTTTTCTTAAAATAACATTCATTTTCAATTTCCACAGTAAGAAATTACTTCCGTTAAATTTTTTTTATCTCAAATTTTGCCAAACTATATAAGGTTTCAAATCTTTAAAATTCAAGATATTTAATATTTTTGAAAAAAATTCTAATGCTACTAACTTTAATTTTAAAGGATAATTCTTATTTCAATTGGGTTTGTAAATTCATTTTTGGATAAAAATATAATATTTACAAGCAATTATAGATTTGTGAAGTAAAATTATGACCTTTCGACTTATTAATAATGAACTTACAAGTTTGATTCGGGATTTTGATTCAGAATTACAAAGATTAGTAAAATTATTTGATTGTATTTTGTTACAATGGGAGGCCTAATGGCTTAATGACATACAAATAAAAATGAATCCCGATAAGAAAAAGCATAATAGATAAATAATACTACTCCAAAACCTCCTAATATAAGACCAAATTCTAGAAAAATTAAAAGTAAATCATGCATTAATCTAGGCAAATCCATTGCACCTAAAATAACAGAATAAAAAAAAAAACTTGAATTGTTTCTTCATGGCCTCGTTGACCTTATTAGGAAAAACATTTTTAGGTATTATATAGGCTCTTAATTGACTTAGGAATGTTGAGAAGATAATTGTAAATAATTTCTAATTTTATTTTATTATATTATTTCTCGAAAATGGTATTTTAATTTCATTTCCGAAATAATTAAGGATAGAAATTCAAATGTATTAATAGATATAGATTATGAATCCAAATTAATTTAAATTAAGTATAGAATTATAAATCAAAATCTTTTAAACTTTTAATCTAGCGGGCCAAATCCTGATAATTGCAATGAAAACACTCTAATATTTAGCCCATACGTCGCCTAGTTCCGATATCAGTCTCTTTCTTTAGACCCAATTGTCGCCGTTATACCAGTTGATATGGTAAATTTTACTTCAAATTCCATAAGTACCCTCTATCAGAAATTATGTATGCCCTATAAATAGAGGACCTTTTCCTCCACCTTCATCATCAACCGCATTAGCTACTATATTAAACTAAAAGAGAAAGAAATGGCAGCTTTTTCCTCTAAATTCCTTCTCATTCTCATAGCCATTATTACCATCCGCATAAACTCCATATCAGCCGCAAGAGACCTAAACCCAAAAACAAGCACGGAGTTTATCAGATCTTCTTGTACTACTACAACTTATCCAAAACTTTGCTATACTTCCCTTTCTGTCCATGCAACCAAAATCCAAACAAGCCATAAACTTCTGGCCAATGCAGCTCTAGATGTAACACTAACCTCTGCCAAGTCCACATCAACTATGATGCTAAAACTCTCTCAAACCCATGGCCTCAAGCCAAAGGAAGTAGCAGCCATGCAAGACTGTGTGGAAGAGCTAAGTGACTCAGTGGATGACCTTCAAAAATCAATTAGTGAGATGGGCAAGGCTAAAGTCTCCAACTTTGAGGTCATGATTAATGATATTCAAACATGGGTTAGCGCTGCTTTAACCGATGAAAGTACTTGCAGTGATGGGTTTGCAGGGCAGACGATGAATGGGAATATGAAGACTGTTGTTAGAGAAAAAATTCTCAATATTGCTCACTTAACTAGCAACGCCTTGTCCTTGGTCAACAATTATGCCGCTCTACACAGTTAGAACAAGAATAGGTTAATATATCCATATTTATATATTTGCAGCAAATATTTATCTAAACCCAGTTCATGGCTCATGTATCAAACCGATAATAATGCTTTAGAGCTTTATCAAACGGAGTTCATGACTCATTAATATATACATTTAAAAGTGCTGGCATAAGTGTGTATATCAGCTAGACTGTGATTGGTATGAAATGAAATTGTATTGTTTCTGCGGTGCATTTCGATTGCATATTTTGTTCAAATCTGATGTGCAATTTGCAAGTGAGTCCAAGCAACAAATGTGTCAAAGATGCATGAAGCTACATCTTTTCTGGTGCCAACCGCAATAATTAAAATACCAAATATCACAAAAGAGCTTGCCAAATGCGATTTCCCAAATGATATGGAGTAGCAGGAATAAAGTAACCTTCTCCACCTTCAAGAATACTTGATGGGAAATTTAAATAATAGTTAAGAGGAAAATTCAAAATTTGGGAATCGAATCTATAATAACACTTCAGCAATGAAAAATGTGTATGATATATATATATATACACACATATTTCTCTAAAAGTCGACAATTTTGCAATTTTGTGTCGGTGACCCTGAATATTACCCCTTAACTAGCGAGGTGGTTCGCTTCAACTCAAATTAATTCTTGATTGGGCAAATAAATTACAAATGATAACGTCTACCTAATTTTTGTAAACCTCCACCAGAGAAATCGTTCTAAGTATCAGATAATGAATCAATCCAATTACAGATTACTATGTCAATAACGCAAATCATCAAGGGTAGCCTTTTTGTACAATGAGAACCAACTAGTAGAATGAAATTGAAAATGAAGACGGTTAGTGAGCCCAACCTCTGATTTCGTCAAAAATTATCCGTTATTAAGGAAAGATCCAGAAACTTGTAAAGATTTATCTTCGCCCAAGATTAGCAAAGTGTACCAGTTCTTCCCTCCTCCTCTCATATGGATTACCCATATTAAGTGAATTAAATACAAAAACTTGTTAACATGAAATAACTGACAAAGAAAATCCAGGCGGAAGAAACAAGAACCACAGATATTCAGCTGCTGGTAAGGTAACTCTGGAAGCAGATCAGACAGCAAAGCTTATGAAATATTTTATTCTAACTTTTTCTTCTAATTATTATTATGGTGCAAAAAAGTATTCCGTGAAATATCATATCCACTTTAGCTCACGTGAAATTGTGGAATAAAATTGCAACTAACTTCCCGTGAGTTGCAAGCCCTACCTGCCTTGCAAAATCCAAAACATCCCCACCTAACAATAGTGTGTTCTGATGGAAATGGAAAGGAATCCATTCCATAATTGGAGTATGCCTACCATGTACGCCACTTTATGGTGCCATTGATTGAAAAAAAAAAAATATGGACAGTTAAAAGACCAACCAGTTCGTCATTAAACATGGGAGTCTAATTTCTCTATTGGGTACACCCAAACTTCTTCTTAAATCTATAAAATTGCCAATGCATGAAATAGATTGTTCTATAAGCATCTAACACTGGTCATTGGGAATAATTCTGATGTCACAGGAAACTGTTAAGAAGCTCTCTTGGGAGGAGACATATTACCAATTAGGGAAATTACAGTGATGATGGTAAATATCTGCACAAGCAATCCTGTACACATAAACAAGGTCATTAACGGAACTAAAAGAGAGGTCAAAATTGTAATAAGCATGCAATGTTAAAAGCAAGCATAATTATAAATGTACAAGACTAACCAAATAGACGCAAAAGAATTTCACCGATTACAAACTTCTTTGTTCCCAATCCACTCGGGTTGCCAATAACCTAGTCAAACAAACAGTTATGAGAACTGTGATGGTAATTACCACTTGAGTTCAACGGTTATATAGTATCATTTAACATTTTCTTTATTCTTTATGATTGTAAGCATACGTGTATAGATGAGTAAACAAGCAATGTTTACGCAGTTTAGGGCATCTTATAGGAGTTCTGATATAATTATAATGATAATAATAATGGATATCAGTGTCACATCGGGTGCAAAAGAGGGCAGGCACTCTATCACCGAAAGGTTAAATATTATTGACATGATGAAGAAGACAATGTTAACCCAACAAAATGGGAAAAGCAAAGGATATATTGGTGCTTTTAGAGGTGGGTACACATGGAGACATGGCAAGAAGAAAATGAGTATATATGGTTTTCTGGAGACACCAGAGGATTGGGGGTGCATCATAAAATTGCCAAATTCCATCACTTTCTGCAGCCTTCAACAACATAGAACCACAGGACTTTCTATATATCTGTAAACTGTTAAGTTAAACAAGAATTGTACAACTTTGTAATTTCAACTACATCCTACTGGAACTTCTTGCAAAAGGATTAAGCAATGGTGAATAAACTTACCTCTAATATTGAATTGCTGTGAATGGCAGTAAATACAGAAAGAAGTATCGTAGTAGATGATGCTATGATGTACACTCTCAAGAAGCTTGCCCTACTCCATCTACGGCCTTGAACATATAAGAAAAGAATTAGTACGAAAAGATGCAGGAAACTTCAATTTGATTAAAAAGATAAGTAGAGAAGAATGTTTTCAACAGCAACCTAACTCCCCAAATAGAACAGAAATCAACCCAATAACAGAAAATGAAATAGCATGCATGTCAAAGTCCTGCTCCTTTGAAGTTGATAAAAGAATGTATAGTAATCCTGCCAATTGAATAAGAACCTGCACTCAAATACAAACTCAATCAAAAGAAAATATAAAGAAGTGCAGTTGATTCAGAATCAACTTCATAAAGCAGAAAGATGGTTGATAGAGGATCTTTGAGCTAAAATACAATGATAATATCCAGTAAGATGGATTTGAATCTATCTACGAATTGAACCAATAAGGGTGACACTGGTGAATATGGAAGCCTAACATAGGTTGTGATAGAAATGTTGATATACAAGATGAGCTCTTGGCACCAGAGTCACTTGGGCCAACAGGCTTCAAGTTTATTCACAAAAGAAGGAGCAGCAGAGCAAGGACAATGAGGGAAACCAGAAGCGGCAAAGCGGGGGGCAATGAAGGAAATTATTTACGCCTAGGCTTAGCTGGAGGGTAGGCAGTAGGAACGGGTTTTGCTTTTCGATTCTATTATTTAGCTTGGCTTGTGGGCGAGGGCTCCATTTTGGAGAGGGAAGTTATCTTCCTAGGGGATTTTTAATCCTGTATTTCCAGCTTTCTATCAATGAAATCATTCTCTTATTTCTCTTCATTTTCTATTTGATTCTTTGTTTGGTTGATTTATTGGTTTCTTGAAATTGTTCTCTATTAATTGGCGCTGTCTGTAGAAAACTCCATCAACTCTTCTCACCCAAAACAAACAGAATGAATGAACCACACAAAACACGCTTGCAGACCAAGACCGATCTACAAGATAGAATCGATGCTCACGAAGAAGCCTTAGGGGCAATCCAACGAACCCTTGCTAACTTCTAGGAACTTGTAGAAGAGAAGTTCGATTCTCTAGATGCCAAAATAACGAAACAAATAGGAAAACAACACCTAGATGATGAAGACGACGCCTAGCCAACAAGCAATGAAACTGATAAAAGCGATGGAACTCCACAACGCAAATTCGTTCATTCCAGCACCAAGTTTGGACAACCCGCCAATCACCAAAACCCTTACGAGGAATTACAATCCTAGTTTTAGATCGGCACAATGGATGAATATATTGAGGTGTTCGAAGCAATTACTAGGAATATCCCAAAGACATCACAAGCTCAGCTTCTAGGTTACTTCATGGGGGGATTAAAATAAGAGGTGGGCAGATGGATTAGGTATTTGCAGCCCCAAACCTGTGAGAACGCCATGGTCCACGCTAGAGATGCGGAGCTCACCTTCACACCTCCAGGCAGTTGAGCGGTGGCCAAAGAGAAGGGCAACGGAGTATGGACTCGAATTGAGGGACTCGACCCACGATCTAGAGTTGTGGGCTTTGGCCCAATGACCCAAGTTCAAGGCCCTCCAAAGCATAGCAGCCTGCTTCCACCCACCAGATCGTATCTCGGAGAACGAACTTTACGGGGATATAGGGGAACAAACCAAAGAAGGGACGAAGGCAGCAGAACAGGAGGAAGACAATGGGAAGGAAGAGACTTTGTTGACAACTCAGACTGTATACTTCCCAGTTGCTTTGCTATACACTGCATCTTGTGGAGAACAGCGCATCAGAATTCACACAGCTACAGCTCCAGTGGTTGCAGATCTAGTAGAGATGTACCACCAAGCTAACGTTGTTGCCATTGTTTCCTTGTTTAGTAGGTTAGCAACTGAAAAAACATTGTCTCATAAACTGGAAGAAGCTTGAAATTCCATACTGCTAAGGATTGTGAAAGCTTTCAGAGAATACCGAAATCTCTATGCTGTGCAGTATCGCTTGGGAGGGCGGATGATATATCCAGAGTCTTTAAAGTTCTTACCTTTGTATGGCTTAGCACTTAATAAAT
This sequence comes from Excoecaria agallocha, assembly GCA_037975025.1. NCBI lineage: Eukaryota > Viridiplantae > Streptophyta > Magnoliopsida > Malpighiales > Euphorbiaceae > Excoecaria > Excoecaria agallocha. Next base: position 35,626,500 of record CM075809.1, read on the forward strand.
CAATACCTTTTTGATGAGGGGCTGTTGATGTTCAACTTGATGAATGGTGTGCTACGGGAATTACAACGATGGCATTACCTGTTAAAAAATTGCTGAAACTTTTGTACCCTAGCTCGATTCGAGTAGATCATCACTTATTGAAGCCTTTTGCCCAAGTAGATGAGTTCAGTAAAAATATGAGGAGGCTACTGTTGACTGCAGAGAGCTTAGATTCTAGGGATCTTTACCTATATGATGGTTTCCGCTTTGTTTTATGGTTTGGAAGGATGCTCTCACCTAATATAGCTATGAGTCTACTTAGGCCACATGTTGCAGCTGAGTTATCAAAGGTTACTCTCAAAGAGCATAATACTGAAATGTTGAGAAAAATTAATGAGCTTACTCAGGAAATTGAGAGTGATCATTCAAATTATCAATTGTGCCATCTTGTAAGGCAGGTAAGGTCCCTAAACCTTCCTATTATTTTTATTTCATCTAAGAACATCAAATTGGGGGGATGGCTACTGATGACAAGGAGAAGAGCACCGTGTGTCCTTAGCAATTCCGAACACCTGTAAAAAAGCAAACAATGGACCGGCGGGTTTTCGATAATGGAGTCTCCGACGATCAAGTTAGAAATTTTGAGAGAGAAGATAAGGTATTTTTTTGGCCAGAAAATTCAGTCCTTTTCATACCTGTCTTAGCTCCTTTTATAGGTGGACTTAACGCATTTCTAGGAGCTAATGGGAGGAGTTTCCCGTTTTTACCGGCCACTAACCCATTATCGACGAATCTTGAGGGAACGTGGGTTAGTGGCGGTTGTGTGTCCAACGTGGCCGAGCTGTGTTCGGGGCTAGCCTATTGCCGGTCTACAGCTCGGCTAGAGACTCCCAAGGAGTTTAGCATTAGGTCGATTTGTTGAGCCCTCTTTGGTCGAGGAGTTCGGTTTATCCCGGTTCATTGAATGGCCTAACAGGCCGGTCGTTATCAGCTACCATGTTACTGTCCATGAGAAGTGTCAAAATATTAGGTTGCGATTGATCTGGGTCTTGCTGTATATGGATGCACTCTCATTTGATTAGATCCATTGGATGTCGTATTTGGAATTGTATGGCTTAAAACCATGGGCACTGTTAAGCATAATTGGATCCATTTACTGTTTGAATTAAATGGAGTAGAACATGAATCTTTGCTAAAACTGGAAGGGTTATTAGTAAGCATGCACAAGTTAAAGTAGAAGAAAAAGCTTTGTAATTTAAACCGATCTCAAATCTTTGCTCAAACTAGAAGTGAATATAAATTTGCCTGCATGGCTATGGCTACCTCTGGTCTTCTCAGGCAAACCCACCACTGTACTTATTCACTTCTTCGAATTTGTGAAGGTAACCAAACTGAATCTGTTTTAGCTAATGATTCTAGGTCAAATTCACAGCATGGAGATTCTTATCAAAAATTAGTACAAAGTTCTGTAACAAATTCCCATTCCTCATCTTTTACTGGTGGCCATCTCGTAGGCTTTCAAGAAAAGGGTGCTTTTGTTTCCACATCAGACAAATGGACAAAAGCAAATTATGATGGACAAATAATTTCTACCACATCTGATGAAACAACAAAAATTATGTACCACGAATTTCGTTTCGAATCTGCTGACCAACTCCGCTTCTTTGAGCCATAACAGTTCGAAGCAATATGGGGAGATGAACAGATAATGAAAGGTGAGTATTCTAAATTCAATCTTGAGGACAATACTTTATTTCAAGAGGGTGGCAATGATAGAGATGATATACAAGATGAGCTGCTGGAACCAGAGTCACTTGGGCCAAGAGGCTTCAAGTTTATTCACAAAAGAAGGAGCAACAAAGCAGGGGCAATGAGGGAAACCAAAAGCAGCAAAGCGGGGGCAATGAGGGAAATTATTTACCCCTAGTCTTAGCTGGAGGGTAGGCAGTAGGAACGGGTTTTTCTTTTCAATTATGTTATTTAGCTTGGCTTGTGGAGGATGGCTGGTTATCTGGGAATTTGATTGTAATTTCTGCTTTGAGAGTAGGGCTCCATTTTGGAGAGGGAAGTTATGTTCCTGAGGGATTTTTAATCCTGTATTTCCAACTTTCTATCAATGAAATCATTCTCTTCTTTCTCTTTATTTTCTATTTGGTTAATTTATTGGTTTCTTGAAATTGTTCTCTATCAGGTTGTTCCTTTTTCATATCAAATTCAAGTAGGGTAATAACTATGAGTTATGAATGATATTTTCAGTTAGGTTCTAAAATGACATTGTTGGTCGGGGGAAAATAGCTTACAATTACTAAACCCAGCAGGAGAAAGAGCACAAAAAAAAAAAAAAAATTACAACCTCAACTTTGCAACCCTACTATCAACCTAAGCAACCAAAGTACTGCATTTATATGTATTATTTACTGTTTACTTCATGCAAGGTACCTCATTAAATCTGAAATCTCTTTTTCATCATCTTCATAAAGAACACAGCACTCTAGAATTTACAGTGGATAATGAATTTCTAGACCAGTTCCCATGCGAAACAAATTTAATTCCATCGAGAAATCAAATGGAAATAATCAAATTCTTGTTTAAATTTATTAATTATATAAACAATGTACCTGAATTAAAATCAGTGCAGAGAGACGAGACTTCCCTTTAGCCACCTTCGTATAACCTACAATTTAAAATGCCCAGAATTAAAATGCAGTTGAATTGTGAAAGTTTAAAACTTGCTGAGAACCCTGGTTCTATTTGAAAAAAAAAAAAAAAAGGCTTACGGGAGTCCACGACCATGCGATATGAAAAATCAAAGCCATCAGTTCCAGATGGCCTTCCTGATCTCCTCTGCTGCATCTTCTTTTTTTGTTCTCTCCCTCTCTTATTTTAGCTCTAGCAGGCAATAGCTCCGATTTAACTCAGCAATAAAATAAACTAAACAAAAACAAGAAGAAAATAAACTAATCAAACCTATTCTTAGGAACAGCAACTTACAGCAAGAAAATAAACCATTCAAACTAACAAGAACTAGCCAACAACAGCAATTTACAACAAGAAAATAAAGCAATCAAAATACATTCAAAATACTAAAAGCACAAGGACAATTCCAACAAGACCAAAAAAGAAAGACCTTTATGTAAACTTATAGCAGGTGCTTTGCTTGTGGCATGCATGTAAACTTAATTTGGAGTAATAAAAAAATTTACAAGTGAAAGCTAACAAAACTATTGCCCTAGACACTTTTAGGAACAACAAAAACAATTTCCCAGGAAAACAAAAGCCACAAACGGCAGAAAATCAGACTTGATGAACAACAAAAATGAAATGGGAATGAAAGGAGCTTAAAGTGTGAAAAAGAAAATGAAGAACAACAATTGAATTTCCGTCAGAACAGATGCAGCTGAATTAAAGCGCAACAAAAAAAAATTACAAAAAAAAAATAAAAAAAAGGAACAGGCTTTCACAAACAATTGAGGGATTGAATTTCCAATTTGTAATTTATTATAAAACACTACTAGGTAAATGCAATGATGAGATTCGATCATCAAAATTGTTCTCTTTCTAAGTGGAAAACTTTTGAAGAAACCATAAAAGGATATCCAGACAGCTCTGATCTCTATTCACTTTTATAAATTTAGAGCAGCAATCTGCGTACATAAATATAAACATTAACAAAAAAGAATGTAATAGTAAATCAAGTGTACGAAATATTTAGCTAATTTCATAGATCTACAATCAAGAACAAATAACAGGTGAAATTAGCTAAATTATTCAATAACAAATTAATTTTGCATATTTTCGCCTATGCAGCCACGATTGCGTTATCTTCCTTCCATACCCATTTATCAAGAGATTAATGAAATTAGAAGAAAGAGATTAATGAAATTAGACCGGCAACTTCCACTAAATGAATTTAAAACTAAAAACACATGAGATTACGAATGGTTGAGACATAAAAATAGCATCGTATACCTTTTCCAGTAGCGGTGGCACGTGACAGGAATAATTACCGCAATGTCGTCGGGGAGTACGTTAGGCTGGAGAGTGGTGAACAAGTCCTCAACTGATTAACAGAAGAAGAGAGAGAGAGAGAGCGAGGCGGGGAGGGGGGTGGTAGGGTGGGTGGGTGCTGTACTACTCCGTTTTAGGGCCGTATCTAAGGTCCTCGCTTGGACAATGATTCAAGCTGATTCCGCACAGTTAATTATGCATTCCGAAATCTGGGACGTTGGTGAATTGGTGGGAGACATCGATATAATTAACGGATAAATATATTATATTTTTTTTATGTTTTATGAATAAATTTAATTTTATTAAATTTGACTTTTCACCCTAATTTGAAACTAATAAACTAAAGTAAAGAGGTCCATCATTAGGTTTCTACGAAGGGAATTTTACAAAAAAAAATCCAAAAAAATAAACTTCCAATCAAAAATATCCTTAAAAAAGGTAACATGTTCATCAACCAATTAAAAAATTACTAATGTTAAACTAATTAAGCTGAGATAATCATCATCAGCACAAACATATTTACATGAAAACCAATTAAGTTGAAATAATCATATTATTAAATTACAGGCCATCAACCAAAAAAGGGAAGTAGATTATGCATCTAAAAATAGTATCTACCCCATGCTTGAAGTAGGCCATCATCTGACAAAGAACACTAAATGGGAGTCGATTTCAAAATTTTTCAAAATCCAAAGTCTAGAATTAAACTATTCTCGAAATGATAATAACACAATAAACATTTTAAAATTTGGCCAATGCCCCATTTCTTGTTTACAAAAAAGAAGAAGAAGAAGAAGAAGAAGAAAAGGAGGTCCTTTATGATCTATGAGAGGAGAAACCAGCTAAAATCAAAAATACCCTGCTCATTGTCTTGATTCCTGAACCAAAATCCCCAACTGAATTATTATAATTTATTCATAATTTAGTTAAGATATACTTCTGATATTCATCACTGAAAAATATTAGAATAGTAACACACCTCGTAAACTAAAATGTTTCACTTACCCATCTTCCTCAGTTTTCCCAGAAACCAAACAAGCACAACCGTATTCACACCCATTAAAAGAAAAACCGAGATCCATACAATTGCATCCACCACATTGAAGAAACTCAAAATAATACTAGGAATGAGGTATCAATGAATCAAAATCAAGCGGCTAATTAATTGAAAAAAAAAAAACCTCATAATCTTTGTTAGCAGCGGGATTGGAAACTAAAAATTTCCCAGATTTATTTATTTTCTATAAACAAGATAACGTCCCACTTGTGACCTTGAGGAATGGTGCCAAGCATATGCAGGACCATTCTGGCCAACATCCAAAATAGGCATCCAATACTATGTTTCCCTTTGTTATTAGCAGGAATGCCAACATCCACATACCGCATAAGAGAATCAGTATCGCAGAAGGCGATGGTTGGAATATTTCCCAGAGCAGATTCTTTAATAGGCTGCAAAGCACATACAAAATTTAGATTAAACCAGAGTAAGAATAGAATAATGCAAATGTACAATGCTTAAGGACCTTGCTGAAGTAACATCATCCGGTGATCAGTTCTTGGATCTGTGAGCATAAAGAGACGGGGATCAATGAAGAACATAGGAAATGGCTCTTGATGGGAAATGGTATTTAGGGTTTTAAACAAAAAGGGGTATTTTTAAAAATAAAAAATTAAAAAAAATGTAATTTTAAATTTTTATAAGGAATTGCTGTATTTTTAAAAAATAGGATTAAAAAAATGGTATTTGGTGTAAATTCATCACCTATGAATTAGGGAGGCCTTAAGCAAGTACTCTATTGCGTGGGCTAAGTCAGGGCCCATGTGTTCGCCCATTGCTATTACTCTCCAAGCCCATACGGTTGTTGTGAATCCCATTGGAAAATTGAACTTCACATTGTCACCGGCATCGTAGTAAACCCCACTCCGATCCACGTAACATATTACAATACCAAACAAATAAATGTAGAACTATCAAATTAATTAGATAAATTAATATATATTCTATACGTCGGTTGTGGAATTGTCTCATTATTGTCATATAAAAAAGTATGCACGAACAAGTTAAAAATAAATTAAACCATAAAAAATAGGTAACTTAATTACTAGAATGTCGGATCCATCATTAAGTGCAGAATCCTTCCTGCAAGTGACCCTTTGAGTAGGGATTAATTTTCCTGATCTCTGCCCTTCAAAGAAGAGAAATTAAGCATTTGGTGTGTGTTCACTACATTCACTAAACTCGCCATTGCCACTCCTAACAGGAACACCAAATTCTTAGTTTCGCCACCCACTTGTATCTCAAATTCTGACGTAGATGGAGCTAGAGCAGCACTAGCACGTATTTGTGTGTGTTCTTTTACACGTTATTATATAGACAATCAATTAATGTGCTGGATAAAGTTACTAAGTTGGACTAAGTATATTTAGCAAAAACGTTAGAGATTTCAAGATACGAAATTAAAAGAAGATTGTAATAATATCTGAATAAACTTTTTCTTTCTTTGTTTTTTACGTCAGTAATATCTTGGTTCGTAACACATATTAACCAAGAAAAGTTGTGACATTTTTTTTGTTTTTTTTTTCTATACGTTCAATCATCTTGTTATCGTATAATCTGTTGCCATATTTCTTTCCATAATTTGATTGAAATTCAGGCATAAGGTCATAATACCATAACGATATATCATATTCATAATTTCCTTCTAAATGTCTTACTAATCACTTGTTATGTGATTCCATGAATTAAAGAGATATAATTCTTTGTACGTCCTATATATGATTCTCCAGTTAATTAGTTTCAGCAAGAGTCATGCTACCATGATGTCCTACTGATGATTAATGAAATTTACAAGAATCACCTTTATAAATAATATTCGCGTTTATTGATTTATGATCAACTAAGAGAAATTAGAGCTTTTCATAAATATGACATATATATTTTTTGATTTAACTCTTACGGATTGGATGCAATATTTTTTTGTTTTAAAAAAATAAAAAGAAGCAGTGGAATTCAAATTAGCAATTTTACGGTAATAAAAATAATTATTGAAAGTGATATGTCTGTAACATGAGAGGATAATCTCATCTATTTAGTATTCCATAACGTACCAAAAAAAAAAAAAGAATGGTAATTAATGAAACCTAATTAGGTAAACCATGAAACAAATATATTTCAGAGATTATAGCTATACAGCTTTACTCCTCAGGGAAAAAAATCTGGAAAATAAAAGCAGGGTGACGTACACAAGTAAGACAATTCAAAAAAGCTATGATGAGGAAGGATGTGAACTGAAGAAAGCCAAGAGACCAACAAGAGGAGCATTGATATAAGTGGTAGGCTCAGAATGTACGAAATCAGCTCTTGAATCTGAATAAGAATCCTTAAAATCAGGGCCCCCAACAACTGCCCCAATTAACAAGTTTGGATTAGGATTGTTACTCCCAAAGTATGAACTTCCTTCATTGCAATCAATGGTGCCAGGGTACTTTTCAACTGAAGGCAGCGAGGAGGCTCGATGGTGTATTTTCTGAGGATATTTTTACCCATATCCTACCATGTATGACATGTGCAAGGGGTTGCTTCCTAGTATATAATCAACCTGAATATAACATCAATATATATAAATATCACAGGAACCATTATATATATTTAAATATATAGATCGTATACCTGTGTTCTGGCCAATTCTACGAGCCTGGCAGAAGTGGCAACAACTTGGCCGCAATGGATATTTCTATTGGCTTGATGCAACACGCGAGAATAAGCTAGTAGAAGAAACGACAAAGCCGTCGCATGTTGCAAGTTACTTCCTCCAGGTTTGAATAGAAGTCCCCCTATACAAATATATAAAAGCAATTTGAAATTAATATCCGAATCAACTTCATAACATATTTGATGTAAGTTCATGACCGTGTATTATTGGCTAGATATATATTTTTATATGTGGAACATTTTTAGACAAGTAAAATCTGTATATATTTATTCATCCAATAATGTAAGAGAAAGCTACCTGGAGAGTATGAAACTGACAATGCAGGAGATTCAGGCAACAAAGTGCAGACAAATTTATCAGCATCGGTAATGAACGGATTTAAACTAGAAGTATCGACACTGTTCAGCAGCTACAAACAAAACAAGAAAGTTTATGTATTAATCATCAAAAGATTGGACCAGCTTTAAAGAATTAAATACGCACTCACCCTTGCAACAAGTACATTGATCCCAGCATGCTTATTATCCCATCCGAATTCAGCAAAACTACCACCACTGTAGGAGACACCATTCGTGCTTTTTACCTGTATTTTATTCAAATTTGACATGTTGTTGACCACATAGTTAAAGTAGCTAGGTATCTTAGTTGCCCTATATAACCAAGCTGCTGCCCAAATCAACTCATCCTGAAAAATAACAAAATTTTAATAGGTTCTCAATTCTAGTAATCTAAAATATCTTCTTCCTAAATGCGAGCAATATAATTACCTGATAGCCACTGAAATCACAGTAAAATGGGCACACCCATGGCCCAAGAGTGTCGTTATAGTTGCCACGGTAAGTGTCAGCAAACTCGAAAGTCTAATTCAACATTCAACAAAAGAAATGTTACCATTACTTCTTATTACTACTAATGAAAAACAAGAAATGAGGGATGAAATGTAAAACCATTCTGGCTCTTTTGAGAATCCTTGCAGCATAAACGGGGTTAGCAGGCCTAAAAGCAAGGGAAGCAGAAGCAAGAGCAGCAGCAATCTCGGCCGAAACTTCAGAAGCTGGAAACTGCTTGCTGGCAGCAATAGGGGTTCTAGGTGTGTCCATGTCCTCAGGCCTTTCCCAGCAATTGTGATCGGCAAATGGATCGCCAACTTGAACAAATACGAAGCCAGGAATGCTTGTGGCTTTAAGGAAGTAATCAGTTGCCCACTTAATAGCTTCTAGTGCATGTTGCTGCTCTGAACCCATGAAATTGCCAAACTCTATCACACTCCACGCCAGCATTGTTGTTGAAAATGCCATTGGAAAGTTGAATTTCACATTGTCACCAGCATCATAGTATCCACCCACCAAATCAACCTGATGATTAATTATTAACACCATATTATTAAATCTTCAAAATTATTAATAGCTAGCTACCCTTTCTCAGCCTGTGAGAGCCACGTACGAGAGTGACTTATTTTTCTTATATGGTATATGATTGCTCAGTTAATAAAATAATAAATTAGGTATACGCAAACAAAAATTATGTTGATATACATATTTATAACCTTTTATTTTTGTTGACATACGTTATTGGATTGACGTATAATGCATCCGATAGATGTAATAAATTTCCAAAACTTTAATAGTTTGTTCAAATTCATGAATAATTCGAGTACAAAAATACAATAATATATTGCACACATCACAATTTTTTGGATCAATTCAATAATTCATTCGAATAAAAATATGCATTTCTCATGTAGTGCAAAAGTAATCCGAAATAAAAGAAACGTGATAAGGATTGTAATTCGTATTATGGTAGCTTGGCGTGAGAAAGCAAAAGAGGAAAAGAACATGTGAAAGAAAAGGAAGTAAACTGCCTTGCAGTATCAAAATTGGGCGTAATAATAGCCATGAAGAGAATATATAGAGAAGGAAAAAGCTCGAAATGAAATCCAACATTAATAACAAAACCCACTAAATGCGGCTCACGTTACCAAAAGAACACTTGCCGCTATCACAATTCAAAACTCAACATGCATTACTCACAACAATTTCATTCTCACAAGTCACAACCAATCACAACTGATTTCTCTATACCCAAAATTAAATCCCAATTTTCTTCTTCTCCTCCTCCTCCTTTTTGTCAATGTAACAGTTTATGAGATTATCAGTGGTATATATGAGAAAGAGCTGAATTAACTGGATCAACTGTTACACAATAAAAACCTTGCAATTTGAAAAATCTAAATCATTGAATTCAAAATCATAATAGGTAGTAACCAACAAAGAAGAAAAAGAAAGAGAGACTTACACCAATCTGATAGCCATCACGAAGAGCAGAATCTTTTCTCCAATTCAATCTTTGAGAAGAAGGCAACTTCCCTGACCTCTGTCCTTCAAAGAACAAAATGCTTTTACTCAAAGCATCACTGTAATCATGGGCACCCAAGCCGATTGTGGCCATCATCACCACAAATCCTGCCAATGCCAACATTCTCTTCGATAAAATCATTCTCTCTTTCTTCTCTCTCTCTCTCTCTAAATGTTTAAAATTGCAATCAACTGCTCTTTTATTGCAACAAAATAAAGAAATGATTAGCTCTGGGTTTGGCGGGAACTATATATATATACACACGAGCGAAGGCCTTCAGAGTTAAGATTCAGTGGAAAAAGGAGGAAAGCATTTTCGGTGGCTCCGTAGAGGGCTGTCCATTGCACTGAAACGATCTGCGCAAGTGGGAACTAAATAATTAATTAGCCGTTACCTATATATCACTTCATGGACTATTTTCTAAAGATAATGTGATCATAAAAAATAAAAAATAAAATTAGAAATTCAATGGTACGATAAAAATATTTAGAATGTATATGCTACAAGACTGCTTTGAAATTAGAAAATGAAATTTATCAAACATAACTTATCCCCCTCTAATACTAAAACAACTAAATTACTGTTATCTAAACATGATTTTAGTTTTTGCATAACAAGTGATAATTATTGTAATTGTAATGTTAGAACTTGTTTCAAAAAAAAAAAAAAAAACCAACCAATTCAATTATAAATAACTAAAAACCATGCAGTATACACAAACTATATTATTTAAATAGACTAACTTAAGGTTATATACATATGCCATTTTTCTATACATTTCTTTAGAAAAAAAGGCCCTTCTTTTTCCAAATATAGTTTTCATGTTACACCAATTTGCTTACAAATTTTTTATATATTAAAAAATAAAATTTTAAAATATGAGCTTTTCGGTAAGTAATATATATATATAGGAAATTAGATGGGTTTTGCTAAGGAAATGTCATACTTCAAAAGGGAGAGTTGAGCCTTTTCTCAGCATTTTATTCCGTCCAGGTTTGCAATTTTTATTTAAAAAAAAAGGCTATTGTATTAGAGCGTATTCGGCATTGCTTTTCAAGGGATAAAAAATGATTATTTGATAAAAAAACTGATTATGTGATAAAAATATATGTTTGGTAAATGTTAATTTTAAAAAAATCAATTTTGTAAAAAGTGAAAAAATCTTATATTAGAAAAAAATAAAAATTGAAATTTTTCAGAAAATCTAAATTTTATCTTTTAAGTGCAAATAATTTAAAATTTATTTTAAATAAAAATATCTCTTATTTTAATTTATAATGATGATTATACCTAATATAAAAAAAAAAAGAGGATGATTCTTTTTATGTGTTCTTCTTTCTCTCAACTTTTCTTTTTCTTTATTTTTCTACATTTAAAATTTTATATTTTTAGTTTTTCTTTCAAGTTAGAAAAAGTTTAGATTATAAATAGTTAAAAGATAATTATAATCATTCATAATTACTGCCGTATGATTTGATTAATAAAAAAATATTCATTGTTAAGCCAATACAAAAAAAATTACAAAATAATAGTTTAAACATTTATTGTAAAAAATTATTTTTAATTATATCATTTACCAAACAATTGATAAAATATTTTTAAATTTATAAATCAATTTAAATTTTATTTATCAAACAGTTGTCAACTTTTTGGAATATAACTTTTATTAATTGAAAAATTTATTTTCATAAGTTTTGCCAAACTGACCTTTATTCAAAGTCTAATTGACTGAACAGTTCGATTTTAGACTTAGAAATCATCACTAATAGTGACAATTTTAGTTATCCGTTGATTTTATCTAAAAGAATATCGGTACAGCATTTGTCAATTTCTATCAATCTCAATTTTTTAAATAAGTTTATTATAACAACATTAAATTTCAATTTTTTTTTAAAAAAACCCTCACTTCATTTGGATATCAAACAATCTTACCCAAATTTAGAAAATAATTGCCTAAATCCGCGATATTAATTTAATTAATGAAAAACTAACCTTATAATTTAATAATTTATGCAGGATACCTTATCCTTAATTGATCTGTAGAAAAATTGCAAATGATCAGTCCTACACAAATATTTTCTAATTAAGGCAATCGGTCTTTTACAAAAACTAACTACGAATACCACTTGTGTAAATATTTGTCATCAAAACAAATTATTTAGCTTTTCATATTCAAATTATATAAATGAATTATAAAATTATAAAAAATATAAACAAATTGATTATACGGATACATAATAAACTAGATCAAATTTTTTATGGATAAATTAAATTAAAATCGTGAATCGAATTAAAGTTTATTTCAATATATCCAACTCTGGAATTTTTATTTTCTTTAAGTAGTTATCAAACTTCTGATATTTATTTTATAGCTTCCACGCACATAAAGATTGCTTAAATAACGCATAAAGACCTTTCAAATTAACTTGTACAGATTGCTTTTACATGAATTCAAATATGCTGCATATGACAATTAATATAAATGCGAAGCAATTATGCATCTCTCAAGAATTGGAAAAAGCAATATTTCCTCTCTTATTTTTTCTCAAATTTAGCTTCCTAAGAAGTGTGGCAGCCCACTTTTAATCTTTAAACTTCCTTTTATTCTGGATTTCATTAAATTTTTTTTTTTTTTGCTGCACATGGAAGTATAACGCTAGTGTCAAATAATAAAAAATATTTTTTTGAAGATAATAATAAAAAGTATTATAAATTAATGATGTAATCCCACATGTAAGAAATCTAAACAATTTATATATACCTATAACTATATGATGCACAAATCAAATGTGAAAAAGTTAGAAATCAATGTTATGAAAATCGAGCCGGATCGGTCAGTTAAATCGGTTGAATCATGAACCGGCAGAATAACTGGTCTGTTCAACTATTAAAAATCGGATTGAACCGGACAGAACCGAATTTTTGGCTAAAATGAGTAAAAAATTATTATTTTTTATATTTGTAAATTTTCATTATTTATTAATTTGAAAAATTAGTATTTTAAATTTTAAAAATGTCACATAATAATTTAATTTATTTATTATCTATTTGGGTTCATTGTAATTAAATATAATTATACTTATATATATAAGGTCAATGTTATCTATGTTCGCTTCATTAGTACTCTATCTAAACAAGAAATATTTTTCATGATATGATTATATTTTTATATTTCTAACGTATGATATTTAAAATTTTATAATTAAGCACTTGTAGTAATAAAATTGAAATTATGTTTAGTAACTTATTATTAGGATATTTGTGACATACATTTAATATTTGATATATATATATATATATATATATATATATTCATTATTTATTTATTTGAAAAATTAGTATTTTAAATTCTAAAGACGTCACATAATAATTTAATATATTTATTATCTATTTAGATTCATTGTAATTAAATATAATTATACTCATATATGCAAGGTCAATATTTTTTGTAATTGCTTCATCAGTACTCCATGTAAACGAGAATTTTTTTCATGATATGATTATATTTTTATATTTCTAACATATAATATTTAAAAATTCATAATTAAACACTTGTAGTAATAAAATTGAAATTATATCACTACAAAAAAATTAGCAAATAGCAACGAAAATTAGCAACCGAATTTGTTGAATTTCCGTTGCTATTAAAAATTAGCAACGGAATATTCGGTTGCAAATTTGACGATTGGTATTTTTTGCAACAAATATTATTTTTCGTTGCTAAATTTAGCAACGGATTTTAATTTCCGTTGCTATATTTACTAACCGAAATCAATTTTTGTTGCTATATTTAGCAATCGAATAAAAATTTTGTTGCTAGAAATAGCAACCAAAATCAATTTTCGTTGCTATTTCTAACAACCGAATTAAAGTTTCCGTTGCTAAAATCAGCTAGTATTATAAAAACATTACGACGGAATTATCGTTGCTATTCCGTCACTAAATTATTGTTGATTTTTCACACAAAATTTATGCAAAAACCTATAAGTAACATGATTAAAGTTCATCTCTCATCCTCACATGAGAGGGAGAAAAAGGGAGCAGCAAAAGAAGCAAATGACAAAAAAGCAATTGAAGGAAACTGAATATGTAGAAGGCAAACATATTAAATAGTTCTTGTTAGATTTAAAAATAAATATTCACGAAATTAGAAACTATGCAGCAAGATGTATTCCCAATGGTACCATCAATACGTTCCACATATTTCTTTTGATGATGTTCTACATTATCAACTGTAATTTTTATATATGTTTTTGGAACTAACTTGTATTGATTAGCAAGTTACCTAGAACAACTTATTCTTGGTGCATCTATATGATAATTCCACTAGAAATTCTGAGGTTGATAGAAATTCCATATGCAAATCATTCCCCTTCAGCATAGCTTCAAAGAAAATGAGCCAGCACTAATTGCACACTAAGTTTACTTGCATTCGAGAACTTAGTAACTTCAGCTTCAACATTTCTTATAATTTCATCCTTGTCTCTCACGTATAGGTTTAGTCGATCTTTCAATATCTGTGCAAGCTTTTCCTCTCTTTCCTTTTGAACAACTTGTGGCAAACAAGCATAGCACCAATTAAAAACAGAACCCAATTTAGTTGATTAGTAGATCAAATTCTGTTGGTAAAATTGCAATCGAATTATTTTCGGTTGCAATTATAGCAACGAAAATCCAATTTCGTTGCTATTTTTCGTTCCAAAACTTTTCCGCCATCTGTTGGTGCCTATTTTAGCAATGGTATTAGATTTCGTTGCTAAATTTTGGCGCTAAAAATTTCCTCTACTTTTAGCGACGGAAGACAACCAAATTTTTTTCGTTGCTAAATTTGCAATGTTTAACCAATTTTAGCAACAGAATCATTTCCGTTGCTATTTTTATATTTTCTTGTAGTGTATTTTGTAACTTATTATTGAGATATTTGTGACATATATTTAATGTTTGATGAATATTTTTTTTTTAATTTTTATATAGTAGTATTTATAAAATTATATTAACTAATAATGTTTTAAAAATAGAAAAAATCCGGTTGAACCAATCGAGACACATAGGCAATCAACTCACGATTTTGGATAAAACAGACAGAATCATTTGTGTAGGGGCAATATTGCATATTTTTGTAAACATTGAGGGGTTACATTGCACGAAAGTAAATATTGGGGATAAAATTACTCTTTCTTGAAAATATCAGGGGCAAAATTGCATATTAGACCTGTAATGGCCTCAACACCGGGTCAGCCGTGAATAGTACTTTTCGATAGTGAATAGTATTTTCCGGGCCTGAAAGGACACCCGAAAGTCGAAAATATTTTATTGGACCATTTGAAAGGAATAGTTATGGCGAGTCTATGGTTGAAATTTGAAGTGCATTTGAGGTCAAATAGACTTCCAAAAGTCAAAAATACGAAAAAGTTACCGAGTTAATTTCCCTGGTAGGGAAAGGGACTTGATTTTGCTTAAATAATTAAAAATAGTAAACGAACTCCGAATATCGCTAGATTTTGCGTGCCTACATAAATTTTTATGTAGAATATTTTGGTATTGAGAATAGAATTTTTCGGTGACACCGGTAGTTGTCGAATCGGATCGATAAGTTTGAATCGGACCGATAACGGACTCCGATTGAGCCGAAAATTTATATCCTACCTATTTTTGATGTGATAAAAACTATGAAATCAAATTTAAAGTGATTTGGAGTGAGAAAATGGTAGAAATCATTTTGGGCTTTGAATTAGGTTGTTAATGGGCTTTAATTAATTTAAGCCCACTAACTTGACCCAAGCCCATTTCACCCAAAAGAAGTGGTATAAAAAGAGGGAAAATTCTGGAAAATCCCAGCAAATTCTTCTTCTTCTCCACGTCTTCTTCAGTTGGCCGAAATACATTCTTTTTCTTTTTCCTTTGGTTTGTTCTTATTTCACTTCAAATTACTCTTAGTTTCCAACAAAAAAAATTAAAGCTTCACCTCTCTAGTTCACCCTAATAGCCTCAATCAAGTGGCTTGAGCAAAGGAATGCAAGAAATCAAGTGAAGAAAGGTAAAGAGGTAAGATGGAACTTGAAAATTTGGGTGATTTTAATTAGTTTTTTTGATGTGTTCTTATAGTTTTTGAGGTGTTTAAGCTAATTATGAGCTTGGATTTTTAATTTGAGAACAAGAAATTGAGGTTAGGGAGGCTAAAGAATTCGGCCAAAGGGTGATGGCCATGAATAATGAAGTTTTGCTTGGCTTTAGGTGAAGAAAAATGAAGTTTAAGGAAGGTTAAGCATGGAAATAGGTAAGTGACTACCAAATCCCTTAATTTCCCATTTAATATGAATTTTTCTTGATTATGTAACTAAGATAAAAATAGGTAATATTGTTAATTAATGTAATTATGATAGGGTTATTGTAATTAGACTAGAGATGAGATAAATGAAAAGTGAAAATGAGTGAAAGGAAATTTTTAGGGTGAAAAAGTAGTGATGGCCGAATTATTCCCTAATAGAAAAATGTGAAATTTTGCATGAAAATAATATATGATGGTCTAAATTGAATATAGTGATGATAATTGGTGCTTTGGGATTTTTAATGAATTATTGGAATTTATTTTGAAATTTTAAAGCCTATGTATTGAATATGTTCATAGTGAAAATTGTGATATAATGAGAATTAATTGATTATTTTAGTGAGAAATGGTGCTAATTAATAAATAATGCATAAATAAAATTTATTGGAATTTATTGAATTGATTGAGGTTTTATTGAAATTTTTATGTGAATATGTATAATGAAAATAATTAAATTTTAATGCATAATTGCATATAAATGACAAAAGTGATGAATTAATATGAAATTAAATTAATGTCAATGGCGAGGAATAAAAGTCAACCAAGGAATTTTCCCGGAATAATTATTAGGCCGTGAAAATAATAAGAATAATGAATTATCGGTAGATAATTCTTAAAATAAATGAAAATGATGAAAATAAATTAATAAGTAAATAAAAGAAAGATAAAATGAAGTTTTATATGGTAAAAAAAAAGGGGACTCAAATAAAAGGAATTAAAAGATTTGGGGCAAAAATGGTAATTTTGCCAAAGTGGATAATTAATGAGTAAAAATAAATAAGAATAGTAATAAGGGCAAAATGGTAATTTCGGAGGCCTAACGGTTTCGAAAAATAGAATTTCCGTGGTTTAAGGATCAAAATGTAATTTTACCCGAAAATGGTAAAATAAAGAATAAAAGATGAATAATGGAGGAAATTATATAATAAAAATGAAAATAAATTATTATAATGGTAAAATCGTAATTATGCATTTGAAATGAATAAATTGATAGAAAAAGTCAAATTATGCATGTTTGAGGTCTAAAATAATAAATGATATTAATTAAGTCCCTAAATGCCTAAAAGTAGAAAAATAAAGACGTGACTAATTTATCAAAATAAATTAGTCAACAAAAAGTATTAAAAGAATTAATGCTTATTAAAATAATTCGCTGACGAAATAAACGTTGGCATACCGAATGATTAAAAAGTTTGAGCAGTAAAAGAAAAAGAAGTCAATCATTGAAATATTAGAGAATAATTCACAAATGATAATATAAAAAGAATACAAAAAAAATTGTGAATTATAATGTCATAATTCATAATTTATAATATGTGCAAAAGATTGAAAAGTTTAAGTATCTGAGTGAATTATCGAAGGATAATTCACAAAAGTGACCAGAAAAAGTGAATAAAAGTTATTGAATAGTCAAGGCACGAAAGAGTGCATTTGATCAAATAACGTATAGTAATAAAAAAAAGAAAAGAAATTAAAAGTTTTAAATGTTCAAAAATGTTTGCAATGATATTGATTATGTTTGCCCTTAGCGATAGACAGGTAGTATGATTCTTGTTTTGGATATAATTGGCTAGCCATAGGGACATCTCTGTACCGCGGTGCAAGTCATGGTGACTTGCTTAGCTATGGGCGGGATCTTTGATCTCCATAGCTTCTGTAAAAGTGAAAGTGTAATTGTATCTGTATCTGTTTTGCGAGACTTGATCTTTCGAGATCATTTCTCTGTCTGCTACGTGGGACCTTTGGGTCCAGTCCCGTGTATCCTTTGTGGGAAACCTGTTATATTGCACTAGGGGCACATCGAAATGAATAAATAAGTACTGTTTCATTGACTTGAATACAGAAAGTTATAACGAAACGATCCGTTTGAAATAAAATGCAAAGTCAAAATAAATCTGTAAAAATTTCTGAAAAGTGTAATTAGTAATAAAAAGAAATGTTTTATAAGAGTAAGATATTAAGTCAATGTTTAGTTAAACTTTTACAAGAAATTCGAATATATCTTGATTTATGTGAGAAAGATAATTTTAATTAATCAGTAATGCTTGTACCATTTACCACTGTAAAGATAATGACAACTCTGGAAAATAATATTAATTTTCCTGCTTAAAGTTAAAAAGTGATGATAGTGACAAAAAGTGAACTTAATGCTTAGCTAACGCTTTTCTGAAAGATAAGTTACCTGAAAAGTAAAACGATATAAGGCATAGGATTATGCAATAAAAGTAAAGTACAAGATATAAGTTTTAATTAGATAATTAAATATGAATAATGTATATAAGAAGAAAATAAGTTTTGACTGCAAAGTACTCCAAAATGGCTATATCGCTTTGCGATGAAGCTTATAAGCCTTTTAACAGTAATGTAATTATTAGATCAAAGTTAAAGTAAAGTAATAGACTACATAGTAAAAAGTGAAGTCAGATTATAGATTGAATAATTGATCAGTAAAGCAAGTATTAAAAGTAGTTTATTTTGGGTACTAGTAAGGACACGAGTACCAATACACGTCGTTACTTAAAATGATGATTAAGTTGCTATGGATAAAGGATAAAATGAAAGTACTGATAAAAGTAAAAGTTAACGTAAAGATAAAAGGTAAATCTGATATTGATCTACCTAAAAAGATACTATAGTACAGTTAAAAGTTTAGAATAAAAGGAACAATAATTATCAGAATATGAATATTGATAATTGAAATAAAAGGAAATGTTTAATGAAATAAGAACAATAGAAGCATAAATTATGAAATTATGTTGATTCTTGGGAAATTCTTGGATTAGTAGTCACCACTGGGCATATTTAATGCTCAGCACGTAGTGTTTACTGCGTGCAGGTTCTGAAGTGTTGCAGGAGCATAGTACATTGAAGGACCAGATCGGAAGAGAAGACTTTTGTGATTTTTAGTATAAGTTTTTGGCATGTATATACTTAGACTATTAAGGTAAAGGCTCGAACTATATTTAGATTGTATGTTTTTGTCTTGGATGTATGACAGTATGAGTTTCGTTATGATGTTGCTTTAATTGTTATAAGATTGTTATTTGAATTCTGGAATTAATGGAAAGTACTTTAAATATTTTGAATTGCTCGGTAAAAAAAAAACTCACCGGTTTCGGCTAAGTTTCGTTTCGGAAAAGACTGTTCCGAGAAGGGTGTTACAAGACCTTTGTTTTATATTATTTCTTATACATAGGCTGACTCTACGGGAAATTAGGATTTGCAAACATTTTTAATTTAACCATTGAAGATATCTTTATTCCAAATTTTATAGTAGATCCGGGAGAAATAATGCACTCTACCAAAAGTATATGAATAGTTTGAATAAAATAAACACTCCAATGATTGTTGCGTTTATATTTTGAAAGGTAAAAGTAGTACAATGATGGAAAATTTGTTCCAACTAATATTTTCCTAGATTATATTTTTGGATAAATCTTTCACATGAAAGTTATATAAATAATAATATGAATACTACAAGGAAGAAAGACCCCTTATCTTGTGTTCTTTCAAATAGCAAATTACTATAGTATATAGTGCCAAAATAGAAAATAGCAAACTGAGTTCACACTATTCTCCCCCTTTATAATAAAAATTCAACCAACTCTCTAAAAATAAAATGAAATGGTGGAAATTATTTTTCTTTAGTCTCTCTTAATTAGTGGTTTTAAATTTGAATTTTGAATATAAAATATATTTAAATAGTTAAAAACTGGTATTTTATACCATTTGTGAGTTTATTTTCACACATTCAATTTATTTGAACCAATAAATTTTGAATAAATAAATCCAATTAACCATATATACGTATGAAACTCACATATTGCTTCCTGTAATTGATCCTCACACTGAAATATTTATTCAAAGCTACAAAGTATATGGAAACACCAAATAGTTGGTTTATGAATAAAAAACGGAAGGTTCTCCTAAATTTCCACTAAATATAAGAAAACATAGTGACATTACAAATGGGTTTTTTTTTTGAAAATAGGGTAATTTTTAAAAAAATTTCGAAATCTGGGGATACAGTAAACAAAATTAGATTCTAGTGTGCTAGAAATCGGCTGCTCCCTATGCCAAAATTCGACATGTGGGATCCACAAGGCTAATTGGATGGGACTGCTGAAAATCGGCCCCAATGGCTGCCGGTATCCGAACGGTTAAGCCCCACTGGTGTGCTGGAAATCGGCTTGTGCTTGTGCTGGATTCTGGCCTGCTGCTTCTTTCAGTCTTTTTCTCGAAAGACGTGAACAATCCCCAATTGCCCATTTTCTATTTACACTGCCCCAAATTTGACAACACAATTTCTGCTTTCCCGCGACCAAGGTAAGTGATATGTTAAACTCATATATAATCACTCATCCATTTCATTTTTCATTCTTTCTATCACACTCTCATTTTCTTAGTTCATCCCCTTCTTTGCTTCCCCTCATTTTTAAATCTTCTTGTTTAAATTGATATAATTAATGATAGCATTTTAAAATTTAATTGGCTTCATAAGGTAATATTATTGTGATACACCATTTAATTTTGTTAATTAAAATTTATATTATTATTAATTTAATTTTTGTGTTTAATTTGTAGCTAGTAATATTTTTGAACGTTATCTAATTTCAAGATTGAAGGTAAATTATTAATTTTTTTAATCAAAGTAACATGAATTTACGTTTTATAGTTCTAGTATCTATATTGTTAGTAATTTTATTTTTGTGTGCAGCAAACTATTTGCTGCGAATTAATTAAGTTGTAAATTAATTATGTAGCATTGTTATTTAAAATTATTGATTGCTTAATAATTTGTGGTATATAAAAAAATTTGATTGGTTGATAAATATTAAATGCTTGAAAAAAATGTATTGATAAATTTTGCAATGTGCTATATGTTGAAATTAAAAATTTACAATATGTGGCCAAAATATTATATTCATTAGATCATAATATATGGCTTAAATTTATGTAATTTTTTACAGTTAATTTTAATGTAAGTTGTTCTGATAAGTTCATATGTTTATCATTATATGATCGCCACAAAATTTTTTCTTAGTTAATTTTATAATTAAATATAGGTTTTAGCATGGACTCTTATCATTTAGGAGCTGCAAGAACCAATCTAGGTCCCATTAATAGAGAGTTATTAACAATGTAAGAAAACATCGATCTGATGCGATTTGCAACAATTCAGTAATTTTTTTTAATATATATAATATTATATATTTTAGATTATTAAAGCAATTGATTTATTAATTTAGTATGACATGTTTAAATTGAACTAAAAGGTTGAAAGAGATGTTTTGAAAACAAGAAGGAGTAGCATTGAGAGACAAATTGATCCAAGAATTATGCCTTATATAAGAGCATCCGCAAGCAAATTATGGAAGTCAGTTATTTTCTGAGTTCTATAATGATGTTAATCATGGTGATGATGAATTAAATAACGAATAACAAGGCAATGCACCAAATGATTAACACCAGCCACAGTATCCTGCTCGAAATAGAAGGCCTACTAGTATTAGATATGATACATGATCACATTTTATTAATTAAATTTGATATCAAAATTATGAAAATTATATTACTCCATCCGTTTTTTTTTATCTGTCACTTTTGAGTAAAATTTAAATTCTATTTGTCTGTCATTTTTAGACTTTCAATGTAATTTAATTTATTTTTTTAATTTATTTTTCTTTCCCAATAAAGTCAGAACCAATCATATTTGATAATTTAGTTTTAATCACGTAATTTAATACTAAATTTAAGTCTATTTATTATTTCTTAATCCTAGTGAAAATAACAAAAGTGACTGATAAAAAAAGAACGGAGGAAGTACTTTATTATCTCATTTAAATTTAAAATTAAATTATCTCGTATTTCCTACTTTTATTTTCTCATTTTCATTAAATTGAAAATTATATTATCTATAATGATTAATCTATAAAATTTTTATTATATTATTATTTATATAATATACTAATATGGTAAATATATACTACTACATCAAAAAATAATTATCAATTTTGATAATTATATAATCAAACAGAAATAACTCTATATAATTTTATCAAATATTTAAATTTTAATTGAAAAATGATATAAAGAATTTAATGAAAATGGTTGAATATTAAGAAATCAAAAAATGATTATTTTTTCAATTTCAAAAAATGAATAAAATTTATCCTCCAAACACCTATATATATATATAATTGGTGATTGTTCACGTCTTTCAAGAAAAAGACTGAAGGGAGCAGTGGGCCAGAATCTGGAACAACCACAAGCCAGTTTTCAGCACACCAGTGGGGCCCACACGTCTGGATACCGGCAGCCATTGGAGCTAGTTTTCAGCAGTTTCGTCCAATCAGCCTTGTGGGTCCTGCATAGGGAGTAATTGGTTTTCAGCATACCAGAAATTTAATTTTATTTACTGTAACCCTAAATTTCGAAATTTTTGTAAAAATTACCCTATTTTCAAAAAAAAACACTTACAAATGTACCTTATTGCCTTGAGACTTTAAACAATTTTGATCCAAAAATATTCGCAACAATGGAGTTATTGTAGTTAATTAATTATAGAAGGATAATTAAAAAATATAATTTTCTTCATATTTGGCGTTTGACAAGTAAACAGCACATGGTTCATTCCGAGTATAACGCCTAAATTAAAAACATATACGGGTTTGAGTAACTCCTGACATTGCTTCTTCATTTTAATCAAGGGACACATTACTTGCAGTGCACTAGAGACGTAATATAAATATTATTATGTGAAGAAAGAAACACATCACTTTAAACGACAGTATCATCATGCGTACGGAGCATAACGTTGCCGTATTATCCGGCTGGTAGTTCAACTTCGGCCTACCTAATGATTCTGTTAATTATGTAACATTTCGAAGCAAGTTGCATAATCGTGAAAACGTTGACAGGGCATTATTTAATTAGTTGCTTAAAATATTCATTCTTAGCTGAACTTTAGATCATAAAAGTTGATATATTAAGCCATCACATGTGAGTTCGTTTAGCTTATATTATATTTATAAATTTCATAATTACTTCTTATGTCATGTTTTATCTTTGTAATTTTCACTGACAGGAACATTGCGTCATACATGTTGATTACCTAATCTATAGCCGGCTCATTGCTCTTAATTAAGCCATTAATCACATAAGGCGAGAAATTTTATGCTTTTGTATTTAACAATTCAACGACTAATTTCTCGTTTGGGACTAACAAATAAGTATGTTTTATTTATTTTCAATTTTTTTATAATTCATCCGTTATTCAAAATTTATTATCCCGATTAATTGGCAATGTCGAAAAAGAGGATAAAATGTTTTTTTTTAAATATTCAAATATATTCAGTATTAATGAGGTTATATATGTTTTATTAATTATATTAATTAATTTATCCTTGTAAACTAGTAAAAATTATACTTACGCAAATAGGGATATTTTCCTTTTGGCTTTTGCACACAACATTAAGCGAAGACAACATGGAATAGCTTATACATTCCTTGCCTCGCATTTTCAACTTATATACTGTACATAAATATTGAAACAATCTCCAGCTTTTGGTATCAAATTGACCTTTTCTTTTTGGCATAAAAAAAGCTCGAAGTCCTTTAAACTGAACCAAATTCAGAGATCACACCCATGGCTACTGGAATTAGGCCGTTGTTGGCATTCTTTATCATCTTATGCTCTTCAACTTTCTTCACAGCAGAAACTAAAAGCTACAGAGCAAATATCACATGGTGGTGCAACGAAACTCCACATCCTGAAAGCTGCAAATATTTCATGACCCAAAGCCACAAACACTTCTCATTCAAACACAGGACCCAGTTTCGCAAAACATTGGTCCAAATAGCCCTACAGAGAGCCGTTACTGCACAAAAGAAAGTCCACAAGTTGAAAAGAAATTGCAGAAACCACCAGCAAAGAGCAGTATGGGCTGATTGTTACAAACTCCATGCCGATACCATTTTTCAACTTAACAGAACATGTGAAGGCTTTGCTAAAAGCAAAAGCTGTACAACCTTTGATGCACAAACATGGTTAAGCACAGCCTTAACAAACATCGGCACGTGCCAGTCGGGTTCTTTAGATCTTAATGTCTCAAATTTTATCACGCCGATCAAGTCCAGTAATTTAACAGAGCTTATCAGCAACAGTTTGGCTGTAAATGGAGTATTGCTTTCTGTACAAGATAATAATACGCAAGGGTTTCCTAGATGGTTCTCGAAGAGTGAAAGGAGGCTTCTGGAATCTTCTTCTTTAACGGCAAAGGCGAATCTGATTGTAGCTCAAGATGGTTCTGGCCATTTTAGAAGTGTTCAGGCTGCCATTAACGCCGCGGCCAAGAGAAGATACAGCACAAGGTTTATAATATATGTGAAAAGAGGTGTTTATAGAGAGAATATTGAGGTCGCCACTAATAATAACTATATTTGGCTCGTTGGTGATGGCATGAGAATTACTATAATTACCAGTTCCAGAAGCGTTGGAGGTGGTTATACAACTTACAGTTCTGCAACTGCTGGTAAGTTTCTCTTATACCATTTTTATTAATTTATGGGATTGGTCATTTCGTTTTTTGATTGATAGAACAAATTTGTGGAAATATTTAGGCATTTTAACTTTCTTAATTCAATTATATGAGCCGTTTCTGTTGATTTATTTATTTTGAAGAAAAAGTAAAGTTATTAGTGCATCACTAACAAGTAATGGGCATAATTTAATTAATGTTCCCGTGTATAGTGCAATACTGCAAAATCATTTTGCATCACTAACAAGTAATGGGCATAATTTCATTTATTTTTCCTTTTATAGAGCAATAGTGGAGTAACAAGCAATACTGGAAAATCATTTCTTCATCTGAATTCAAATCCAAAATAATTAATTTTAGGTCATTTTGTTAATGCTCATGTGAACCAATGATGATTGGATCTAAGAAGTTTTGGAGCCACAAATAAAATAAAACTGGCCTATACCCATAACGACACGAGATTTTATTTAATGGCTTTTATTTGTTTAAACTGATCAATTATCATGAATTCAGTGAATAGCCTCACAACACAACTAGTTTTATTGTTATAAAGTAAAATCATAGTAATATTTTATTAGCTTGACTTATAAATGAATAATAAACTCATAATTAAAAGATGAACTTGAATTGGATTACAGGGATAGACGGTCTCCGGTTCGTTGGTCGCGGAATAACATTTATGAACACAGCAGGTCCATCAAAAGGCCAAGCAGTAGCACTCCGATCAGCATCGGATCTATCGGTATTCTACAGATGCTCATTTCAAGGATATCAAGACACTCTTTTTGTCCATTCTCAGAGGCAATTCTACAAATCATGCTACATTTATGGCACCATCGACTTCATTTTTGGCAACGCAGCTGTTGTCTTCCAAAATTGCATAATTTATGTCAGAAGGCCATTAAAAGGCCAAGCCAACATGGTCACAGCCCAAGCTCGAAACGACCCCTATCAGAACACTGGAATTTCTATCCACAACTCTCAAATTCTGCCGGCGCCGGACTTGAAGCCGGTGGTGTCTGCTTTTCAGACATACTTAGGGAGACCGTGGATGAAATATTCTCGGACGGTAATTCTGAAGAGTTACCTTGATAGTTTTATCAATCCTGCTGGTTGGTCAAAATGGCTTGATAGTAATTTCGCATTGGATACTTTGTACTATGGCGAGTATCAGAATTTTGGGCCTGGGTCTTCCACCGCAAAGAGGGTTAATTGGAAAGGGTATCATGTTATAACTAGTGCCAAAGTAGCTTCAAGTTTCACCGTTACTAGCCTTATTGCCGGCCAATCTTGGTTGCCCGCCACCGGTGTGCCGTTCGCTCCTGGCCTCTGATTTATCCCTGTTTTGTAATACTATTAATTTCTTAAAAATATAATATTTATTCACTTATTGCAAGATGCAAACTTTTTTGTACATTTTGTTTGAATATTAAAATTGAAAGGAAATTCTTAATTGATGGACAACGAAAAGCAAGCAAAGCATCGGCATATGGAGATTATCTACTAATGTTCCTGTCAAACAATTGCTTGCATGTTTTTAACTGAACCATATAGTACTTGGGATTATTTTAGAAGTAGCCTGACCATGGTATCCCTTAAACGACATTAACATAATGATATATGCAATGTAACTACAAAAATAATCATAAAAGTAAGGTTTTTTGCAAGTATTAAAATTGTGTTGACTTAGGCCGTTATAGATCCAGACCTCTTTCCAACCAGATCGTGCTTGGAAAGGATTTGCCCTTTTTAGGTTAGATCGTCAAAGGGGAGCATTGGGCTTGGGCCAGCCTTGTCAAAATGGAAGCCTGAATCCGGAGTTGGGTTGAGCTACCACTGACGGACTTGAAGCCAATTTGGCTCCAGGCGTGGGCCTCTCTTAGTGAAGTGGAATACAGAGTCGAAGCTCTACTCGGCCCAAACTGTTATATATTTATATACACACACAATAAAGATGGTAAAGAGTAATTATAATTTTAAATGTTACTAGATAGAATCGAATCCGAAACCTCATATACTTTTAATCGAGTATTGGATGGTTTATAAATTCATTATTATATGTGGAATTAGCAAGAATGCCATGTGCGTTTTCAATGATGATGACCGAGAAATATAATTGATATGAATCTCTCCTCTTGAATAGTTCAACATATATGTTTTTTTATTATTGTATAATAAGATAAACCATTTTTTATATGTCAATTTACTATTGTGGAATTTAAACTAAAAAATTTTCTCAGTTTCCATGCTTTTCTCTCTATCTAGGCCAGTTGATAAGGATTAGGGATCTACAAGTTTAATTTAGAAATATAGAATTTATTTATGTAGGAAACTGTTTGGATGCATGATCTACCAGTTTAATCTAGAAATAGTGTATACAGGTATCAATATTTTCCAGCCCTTCTAGTAAAAGAAAATTGATACACTATACATTAGAAAGCAGCAACCTCTTCTTCTAATACATAAAAAGCTTTTTATTTGTACTTACCTGTATGCACTATTAATCTTTTCAAATCGTTTTATATTTGCATTTTAGAATTTATTTTAACAATCAGTATTGACGTTTGAGCATTAGTTCCACATCTACATGGCTTTTTTCATAAATCTCATTATGAATACAGTGTTTTCCTAAAATAAAACTGCACGCAGAAGTTTTAGAAAAGAAGGCAAATGACAGCTAGTGTAGTCAATTTAAGCTAAAAAATTGAACTGTGAGTAATCATCCCTAGAGAAAAAACTATTGCTAAAAATCTAAATTATAGTTTAAAAAGGCATGACATATTGCTAAAAGTCAAGAGAACTGGGTCAGAAAGATGCAACCATAACTTAAAGTGGAAATTTGTCGCTAAAGAGAGCAGAATTGTTACTAAAGGACCTAACTGTCGCTAAATAAAGGAGAACTGTTGCTAAAAGATGATCAACAGTCGCCAAAGTTAGAAACTATTTCCAAAAGAAAAAATATCTGCTGAAAAAAATGGAAAACAGTTGCTAAAAATTGAAAGTAATTGATGAAAGTCTTAATAACCATCGCTACATGAGGAAAAACCGTTTTCCATCACCAAAGGTATGTAAACTCTGTTGCTAAAAACTTTAGTGTTTCGTGAAGGCCAACAAACCGTTGCTAAAATAAAATTTGTCACCGTCGCTAACTAGATATTTGTCGCAAAAAGTTTCAACAAAAAAAAATTATTATACCCGTTGTCGAAACGGTAACATGGTTGCTAATAGCTGTCTACCGATGCTAAATAGTGTCATCGTTTGAGGTAGAAGCATATCTCTATGTTGCTAAAAGTCTCGTCGCAAAAAACTCTATGTAATAGTTATGTTTGTAGCTAACCGCTGCTTAACTGTTCTTAAATTCTTTTTTCTTAAATAGTCCATCATCACTAAATATTTGTTGCTTTGTCGCTTATGTTTTTGTTGCCTATTCTGCAACTTCTATACACAGTACACTAATACTTAGTAAATATTGATGTGGCCAAAAATCAACGTTGGTGTCGGTAAAAGATTGCGGTATTGCAAAATATAAAAGTTGCCGCTAAAGGTACCAACTATGTCACTAAAAGTGAACAGAACTGTCGCAAAATGCTGGTGTGTATTGCCTGGGTTTAATACCCATTTGATGCTTCATCTATCATCCACGTATATATGGTCAACTTCTCCGTGTTTGGCTGTTAATTAATGTAGTTCCTGATCTATAATTTTTAAGTTGGTCAAGTAAATTAAATAAATAAAGTCAAAGAGTACATGGTAATATTTTATTATAACCAAAAATTTCGCTGCCAAACCTATTTGACGTGTGTTGTCTTACAGTTTCGTACTATTGAGGGCTATACAGAGATTGAGTTAGTCAATGCATATCATTATCGTTAACCTATAGTTAATGCACATACTTAGACAAAATTAAATTTCGGTAGATCAAATTTTTACGCAAACTTTTAGAGTCTGTTAATTCACGAAAAATTATTTCAGTTTTTTAAAAAATATTTTTATAGTAAATAAAAAACAGAAATCTTATTTATTTTAATCAATTTTTTTAAAATAGATAATAAAAAATAAAATTTTCAATTTTCTAAAATAAAAAAGGAATTAGAAAACTAAAAAAATATTTTCTAAATTTTCTGAATAATATTAATATATGCACATACATATATGTGTACATATATACATATACATATATATGTACATGTATTTGTTTGTATGTGTGTGTACATACATACATATACATATATATGCATATATATGTGTTTGTATGTGCAACATACATATATGTATATGGTTGTATACGTAGTACATGCATACATACATATATATATATATATATATATATATATATATATATATATATATATATATATATATATATATATATATATGCATACACATACATACATACATACATATGTGCATACATACACATATATATAAATATGTATGTATGTGCATATATACACATACATATGCATATGCATATATTTATGTATGTATGTATGTATACACCTATATGTGTGTGTGTGTGTATATGTGCATATATACACATACATATACCTGCATATATATGTATGTATGTATGTATGTATGTATGTATATAGATACACATACATATATATAAAAAATAAATACTTTAGTTTTATATTTATTGATAAACGAACGCGTTTTATTAATTTTTTATAAAAAATAAATACTTTAATTTAAAAAAAAAATAAAAAACTGTTTCCTACGAGTAAAATTATCCTAACATTTTATGATGAACTGTTTTTTTTTTTTTGTAAGTAAATGTATCTTAATTAACTTTTTCTGATGATACCATTCCTCGTTTTTCTAACCTCTAAGTTTAAAGAATTGGGATTTTATGATCAATAAAGGCAATGGCTAAATATCCTTTATTATTTTAATTACAAAGCCAAAACGAACAAATAAATAAACAAAACAACAAGAATTAGAAGATAGGTTTCTACTATTCAATTTGCATGCTTTTCTAATCTTCATTTTATCTGAAAGATCTAATAAATTAAAAACTTTTGCTATCAAAATGATAATTCTCTAATTAATTTTATGTTTATTAAGTAAAATGAAGATCTTATACGCGAATTAATATATTAATTATGGAACTGCTTAATAACAAAACATATATTCATAAGAAATTTCCAGTAATTTAAACGGTCGAAAATTGGAATACTCTTTTAATTGATTAAGGAGTAAAATATAATTATATATACCTATGCAAATGGCGTTTGAGTTCTCAAAAGTAGCCTGTTTAAGAAGTAAACTAAAAATAATATATCTATCAGACCATTATGCAAAAATCTTAACTATTAAATCAAATTATTAAATTGTCAAATTGTCATTAAGAACACTGGAAACCATAAAGATCGTGTAGATGGCATGTATACAAAGCGCGTTTTGATTGGTTTAAATTTCAAGGTCAACAACATAGAAAAGTCAAACATGGATTTTATTAACAAAGAGAATACCGCAGCTGGCAGTGGCATGTTATGGTTTTTCTCTTTTTTATGGGGTAGTAGTGAGGCTTGCAAATTCCATGCTACTACCTACTTAATATATTTTTTTCTCCGGCAAAAGATGCTACTACGTACCTCTTTGTAATTTTTAGTAAAAATTATATATCTGAATCATTCAATCATTGTGTCCGTTATAAAGATTAAGCCTTTTTTTTTTTCGAAAAAGCTTTTTGACGAAGGAAAAGGCATTGGAATGCAAAAGAAAGCCGTGCACGCCCACAATAAGAGAATCGAAAACGTGTTATTGGTACATGAAAATCTTAGGACGCCGCGATAATTCACAGCTTCATGTTTTGTACAATTTAAATTGGAAGGGAAAAAATAAATCACTTCTTTTGATCCGAGCTTTGTATAATATTTAAATATACCCAATCCACAAGTATATGTTAATTTGTAGTTAATCACAATAAAAAGGTAAAGAGATATATAGTCTCGAAATCTGAAAATAAGGGGAAAGGTGGGCTTATTGCTTGGTTTGGAAACTTCTCTATGTGCGGTTCCTAATATAGGCGACTTTCTTTTTTGATGGCTTCTCTTTTTTTTTTTTTTTTTTCCAACAGTTTTCCCATGGCCATAGATGTACCTTAGAGAGATGATAATCTTTTTTTCTGAACATGTTGCTAATCAGTAATCACACACATTTTTTATTTAAAGATTTAAAATTATCCAATGATTTTTGTAGCCCCCCAAAAGATATCATATCATATCATATATAATTCTAAACATACGGCAAGCTAGCATCATGTAGCATCAGAAGTATATCTATAAATTTGTTTTATTACTATCTTTATCATCAAATTTCAAACGTCAAACAAATACAACCATGTAAATTTCTCCTATATAAACCCAACATAGTCCACAACTTTTACGTCAAACAAAACCTAAAAATTTAAATTAGCCAATCGAAATGGCAAAAGAGCTCTTATTTTCTGTCTTGGCAATCTCTCTATTCTCATTGGTTTCACCAACATTATCATCCTCTGATGACATTGACAAATGGTGCAACCAAACCCCATACCCTCAGCCGTGCAAATATTTCATGCACCAAAACCCTAACCATTTCCATCCAAAGCAGAAATCCGATTTTCGCAAAATGGCAATCGATTTAGCCATGCAAAAAGCTGTCTCAGCTCAAACCCACAACAAGTACCTTGGTTCTAAATGCCGCAACCAAAAAGAAAAAGCTGCCTGGGCTGATTGCTTAAAGCTCTATCAAGAAACCATTATCCAGCTCAACAAAACACTCGACCCCACCCCAAAATGCACTGATTTTGATGCCCAGACATGGCTCAGCACTGCTCTTACAAATCTTGAAACTTGTAGAGCTGGATTTGTTGAGCTTGGGGTTTCTGATTTCATGCTTCCACTCATGTCCAACAATGTTTCTAAGCTAATTTGCAACACTTTGGCTTTAAAGAATAGCAATCAGTCGTCGCAGGTCCCTCCGCAGACTTATAAAGATGGGTTTCCGAGTTGGGTCACCGCCGGTGATAGAAAGTTGCTGCAGACATCATCGTTGACTCCGAATCTTGTGGTGGCTCAAGACGGTTCGGGGAATTTCAGGACGATAAAGGAGGCGCTTGATGCAGCCGCCGAGAGGAGTGGAAGTGGGCGGTTTGTGATACAGATTAAGAGAGGAGTTTATAGAGAAAATCTTGAAATTGGTAACGGATTGGGGAATATTATGCTGGTTGGCGATGGGTTGAGGTATACTATTATCACCGGTAGCCGAAGTGTTGGAGGTGGTTCTACTACTTTCAACTCTGCAACCGTTGGTAAGCTGTCTCTTTCCTTTTTTTTTTTTTTTTTTTTCAGATAAGTTGGTTCTCTCGTTATTCTCTCATCTATTTTTAAGAAAATTATCAGGAATCATATATTTTTAACCAGGCAAAAAATTAAATACATTATAAGACAGTCTATTATTGGTTCAATTTCTAAATAGATTGAAAAGTTTTAAATTATTAACCACGTCAATGAAGAATTTAAGTTCGCTTCCTTGACATGTTCAATGTAAAAAAGATTTAGAAACTTTGGCCATACTTTTTTTTATTCACTTTTTCTTAATTACTTCTGAAAATTCTTTTGAAATTTCAAAATCTAGCTTAGGGTGGAGAAGTCTAGCAAGCAATCTAATTAATTTTTTAAAAAAATGCTGTAACGAAATTAAATAATTTTACTATCTTTTCATTTCAACCCTATACTCCTGGTTGGCTAAATCGATTTGACCATTCGAGCGCCGGTCTTTGGAAAGTAATCAAAGAGAAAAATTAGGGAATTGTTCTGGAAAATAACATATATAATGTAATATCTAGAAGCTGTTGAATTTTTTTCTGATTTGACATCTCAACAATCTGATTGAACGAAAGCTAACATTAATTAATCAACGGTAAATTTCAGCTGTGACCGGAGATGGATTCATTGCCCGTGGCATCACATTCCGAAACACAGCCGGTCCACAAAACCACCAAGCAGTGGCACTCCGATCAGGCTCCGATCTCTCGGTCTTTTACCGGTGTGGCTTCGAGGGATATCAAGACACATTATACGTCCACTCCCAAAGACAATTTTACAAAGAATGCTACATATACGGAACAGTTGATTTCATATTCGGAAACGCAGCAGTTGTCTTACAAAACTGTATGATATATGCAAGAAGGCCAATGGAAAAGCAAAAGAACGTAGTAACAGCTCAAGGCCGAACTGATCCTAATCAAAACACTGGCATTTCCATCCACAACTCTCGAGTTATGGCTGCACCAGACCTTGTCCCGGTGCTTAGTTCTTTCAAAACTTTTTTGGGTCGGCCATGGAAGCAATACTCGAGAACTGTTTATATGCAAACTTACCTTGATCGTTTGGTGGATGCAGCTGGTTGGCTTGAATGGGATGGTGATTTTGCACTAAGTACTCTTTATTATGGAGAGTATAGAAACATTGGTCCTGCTGCTTCTACCGGTGGAAGAGTTAAGTGGGTTGGTTATAAGGTTATTACTAGCTCCACTGAAGCTTCTCAATTTACAGTTGCTAACTTCATTGCTGGCAGCTCCTGGCTGCCAGCCACTGGCGTTCCTTTCACTTCTGGTCTTTGATTTCTTTTTTTTTTTTAAGTTGAATTGCACTTGTTTTATTCAATTCGTTTATAATTATTTATTGTTTGTATTTGTGAATTAAAATCTTTGTGTGATCCATAAAAGAAATGCAATAAAATATCATGATTTCTTCTTTGCAATGGAAAATAGTACACGAATGGTAAGTGGAGCAGAATAATTTCTGTATTGCAAAAAAATTAGAGGGTTTGTACATAAATGCAAAAATTATTGTTTCTAAAATGCAAAAATTATGGGCTACCAAAGCAAGCAAATGGATACCTGAACCCACGATTGGTTTGGGTCAATCTAGGTTCAAAGTGACCTTCAGCAATGGATATAGATGCAACTGGCCCAAGTACATAGATGTCTTTGTCAGCCCAATTTGTTCTGAAAATGAGAGAAGTTAGTTGAAATCCGAAGATAGGTACCACTAGAATTTGTTTTTTTTAAATTATATTATTTTAACCCTTAATTTGTTCTGATTTCTCATTCTATTGTAGTAGCAATTATTAGTAAGTTAATTATTATTGAAGAAGACATACAACCATAAAGCAATCATAAAATTTCCCCCACAATTAATGTTATCATTTGATTTTAGGTAAAAGCTTTGATTTTTGTGAAAAAGTTGAAAACAATATTGGGAACTTAAAAACAATTATTGGTTTCATCCGTTTTGAAGTCAAATATTGGACTTTAGACTTGCATCTAAGTGTCCGGTGAAAAAGATTAATCATACAACATATTACCAAAAGTTGCAATGATATATCCATGAATTGCTCTCACCATCTCTAAAATTCTTACATTTAGATGTTATTTTTTTTAGCATGGAGGAATTAATTTCTGAATAAACTTGCTATCGTAAAAAAATTGTATACTATATATTCGATACATTCATTATATTTAAAATATCGAATTATCTTTTCAATACATTCATTATATTTAAGTATTAAATCATTTTTTCGGTTCAAATGTAAATTGATATAATATAAAATAATTAAGTGGGAAGCAAAATGAATGCTAACAGTCGAACTGTCTTCACCTTGCTGAGCGATAGATGGCAACCAAACTGAAGAAATTGACTGATGAATTTATGGTCTGTTTGCAGGCCTTCAACATCCTTAACTATAACATTCAAATGGTCAGCATATTTAGTATTTTTTGAACTTTTCAAGTAAGTTCACACATCAACCGTAGGTAAGACCTACCCTCATTTGTCAGCATCATCCGTGACTAATATACTGTGCCCTTTGTAATGAAAAATTACTCTCATTACCAACAAATTCGAATTTATAATTTTATTATGTTCAAGTTACATTATTACTATAATTTAAAACTTCCTTTCTCATTAAATAAAAAAAAAATATATATATATATATATAGTATGCAAGAAAGAGAAATGATAAAAGTTCTGGCAAGCATAAAGCAGGTCTCCTCCAATACTTCCATCAATAGAAAGTAGAAGAAGAAGAAGAACATATTTGCTCTAATCAATATGCATTCTTTTTTACTTATAACCGTGAATCGTGATACATATTGATATTGAAATTTTTACCATCATTATTTCTTATGAGCGAAAGTGTCAGTTTTTTATTGCTTGGTGTTCATCCCAAAACTTAAAAGCATGGTTACATATATGATTATTTAAAGTGTATTAAATGTTAAAATATTAAAAAGAGAAGAGCAACACTTGGGTATGAAACTCGGAGCACAAACCATGACATGTCTACGTTGAGTGGGGCGTAACACTACATAATATGTATGCATGTGTTATGAAATTTCCCCTCCTAATGCTAGATTAAAACCTAACACAACTGGCAGGGACATTGGGCATGTTATCAGTGTAAAATTTTGTAGGCTTGAATTGTTGTTTTTTATTACTTTTATATATTGAAAAGATGATATTATTTTCTAATTAAACTTTTATATTATATATATTCTCTCCAATCACCAATACATAATATAGTTTTTACTCAGACAAAATCAATAAGTTTTTTCATGAACGAATAAAACTAATTACAAAGTATTATCTATACATGTTAACTACTATTACTCTTGTCTTTCAATCAATTTATCTTATATGTGTCTTATATGTATGAAATTTTTATATTGACTTAATTCATAGAATTTAACCTGATCTATTCAATTATTTTTTCAAAGACTATATAAGCACACGGCACAAAATAACAATATAGTTACGAGCCAGTGGTGTGGATGCATGTTCATCGTGTTGGCATTCTATTTATTTTTATACTAAGTTTTATGTTATTTATACCTGGAATTTTTCTAATTTTTTTGTAAAAAAAAATTAATCTCGCCGCTCTAAGTTTTCTCATCCTTTTTATACTTAAATTTAGGTCCGCCAGTTGATCGTACGGTCGTCCCAGCTAAGAGCTTCTCTCCCTTTAGCTAGCCTTGTGTTGGCGTGCATTACTTTTATACCCACTTATTTTGAATCCTCTGAAGCAACAATTTGTATTCGTAATATGAACTCTAACACTAAAAGCTAAACTCTTAAAGATATATTATTTCCTGCAGAAGAAACCGAGTCATCCGCCCAATGTTTTTTCATTGCCCAAACAGACTATTCAGGGGATGTAGTTTAATTTGGGATTGACTTTGTTTATATATACTCCGAAATTAAATTGAGATGTTAATTACTCTCTCTCTCTCTCTCTCTCTTTAATCTCTTAAACATAATAAATAGAAGAAACTGGTTTCACTTGAAAAAGTGTACAGAGAACAACTCCCCCCCCCCCCCCTCCCAAAAATAAATAAATAAATAAATTGTAAAATCATACACACATGAAAAAAGTGCACCAATAACCTTAGTTGACCACAACCCTTAACTGGGACCATTCTCAGCTTCATCTCCTTCCTAGAATGAAAGCGTTATGATTTATCAACAGTTGCCCGTTCTAGGCCACGAAAAGGTTTTCCCACTTAACATAAGTTTTCACTTTTTTCTTTTCTTTGCTGGATCGTGAACTCTTCTGTAGATATTATCTTTTTTCCTATAAAATTCTTTATATTTCATTAGTTCATTTCCTTTCGATACAATTAAAAATCTGGTAAATTGGCTTCTCCTCAAATTTTCTACAGAATATGATTATGTAGAATATCACAATCACATGTGGCCTACATGTATTCATACTCTGTGTTTGAGTATTATATACTTCTGTCAGGCACCTTATAATTATACTCTCAGATTTGGATATTTTTGAACTTCTATGCCAAAGCTACCATCTTCACATATTAAAAAGAAATATCTAATAAGGTGATATCTTTGTTCTAACTTAATGGAGGACTTGCACAAAGTAAAATTCTTACCATAAAATTCATTTTACCATTAAATTATAATGATCTGGCTTTGGTTGCGTGTGTGGACATAGTTATGGTTTATTTTCGTTTTGGAGGAAATGGATTATATGTAGTAAATTATGCCTCTCCTCATATTACTATTAGCTAATAATGAATACGGAATATATATCATAGGAAAATGATACTATTTTGCCACACAATTAATGATAGAATACATAAAGTAGTGAAATATAATTGTCTAAATTTAGTTATTAGAATATTAATAAAAAGAGACTTATCTAAATTTGCCCATGAGAAAATTGATAAATCAAGCCAACAGTAGAATGATATATTGGATAAAACATTAAAAATAATGAGTATGTGATAGCCAATTAGACATGGCAATTCATTATTTATTTAATTCACGACAAATTCATATATCAAGTTTAAACATTTTTTTTTCGTTAATAAAACAAACCCTTTTTCTCTGCATTGAAAATTTCTCGTTAATATTTTATATATAAGGAAATGTTATACTATATAAACGGTGAACTGCCACAAATAAAAATGAGTATAATAAAATGTTATACATTATTTTGATAATTATGAAAAAAATTATTTAATAGATTGAATTTAAGAGATTAATAGTGAATTAAGTTAATGACTCATAATTGTGGGATAGTGATCTGTTGGTGATACAAATTAGGTTAAAAATAAAAAATTTTAAAATTAATTTTTAATATTTTTTATGAAAAATGATAAAAAAATTTTAATTTTTAATGATATTTTAAATTTAAATTTAATCTGTCCAATACCATATCGGATGATTAATAAAAAACAGTTAATGACTCGCAGCTATGTGTAGTGGGGCATGGTGGGGTAAAACTCTCCGGTACTAGTTTTTCTCGTAGAGGGAGTAGAAATTTAATTTTATGGTGGGATGGGATGGGAGGAAAAATTCTCCGCGTATTCAGGAGGGATGGATCCCAGTTGATGATAGTGAAAGAGAACTGATGTGGGGTCCAAGGAGCATTACTAAAGCCACATCCCTATTGGTTGCGGTCAAGTTTAGTCACCGAAACGATGCCAAGTCAGACCTTAACGGAGATACAATTTCCACCTTGTGACGTGCGGACCCAAATAATGATGCTCTTACAGCACTAATGATGAAAACGTAGGTCCCGCATGACTAAATTATAGCCCCACATCATCTATTTTTTTTTTATTGTTTTATTGTGTCTAATTAATTCCGTGAACACGGCAAAAAAAAATGCATGTCCTCTCTAACCCTTCAACTTTTCATCACATGTTACTTTCTTTGAGTTTTATCTTATTTTTTTAGTGCTATGGAAGGAACGATGAGAAGTTCCTTGACACCATATAATTTACTAGGATGTGACAATGTTTTTCATTCCAAAATTATTTTCTAAATTCGATAAATGAAACTCATGAAATCATAGTATGTATGTATATTGATACATAAAAAATTAATTATAACTGAATAAATTCTCCCATAATAAATTCAGTTTTAGACAATTCTTACAATAGTTTAGAATAAATTCACTTTTAGAATTGATAATATCCTCCATAATTGGATTCAAAAATCCAACATATATGCGAGCCCCATACGAAAGCATTATATATAATCCGATCGAATTGATGTGATACAATAATATAGCCTCCATGTCTATCTGATATCACTTATCAAATCGAGTATGATCGCTACAGTGCAATTACATCGCCACTATCGGGCCATCCTTCTAAATACTTAAAAGTCTAATAGTTCGTGAATTATCAAGATCCTATAAATGGAGGTAACATGATGAGTTATGGTAATGGCAATTTCTCTTTAAAATACTCTTTAATTGTTTTCTTCCTCTAAATAGCTAGATAGTTTAATAACTTAACCATCTAAGCTTGCTCCGGTTCGATCTCTTTTCCTTACAGGCTCTAGGAAGCTTCCCATCGGTGGATCCTTATCCTCGTTCTTGTTTTGATATTTTTGGGAATATCGAGAATTAAGTGGGATCAAATTTATTTTCTTCACCCTTACTTTTTTCCCTTGAAAGATGAAAAGTAAAAAGAAAGTTTAATAGTTCATCAAATTATATAATAAACAAATATTTTTACTTGCAAAAAAACAAATTCAATTAAGGTGCATTGAATTTTGATTATGCGAGCCATCACATTTTTTGACTTCTAGAATTTATATGTAGCGGAATGAAAAAGTTAAAAATCTTTGGACAAGAAAAACTGAAAATATCAAACCAGCAAAATTTTAAAATTGATTGTGCCAGCAAAGTTTGGTTTAATGGTATTGTCGTTGCAATTAATACTACGAGATATCAAATTTGAGACTCTTTCAAATTTTTGTCACCAAAAAAAAATAATGTATATCATATAGATGCATATAAAATTATTTGTTTCGAATTATAATAAAAGAAATTACAATTAAAGTGTGAAATAATAGAAAAAGATTCCTTTGGCACAACTTTAGGAGTTTTCCTGCGATTTATATAACCATTAAATTTACTGAAATGTTGTAATTATTCAGAATAAGATATTAACCTAACGAGACACAGGAACGCAAGTTCATATAAAAAAAAAAAGATTAAAATCGAATATGAAATTCCAAGGATAAAAAAATACGAGAAGATGAGTTAATAATATGTGTTAGTAACTTTACTCCCTTCATAACGTTTTATGTTGCATGAGACCCAGACAAGCTTGTTGGCTTCCAAAAATTTATATTTAAAAGAAAATGAAATTATAAGCTTTCTATTGATCATATGATATGATGAAGTGGCTTTTAGGTCATTAATGGCATTATCATTATATGTTCCCAATATCAGTAAATTTTGCTGTTTAACTTTAAACTTTTACAATGTTTGAATTAGAAAACAAACCAATAATATATATTTTGTATGGACTGGTACAGCTCTTAATAAGCATGATCCCGGCTCCAAATCTGTTCTCGCAATTGGAATATATCAATATAAAACTTTGTCTGGTTAAATTAAAAGAAATAATATACTCTAATTTATAATACTTGTATTGAGTCATTGATTGAGCTCTGTAGAAAGGAGTAGAATTGACATGTCCACTAATGTTTGAAATACTTGTGAGACTTCTTGATCTGGCATTCATCCACTTCATCCCCTTATGAAAGTAAGTCTCGTTTTTTTAGATGGAGACTTTTTTTTTTCTTAAATCAATTGTAATCTTGTTCATAAAATCTATCAAAGTGCTTTGATTTTGATTCGAAATTAAATTGTATCAAAACACTAAATAAAGCTTTTTTTTGTTAGAAAAAAAAATTAATTTCCTAGTGCAAGTTTCAAAAATCCGATTACAATGATTTTTTTTTTTTACAATTTGGAAAATGCAATATAATTGTGTGTGTGTGTGTATATATTTTGAAGTTCAGAATTTGATTCTTAAGTATTCTTTATTGTTTTGCTCTAAAAGCAAGTTGTTGAACATATCTAATATAGTTTTGTTGGTTTATACTCTATCAAGCAAAAAAGAATTAAAATTTACAAGTTTTTTGGAATTCATGAATCCGTATTATTAGATCAAACTTGTGAGTCTCAAACAAGTACACTTTTTAAGATTTCAAATATGACGTTAAATCACTTCGGAAATTATATATATATATATATTGTTAAGTTAGGAGAGCTGAAGAGATTAGGAAGAACAATTCCTTTGTTGAATATATATTTAGATTCACGTTTACTAAGGTATTTATACTAGATACATGATAAGTTCAATTAAGAAAGGATATGTACAAGTATAATGTATATCGGGTAGGTAGTTTTACTAACACCCCCCGTCAAGCAGATACGGGAGGGAACCGGAGTTGAAGCTTGTCTCTAAGATGGATGAATGTCTTAAAACCGAGCGGCTTGGTAAGAATATCTGCAAGCTGATCTAAAAGGGTTTTAGCTGCCTACCAATGAGTTATAGCTGGAAAATGCAAGAATTGGGCCAGTTTGTTGACTGCAAAAGTTATATCTGGACGGGTTAATGTCAAGTATTGTAAGGCACCAATAACTTGATGATACTGAAAGGGTTGATTAAGGGGTTCACCCATAGTTTTACAAATTAGGCAAGGCTGGCATGGGAGTGCCGTTGGGCTTGGATTCCAACATATTGGTTTCGGTCAGTAGCCCTTCTAAATATTTTTGTTACTTGAGAAGAAGGCCATCAGCATGAGTCTCAACTTGAATACCCAAGAAATAATGCAAAGGACCGAGATCCTTGACTGGAAAGGCGCTTTTGATGGATTGGAGGAACCATTCCATTTTTTATGCATCTGAACACATCAAAAGAATGTCATCCACATAAATTAAAACAAAAAATTTGAGGTTACCATGATTAAGAATAAATAAACTTGTATCAGTTTTAGATGGTTGAAAGCCCAAGTTCAATAAAAATGTAGACAGTCTGTGGAACCACTGTCGAGGGGTTTGTTTTAAGCCATAAAGAGAACGATTAAGGCAGCACACATAGACCGAATAAGCAGAGTTTGTAAAGCCTGCGGGCTGCTCCATGTATACCTCATCAGATAAATAACCGTGGAGGAAGGCATTTGAGATGTCTATTTGCCGAAGAGGCCACTGATGGATGGTGGCAAGTGCAATGACAGTCCGCACAGTAGTGAATTTAATAACTAGTGAAAAAGTTTCATGATAATCAATCCCAAACTATTGTGTGTATCATTTTGCAACCAAACGAGCCTTGTATCGTTCCACTATGCCATCCGGATGTCTTTTGATCCTGAAAATTCACTTATTACCAATAATATTTTTGTTAATAGGATGAGATACAAGAGACCATATTTTATTTTGAAGTAAAGCATTTAACTCAGCCTACATTGCTTCACGCCACTTTGTATATGGTTTAGCTTGGATCACAGTTTTGGGTTCAATGGTGAGATAATTGGGCTTAAGTTTGGCGAGAAAAGCATATTTGTTTTGCTTGGGGTTTTGTCTTAGTTGCATTGAGTGAACACGTGGAGGTGAAGGTGGCAGATTTGTTGAGATGGTTGAGTATGGGGTAAGGCCAATAATTAAATTAAGATTTTGTGGTTGAGTGGGACTAGTAGAAAAGGAGCGGGATAAGTGGACATTTGAAGTGGATGAGGCGTTGGTTGTGGATGAGGATACGGTAGTGGGATTGGGATTAGGAATAGAAGTTGGTGATGTGGATAAGGATAAAGAGTGAGCGGAAGGTGGTGATAAGGATGGAGATGAAGAGATATGAGGAGATGGAGTTTGAGTGGATTTAGAATCAATACCTGAGGAAGTTACAGATGGCAGGACAGGTGGAGAGTGGAGGACACTTTGAATGGTGAGCCATGGTGCAGCCGTGGTCTCTATAGGTGGCATGGCATGCTTGTCCAAGTA
This sequence comes from Excoecaria agallocha, assembly GCA_037975025.1. Taxonomy (NCBI): domain Eukaryota; kingdom Viridiplantae; phylum Streptophyta; class Magnoliopsida; order Malpighiales; family Euphorbiaceae; genus Excoecaria; species Excoecaria agallocha. The sequence goes on from CM075809.1 coordinate 35,668,739, forward strand.
AGAAAAAATTTTGTCATAAATCTGGACATGTTGAGCAAGATAAATTCGACTTGTACTTTGATTAAAACTGTAATGGCCTCAACACCGGTTTGGCCGTGAACAGTAAATTCCGATGGTGAATAGTGCACTCGGGCCATAAAACGGACCCGAAAGTGAAAAATATTTTATTTGACCATCGGGAAGTATTGGTCATGGTGAGTCCGGGGTTGAAATTTGAAGTGAAATCGAGGTCAAATAGACCTCCGAAAGTCGAAAATACGAAAAAGGTAGCGAGTCAATTTTCCTGATAAGGAATGTGATTTGATTTTGCATAAATTTTTAAAATAAATGAACTCCAAAAATTACCATATTTTGCAGATCTTCATGAAATTTCATGTAGAATATTTTGGTATAAAGAAATGAATTTTTCGGCGATGTCGACAGTTGTCGAATCGAACCAGTTCGGTTGAATCGGACCAATAACGGACTCCGATTGAGCCAAAATTTTGTGTACTACCTAATTTTGATGTGATAAGAATTATAGAATTGAAATTGGAGTGATTTGGAGTGAGAAAATAGGAGAAATAATTTTGGGCTTTAAATTAGGTGTTAATGCCCTTAACTAATTAACTAAGCCCATTAACCTAATCCAAGCCCACAAAGCCCATAACCCAACCTATATAAAGAGGGAAAATTCTGGAACCAGCCAGCAAGTCATCTTCTTCCTCCTCTCTTCCTCTTGGCTGAATATCCCTTCACCATTTTTGTTGGATTTTTCTTCATTTCTCTCTCCATTTCACACCAAATCAAGCCACCCAATAGAAATTTCTGCCTCTTTAGTTAAGTGTTGTGACCTCCTCTCTTCAAATCAAGGAACGAAATCAAGAAAAATAAGGAAAGAGAGTTTAGGGTTTCATTTGAGGTAAGTGAAACCAATGGGTTAAAAATTTTTCTAAGGTGCCTACTTATGTTTTTGGGTGCCTAGACTTCATTTATGATGTTATTTTTAGCATTTGAGGTTGAAAAATTAGAGTTCTAATGGCTTGAAAATTTGGCTTCCATAGGGAATCAAGGAGACTTGCAAGCTTCCAAGGCTAAAGGCAAGGAAAAGGAAGCTTAGGCATCCTAGAACAAGAAAGGAAGGTTAGTGGCTAATAAATCTTAGTAATTTCTTTGATTCTAATTAAGTACCCTTTATGTAAGTTAGGGTTTATGTGATAAAATGATGATTTAATTGAAATTAATTATGAAATAGTGTAACTAGACCTTGAATAAGCATGTTTAAATGTCTAAATGAATTATTGAATATTTATATAGTATATTTACCTTGATGGCCGAATTGCATCCTAAAGAAAACCTAAGTGGATTTTGTGAATTTTGGTGAATTTAAGCTTTTAAATGATACTAGAAATGAAATAATATGCTTAGAAATTTTTATGGAATTTATTGAAATTAAATGAATATTTTAGAGAATATTTTCAATTATGTAAGTAATGGAAAAATGGCATTTATATGAAATAAAATGCAAATTGATGAGAAAGTGAATGATTTTGGTGAATTATGGTAGAATAATTCACAATCTATGTGAAAGAATGGAAAGAAATGACTACGAGTAATTTCGAGTAATGAAAAAATGAAAACGTTAAAGTTTGATTGCAATTTCTATGAAAATGTGCCCTTAGAATTAGTCTGGCAGTAAAAGCCTAGCTCAGGATATAATTGGTTAGCCATAGGGACATCTGTACCGCGGTGCAAGTCACGGCGACTTGCTTAGTTATGGTAGGATCACTGATCACCATAGCTTCTGTTTGTATCTGGTATCTGCTACGTGAAAAAATGATCGTTGAGATCATTTTTCAGTCTATATGTGGCCCATGGGGGTCCACGTTCCGAGTATCCAGTCTGAAAATTTCTGTCGGCACTGTACTAGGGGCATGAAATGAAATGAAAGTGATAATAAGTTAAAAGAAATGAAAAGAATGATAAAAATGAAGTTTAAAGTGAAAAAATGACTTAAATGAAAGAAAATGAAAGTTTAGGGGCAAAATGGTAATTTTGCCAAAATGGGTAATTAATAAGTAAAAATAAATGAGAAATGATTAACAAGGGTAAAATAATAATTTTGGAGACCTAACAAGGTTAATAAGATAAGATATTGTGGTACAGGGACTAAACCGTAATTTTACCCAAAAAAATAGTAAAATGAGGAATAAATGATGAATAATGACGGAACTAATGTAAAGAAAATGAAAGTAAATGACTATAATGGCAAAATTGTAAATATTAAGGCAAAAGGACATTTTTGGAATTTAGTAAAATTTTGAGGATTAAAAGGAAATTAGTCAACCGTTATAAAATAAATGAGAAAAAAATGTAAATAATGTGAAAAACCACTGTTTTCACTAAAATGTGATGAAAATGTTAAAATGTACTTATTTTGAAGTTAAGTGATTAAATAAAGTATATTAAAGAAATAAATATTGCAAAGAAAGTATTAGGATTGTTAGACACCACTGGGCATAGTTTATGCTCAACATGTAGTTCTACTGCATGCAGGTACAGAGCTGGAGGAGCGGTGATGCACAGAATGAAGGACAAAAAATTTTGTTATTTAGTACATTATGTAGACTTTGGCATGTATATAAATGACTAATATGTATAAATATTTGGATATGTAAAGATATGTAAACATATATGTGTGTGATTGTGATGATGAGAGGTTTTGAATTATTGGATGCTTGATGGAAATTTTGGAGTAATGGAATGATTGTTATAGAAGTGTTGTGCCTCTGAGAGGCTGTGTGTTGTTTGATTTTTCAGGAGGCTAGTCAAATATAGCCGTTATATTGCCGAAATTTTATTAAATGAATAGTAATCCGGGACAGTTATAGGTCATTGAATACCTAGATAATCGGTAATATCGAATTTTGGTATATTTAAATGTTAATTAAAAGAAAAAAAATTTTCGGGTTGCGTGAACTGTTCCGTATAATCGGAGTGATAAGGGTATTACAAAAACACCTATATGCTGAGTGATTCGGACTAAGACCCAAATTAATGCAATGAGCAATTCGATAAGAAAATTTTTACACATTATATGGGCGAAGTAAGGGGTAAATGGCACAGCCAAAAGTTTTAAAACTTAAATAGTTTGGGTCTTTTTGGAACAACATTTGGTAAGGAGATTTGTTATTTAGAACAACACTGGGCAAGGTATTGATTAGCATATTATTTTGTTCTAATTCTAAGTTTCAGAATTTTCATGGTAATTTGGCATGAGCCAAAACGGTGAGAGTGGTATCAACTAAGTGGCAAAATTTTCGCTCGATTGTACCGTTTTGCTCATGCGTATAAGGAAAATATATGCGATGTGTAATGCCAACTGAATTGAAGTAAGTATGCAATTTTTGATACTCACTACCCCAATCGGAGTGGAAAGCCTGAATTTTACAATGAAATTGGCATTCCACCATTTTTTCAAAAGCCAAAAAAATGTTGTAGACTTCACTTTTATTTTTAAGAAAATATACTCATGTAAATCAAGTGAAATCATCAACGACTAAAACAAAATATTTATGACCATAAAAAGATAAAACAGGGGAACGTCCCCAAACATCCGAATAGATAATTTCAAAAGCAGATCGAGTTTTGTGTTCAACAGCAACAAAAGGAATTTTAGCTAATTTACCTAACAAACAACTAGAACATGGATTTAAAAATTTAGTTGAAGAAGAAATTAATTTATTGAAAACCAAAGTTGCAAGTTTGCTACGATTTGGATGACCCAGATGCACATGCCACTCATTTAAAGTAGGCACTTCAACATCCATGGCTTGTTTTGAAGAACAGAGAGTGTAGACACCACCCTCACTGTTACTGCACATCAACTTCTTCCCCGTGTGTTGATCCTTTATCAAACAAAAGTTAGGCCAAAATTCAAAGTAACATGAGTTATCTTTGGTAAATTGTTGAACAGATAAAAGATTTTTTACAATAGATGGAACATGAAGAACATTGTGTAATTGTAAATTGCCATGAGCAGAGGGAAGAAAAGCAGTACCGGTGTGAGCTATTTGCAAACCATGGCCATTATCTACATGCAATGGATCATTCCCATTGTAATCCGTAGCAAAGTGAAGAGTTTGCAAATTCGGAGTAATGTAGTAATTTGCACCAGTGTCAGGGTACCAAGTTGATTGTAGTGACATGGCAGCATAATTGGCTTGAGGATGAAAAGGATGTGGTGTACCCATGTTGAACTATGATGAGTATCCATTGAAGGACTAATTGTTTGAGGTGCCATTGTTGGGATGTTGGTAACGACGATGACATGTTAATGCTATGTGATTGGCTCGGTTGTATATTTGACATGGTCCTCTTAGACTGTTATTTTTCAAAGTAGATTAGTTGTTTCGACTAGAACCAGGAATATTGTTGTTGCGGTTGCGATTGGAAGGAGTGGGAAGAATTGGTTTAGTAGCTTTGAGGGCTAAATTGGCCTATGATGTAGATGCACTTTTGAGAAGAATCTCATGAGCAATAATTTACCCATGAAGCTCATAAAAGAAAATAGGTACAGTGCGCAGATTTAAGACAGTAATAATGCTATGATAATCATAGCCAATATTGCGATAAATAATCGCATTGAATTTAGATCAAGATAGAGGTTTACCTGCAACACATAATTCATCAGATATAGCTTTCACTTTTTGTAGGAATTGAGACATAGATAGGTCATTCTTCTTTAGTTCTTGTAATTCAATATGGAGCTGCAGCTGTCTGTTTTTAGAGATGGAGCCAAAAGAGTTTTCAAGGGCAACCCAGACATCACGAGAGGATGTTAAGCCAATGATATAGGAAAAAATTTCTTTTGTGAGAGAAGAGAATAACCATGAAAGTAGCATTTGATCTTTGTGGAACCAAGATTCAAAATCTGGATTTGGTTCTTGAATTTCAGAATTTGAAGGAGAGGGTCTGGTCGGCAAAGGTTTTTGTTGAGTTTCATCAATTAATCCATAAAGATTTTGAAAGTTTAGAGTAAGAAGAAATTGAGTTTTCCATGCTAGATAGTTTTTGATGGTGAGTTTAACAGAAAAGGAATGATTTGCAAAGGAAAAAATAGGAAAATGTGATGTTGGGAAAGTGATGTTAGAGACTGCAGCGGAAGCAGCGAAAGAGATGTTTGAGTTTGAGTTTGACATTGGCTCTGATACCATGTTAAGTTAGGAGAGCTGAAGAAATTAAGAAGAACAATTTATTTGTTGAATATATATTTAGATTCACGGTTACAGAGGTATGTATACTAGATACACGATAAGTTCAATTAAGAAAGGATATGTACAGGTACAACGTATATTAGGTAGGTAATTTTACTAACATATATATATAAATTGAAAAAAGTGGGAATTTACTATTGAACCCCTTCGTGGAACTTATCTTGCATCAAATTTACAAGAGAGTTTTCCCAATATCAAAAGCATGGTTATTAAAATCGAACCGAATCGACCGGTTGAATCGGTTTAACCGTGAACTGATAGGTCAATCAGTTGGTTCAATTACACAAAATTGGATTGGCAAAAAATCGAATTGAACCGAAAAAAATCGGATTGAACCGAAAAATAGGGAAACCAGACAAAACCGGATTTTTGGCTGAAAATTGTAAAAAATTATATTTTTTTTGTATTTTTCACCCCCTTATATATATATATATATATATATATATATATATATATATATATATATATATATATATATATATATATATATATATATATATATATATATATATATATTTATTTATTTATTTATTTTTCATTATATATTTATTTGGAAAAATTAGTATTTTAAATTCTAAATATGTCACTTTATAATTTAATATACTTATTATATATTTGGTTCATTGTAATCAAATATTTGTGTGTGTAAAATCGGATTTTTGGCTGAAAATTGTAAAAAATTATATTTTTTTGTATTTTTCACCCCCCTTATATATATATATATATATATATATATATATATATATATATATATATTTATTTATTTATTTATTTATTTATTTTTCATTATATATTTATTTGAAAAAATTAGTATTTTAAATTCTAAATATGTCACTTTATAATTTAATATACTTATTATATATTTGGTTCATTGTAATCAAATATTTGTGTGTGTATATATATATATTAAATTTTTATTATTTATTTATTTGAAAAAAAATAGTATTTTAAAGTTTAAGATATCACTTAATAATTTAATATACTTATTATCTATTTGGTTCATTGTAATTTTATATATATATATATATATATATATATATATATATATATATATATATATATATGAAATTTTCATAATTTATTTCTTTGAAAAAATTAGTATTTTAAATTCTAAAAATATCACTTAATAATTTAATATACTTATTATCTATTTAAATTTATTGTAATTAAATATAATTATACTCATATATGTTAATATTTTTTGTGTTTGCTTCATTATTACTCCATCTAAAAGGATTTTTTTTTCATAATATGATTGTATTTTTATATTTCTAATATATAATATTTAAAAATTCATAATTAATTACTTGTAATAATAAAATTTAAATTATATTTTGTAACTTATTATTAGGATATTTGTGATATATATTAATGTTTGATGATTATTTTTTTAATTTTTATACAATAGTATTTATAAAATTATAATAATTTATAATATTTTAAAAATAGAAAAAAAATTCGATTGAATCGGTCGAACCATAAATTTTCAATCTCATCGATTTTTTATTCGATCCGGTTTTAATAACATTGAGCAAAAGAATTGAATAACCTAGTCGGGACAAATGTGGGGCCTACCAGCAAAACAGAAGGGTCCAGTTTCAACAATGGGAGTGTGGGACCCATTAGTACTACTGAGCAAAGATTACCAGCGGCAAGTTGGAGATTAATGATAGTGGCTAGCCTTGGCCAGACAACAAGCCGCCACGTACAGAGTGAGGCCATCATTCATTTCTCATCCGCGTGTATTGTTTGCCTTCCATCTCAGCTCAGGCTCAGCTAGCTCGGCTTCCCTACCCCTTACCCGGCTTTCCTCTTTTTTCTTTTTTAATCTCCGATTTGGAGAATTGTCTCGTTCGTTGAATCGTGACGCTTATAGTCTCTTCCACTCAATTAGCTCATTCTGATGGGCCCACTTCCTACGACCAATAAGAAATTAGATACGAGTTAAGGTGACGGACCAACCAAACTACGCCACCTTGAACTTTGTTTATATATATTTTATTTATTTATTTATTTCCTTGGAGGAAACGGAACGGGATGGAACAAAACTATGAGCGGTTGAAACGGGGCTTGAGCTCCATGATAGAAGCTGAATCCAAATTTGGATATTAAAATTTAACGGTGTGGCATTAATTATGAGAATGAGAATTGGGATTGAAACGTACTGGTCACGAGGAGAACCTACACGTTGAATATTATTTTTGTTAATAATTTAGGATAATGAGTGAAGGGTGGTTTTGGGGGTTAAGTATGTAGGGACTCATTAAACTCAGTAGGTTGTGAACTATAAAGTTAATTTCTTGTTGAATAATGCATGGCGTTTCGTATTTAATTCAAGTCTCTTTTACCAAAAATTGAGAAAAAAATGTTTTAATGATATTCAACTAATTATTTATTATTTTATATTCACGAAAATTAAAGATCAAGTTTAAATCAAATCACTTACTGACTAATGTATGCAAGTAAAACTAATGAAATTTGGTAATAATTTTCTTTCTTAAATGATTTATGAAATTTATTCATAAACCCATTTTAGTTTAGAAAATCCTCAAATATTTACAAAAATCTAAAAAATTCAACTCAAAATGAACTTGTAGATTTTTTTTATTTATTTAATAAAATGGTGCTAAACAGTCAAGTTAATCTAAAATAAAGAATTTTCTAGAAAGGTAGATTTATTATGTTAGCTAGTTGAATTAATAGAACAAAGGTCATGTTGAAAATGAGCAAAGTATATTTCAAAGGTTTAATTTTTTCACCACAACAATGCAAATTTTGCCAAGAAAAGTTAAAAATAAAGTAACAAAATGATCAAAGAAGGGAACGGGAGATAAAATTGAGAAAAATATATATATATAAATAGCGAGGTTTCAGACTTGGATGGTTCAACTACATAGCAAGCAAAACTTTAGCATCATAAAACAAAATAACATATGTTTTTGCCTAATTAAACCGTGAAAATAACATGGCAATTATAGAAATCACCGTATTATAGAATAGAAATTGTTGGCGGACCACCATAAATCTCTAGAACATTTAGGAGTGAGCATGGGTTAGATCCAACATCATCATTCTAAAATTTTATCACAGTTAAGATTTGAAGGAAAATGGTAGGGACTGTAGCAATTAGAGCGTTGGCTAAGATGGGCCACCATGCCGCATTCAGAAATGAAGAAATAGCTCTTATAAAAAAATTAAACTTTTGGCTGGTGGCTGTTCCATAACGTCACCACCAATAGTACATTAATTTCCATTTTCTTTTTATTTTTGTAATCATTTTTAATTCTCTCTTTTAGCTTTCTTGACATTCTTTCTTTTTTATCAGACCACTGCGTGTGTGCAATACAGGAAGAAGAAACAATTTCTTTTTTTTTTTTTAATTTATTGAATTTCTAGGTATTTATCAGCAGCGGGTAGAGGTGGCAGAAGAGAAGAGGGGAAGTGGTTTCTTTATCGGGTATGGTTAGAGCCAATATTTGCGACTCCTTTTTTCCCGCCCAAATCTTGTCCACCAATTTAGCTAATTCCGACAGTGAGAGACAATGAGAGCTTATGATGTTAAACCTATTTTTCTCACAAAGTATCTGATAACAATATTTGGTCATTAGGGTTTTTGTTTCTCTCTCTTTCTCTTTAGCTTTCCCTTCTTATATAACCCTTCTTGTTTCCCATTCTTCTCTCCACTTTTGCTTTCTTTAGAGTGTCTGAGAAAATAAAAATTCCCAAGGAACTGATCCGACAACTCTGGATGTGTTCAAGTACGATAAGCAACCGTGTTCAATTCCCAAGGAACTGTTATTATAAAGTCGCTTTTGTTTTCTTATAGTTTCCAAAGCAGCTGAATTAGGGTCTCATTCTATTTTTGGATAAAAGGGAACAATTCAAGCAGAATTAAATCAATCTGTGGGTTACAAGCTTCAAGCATCTTGGCCTCTCTATCTGTGAGCTTTCTTTTTCACTCTTCTCCGATCCCTTAATTTGTTTGTATGATATAATATCATTTAATTTGTGTTCAAGGCTTGTACATGCTTTCGCAGATCTGAAACCTAAACAAGTATTTTTTTGCTGCAATATACAAGAAAGAAAATAGGATTTTATAATCTTCCAATTTGTATAGATAAGAATTAACGGTAATTAACTACAATTTGAATGGAAAACACTAGCTTATCTCGTTTAAATTTTTGCATTAATATTTCCTAATATCTCCTTCTTCGTATATAATCTAGGCTGCTCCATGATTTTTGGTCCTAAAAGTGATTGATAGGGCATCATGGTTTATACTTGTGAGATGTCCCCTATATTCGAAAAATATCATATCATATAGGTAAGTTTTCCCATCCTAGATAGAGAGAACTCATTTGCAACAACTCATGGTAGACTATGAGAGATAATTCCTTTTCGAGACCTTTTATTTTTCTTTTGATTCATTTAGAGCCAAATTTATTCACCTAATGATCATTTTTTATTTTTTATTTTTTCTCTCGAATCGTTCATTGATTAATGAACTCTAAATAAACATTTTTCATTCTTTAAAAAAGTTAAACAATTAATTATAAAAATTATAATTTTCATTATAATATCTATCATTTCATATTCTTCATCTCATTAGGTCAACTTCTTCTCTTCCACTTTGGCTCAAATTTCGATCTCTCAAATAGGTTTGAAATTACTATTCAATTAATGTTCAAAGAAATTATTTACGTGTATCTATGCATCGTATAAAAAAAAATTTAAGCAATAAGAGGATAACTTATTAGCATGACTTGCATAGTGCTTCTTTAACTAGTATGATTTCTTATACCGATTCCCATTGTCAGTGAACAAATGCTCGTATCTTGTATTTTGCCAAGTTGTTTGCTCGCTATCTAATTAAATAAGGCAATGTTGTATGTCTTCCAAGATCTTTTTGAACATCTTATTTCTGATGGATGGTACTCGACTTGAATGGAAAACAGGAATCAAAGACCTCAGCAGGAGAACATGAATACATTTTCCCATGTTCCTCCTGGTTTTCGGTTTCATCCCACCGATGAAGAACTTGTCGATTACTACCTTAGGAAAAAAGTCAATTCAAGAAGGATCGACTTGGATGTCATTAAGGATGTCGACCTTTATAAAATCGAGCCATGGGATCTTCAAGGTAATGTCAAGTTATCAATTCTTTTATAAAAAAATCAATTGATGATATATATAGAAATTCATATTTTAATATTCATATTTTGCACACCTGAGCAGAGATATGTAGAATAGGAAGCGACGATCAGAACGAGTGGTACTTTTTTAGCCATAAAGATAAGAAATATCCAACTGGAACTCGAACAAATAGAGCTACTGCAGCTGGATTTTGGAAAGCAACAGGCAGAGACAAGGCAATTTACTCAAAGCATGACTTGATTGGAATGAGAAAAACCTTAGTCTTTTACAAAGGCCGTGCTCCAAACGGACAGAAATCGGACTGGATTATGCACGAGTATCGCCTCGAAACAGACGAAAATGGAACTCCACAGGCAAGTGTTATCACTTATATTGGGTCGTCATAACTAATGAAATCATAAACTGACATATATGCAAAATAATTAACTCGTCATTCAAGGTTTAATACATCAACACAACTTCTCATGCAACTTCTAAACATTAGTAATTCTTTCTCTAAATTGTTCTAAAAATTATTTAGCTTTCCGAACTTCTAATTTTCATGGGCAGGAGGTTTTTAAACCTTGATGTGATACCTTCCCATGAAAAAAATTTCTCCATCATCATTGAGTAATTTATTATATAACAAAACTTGATAGTTTAGGATACTGACTTATTTTTTGAGAAGTTAAAAGAGATAAAATAATCGAAGTTATCAAATTTAAGAGGAGCTAAGTATAAGCTATAATTCAAAATGTATACAGATGATTGTTTTGTTGTATCAGGAAGAAGGTTGGGTAGTATGCAGGGTGTTCAAGAAGAAGATGACGAGCATTAGAAAAGCGAGCGACATGGAATCAAGTAGCTGGTATGATGATCAAGTTTCATATATGAACGAAGAGGATTCACCCAAGCAAAATTCACACCCAGAATTGGGTTATCATCCTCTCTCTTACTCTTGCAAGAAAGAATTGGATTTGCAATATCAAGTTTCCCATGATCACTTCCTCCAGCTTCCACTTCTACAAAGCCCTAAACTTCTACAACCAGCCGCCACTTCTATTGCTGCTTATGGACTTGATATAAACCAAGCCGCCACGCTTCATTCTTCATCATTTGCCCATCAAAACCGAGACCAGAGCTTGCGTTCTTTTTATGGAAACCAAAGTAATAATGAACAAGGCGTTGATCAAGTTACTGATTGGCGAGTACTAGACAAGTTTGTTGCTTCACAGTTAAGCCAAGAGGACGTGCCCAAAGAAAATAATAACTACTCGAATGCACCTTCCACCATCTTTCACCCATCAGATCATCACCATGAAAATGTACTAGCTAGACACTTGAACAAGCAAGAAACCTCGCCGGAAAATGCTTCCACGTCGGCTTCCAGTTGCCAAAATGAGCTATGGAAATGACAGGTCATATGTAAAATTACGAAACAGACAGTAAATGCTTAGGTAATTTAAAAGAGAAGGTAATGATCTAAGTTCTTGTAAATAATAAAAACCACATTACACGATTTAATATTTGTAACTGTTGTTTTCCTAGTGATTTTTAAGTTAATTATTACTTGATACCAGGAAACTAGTTATTAGACTGTCGTAATTAATGTTCCTTGTTAGGAACCATGGAGTAGCAGAATTGTCTATATTATATAAAAAAGATTTGAATTAACATATAGTCAGTGGTGTAGCCAGCAGTTCAAATTTCCCATTGATGGAATCGGGGTGTCGAGTAGTTTATAAAATCATGTATTTTTATTTTTCAATTTCATGAATTATAATACAACCTTTGCTTATTCCTTTTATAAGTTTTCTCACTGGCCTCCCTCTTCTTCTTTTTTTTTTTTTTTTTTTTCCTCATCCACGGCTTGATGGTATCATATTCTCTCAATTTCATAAATTAATAACTTCATTTTCTTTTCTTTTTCATTTAACCCAATTTATGACCTGCTTTTGCTTTTGGCAATGTAGTTGAATTGTTAATTCTTCCTTATATATATGTTTTGATAAATGCATTGTGAGAAGGGGACTGAAATGCTCAAACCTAGTAACTCTTCCTTAAATCTAAACAACATATTGCTGGAAGGTCTCTTTTAAGACCATTTTTCATTATATATAGATCTCAGTTAATGTCCCTTGTTACCATGAATAGGGACCATTTCTTTTAAGTATTCAAATACGATGAACATGACTAATGTAGGAATTATTGAGACAAAAAAAAAGGTAAAATTAATGGTTTGAATATATTAGTTAATGAAATTTCCTTAATCTGTGCGAAAATAAAGTGAGTCTATCTTTGTGAGGCATGGGAAATAATAAGGTTAAAAGACAAAGAAAATATTTAATTCTCTGATTTCCAAGGGAAAGAAATCATGGAAAATTTGATATACAAGTGTGCGTGAATTGACTATAAGTATCCCACCTAGAAAAAAAAAACAAACAAAACAAAAGAATAACACTAAAAGCACGATTGAATTCAACAGAACTGAATTGATGGTTCAACCAGAATTCTTGCAACTGAAATTAGTTAACGGAATATGCAATATCGACCTCATCTAGCTATTATTTAAATGTCGCAGAACAATATAAGATATATTTTGTACAAGAGTTCCATGATATTATAATTTCATGATGATGAGAATGCTTTGCAGAAAAGATTGGAAAATGCATAAGGCAGTTTGTTCTATTACTAAACTTAGAAGGCACTCCAAAAATCTAATCAGCTATAGATTTAGCACATAATGGCGTACCACCAGCTTTTCTAGAGCTATAGAGTTCTGTTAATAATTTTGATTACATGCCAAATTGAAAACAACACTTATCCGCATAACATAACTAATAATCTTTAGAGATATATTCATGAGAAAAAATCTGTATATGTAAGTTACCTAATACAAGGAGAATGATCTAAACATGCACGACAAGCAACTAATTAATATTGAAGAAGCACTATTATTCATATGAAAATTACTTATTTACAGTGGGTCCATGAATCAATTATTATAGATGGAATCAATGATATATTGTAACTATTGGTTTTATCTATAGACAAATTCATAGACCTGATCAACACAACTCATGATATTTCTCAGCAGGCAACTTAATCATCAATTATACCTTGGCTAGATGAACCATTAACTATTTTTCTGGCAACTGGCAAATTAATATTGAGCTTAAGTTAAAATGGCCTAACCTTTGAGCTATGGCTGTAGACCTATAAAATATACATAAGAAGAATTTCCTGCTACTGGGTAACCACTGCTTCTATTTTAAGAGGAAAGAAATAGTTCCATATATATAAAGAAAAAGGTTAAAAGGTCCAAGCAAGAAGAAAAAAAGAATGAGAGACAACATATAACATTAACTAATACCTACCATGAATGGATAATTCTAATTGCATATGATCCAGGAATTGAAAGGTCGCAATGGACAGAACTCTCACACTTCCTATATTGATAAATTACCACAAAGGAAATATATTGAAAGAGCATGAAAGATATGAATATGATCATATATATATAACGATTTTTAGTACTAAAATATGGAAATGGAAGTTAAAGTCAACTATGAATAACCCTTTCATAAAGGCAAATAGAAATATCCAAACAAACCTACTCATTTTTGTCCACACTTTACGGCGAGAACAGAAGGTATCCTAGGGAAGAAATTTCTAAGATTTTCATTGTTTCAAAGCCTTTACTTGTGTTCTTTTTGAAGACCAATTGGCCAATCTTTTTGCCTTTTGAAAGTCAAAGCCTATGCACAAACCGCATGAACATACAAGTTGTGAGTGAAATAATGAGTAATTAGGGCTTTTATGACAAATTTGTTGTGTGTGAGAGAAGATAACATCATATTTGCACTAAATCAAACAACTCCATGTGACTGCTATCATGTACTTAACCCCATGCCCTGCCCTGCCCTGCCCTGCCCCGCCCCGCCCCCCTCTCTCTTTCTCTCCCTGTCCTACTAATACATATTAAATTCTATACTTTTTCTTCAAATTCCTTATTTTTAAACAAATTTATTTGTACTCTGCTCCCAGCTATTGTTTCTGTCGCTTCAATTTTTCCAATTATCTTATGAACTTTTTCATTTATCTATTTTTTTAATCAGATAATTGGTATTAAGAGACATGTGGTCAAATGAGACAAAACTCGACACGGAAAAGACAAACAGCATCTATCTGTTTTGAGGTTTTTCTACATTTGACTTGCTCATCCTGCTGCGAGAAATTAAGTCGCTGTTCATCTACCTACTGATTAATGTTTCCTTTGTCCAATCCTTGATTTAAGCATAATCATTCTTGTCGAAGTGCTATTGAGAATATAATATAACTGCAAATTTACACTTTAATTAATCTTGAATTTATCCTTCATATTTTAGTATATCGTAAAGTATAATACAACAGAGTTTCATTTTCCCCCAACCTCTCGCTTTTCTATTTGGTGGGTGGGCAAATGGCCGAGAAAAAGGCCCAGCCCACATTAGATCGTTAATTTCAAAGTTAATTTAGATTTAGATGGTAATGAGGTTATCATACTATAATAAGTATGGCACACTATAAAATCGGTTGAACACATTAGTTCATAAATTTTTCATCAATGATGAATTGACTCATTTACTACTTTTTCAACTTTATTTGCATTATTGTGTCGACTGATCAATGAATTGTGTACGCACAGTGTTTTTGGTAAACACAAAGCTCCAACGAGGATTAGTGCTTTCATTTAACGTACTAATAAAGTTTTAGTTGAAACGGAATCCTATTGGATATGGAACCTGAACATTTACTATTGTGTCCAATGACGAACAATCATTTCCATATGGCTTTAATCGAATTATCGTAATAAGCATAACGGGATTGCAAGCAATTTTACCAGTCGTCAAAGAAGCGTAAAACTTAATTCAAGAGTGAATTCGGAGATGGTACAAACAGAAAAAGGTTAATAATCATAACTCAGCATGCAACTTAGCAATAAATGAAAAAAATGAGGCATGCCCATAGATCTAAATTACAATTAGATGGGCAGAGCAGCTTTCTCGTTTCATATGGATCAAGTAACAAACAAATTGAATGTCACTATCACGACTTTGCAAAGCTAACCTAACTATGCAATCTGCATGTATATCCCCAACTGTCAACATTTCACCTACAACAGCAATAAGTCAATAAATGTGACTCTTATCCAGAGGACAAGGCAAACCAGAAGATTATCACAACAGGGAAACCGATGCACAAAGAGCCATCCCCAGAGCAAAAACCAGTTTGGATTTGACAATAGTTGTGGCAGAAGAGCGGACTGGATCCCTGGAGCAAAAAAGAAAAAAACGGTATTGGTCATCCAGATTCAATGGACATAAATTGATTATATACAGATTTCGTGGGAGGTTATGGATCCATACTTTTGCAAGGTTTTAAGGGCGCCGCAATATCTAGCATTATCAGGTGGAGCCATCTCTGTTTCACCATTTTCCTCAGGATTGACAATTCTCATGTACGTTTCATGGCCGAGATACCATCTATCAAGATTCTCTACTCGAAGATTCCATACCCCGACATTGTCAAGAGATGCAAGGACTGCAGTCCAGCCTCCAGGGTATACCTAAACAGGAAAAAAAAAAAAAAAAAAACAACAACCAAGTAGAAAAGTCTAGAACCAGATGTTTCAAAATCATACAGCAAATGATGGGTACAATATCTGCAAATGATCCTATTTTTCTGCACAGTAACTAGATATTTCTAACATGCTCAGTGAACAAGAGCTTGCTAATTATATATATATAACTAATTTATAGATTAAGTGGCAACCAATTTGATAACCATAGATTGCGTACAATTGTCTTAACTTGCCTAAATTATTCAACCAAGCGTGTAAAAGTTTAAGCAACCACGGAATCCCTAGAGAAGCATCTTAATAACTGCTTCGAATAGATGAACTAACCTCTACAGTGCAACGGGAAATGGCATCCCAGTTATTATATGAACTTTTTTTGTCCTCGGTCCAGATCCCCCAGTCCATACTGCAAATTAAAAATAACACAGATTACTAAAGTGATTCAAGCAGCAAGCAGCTCAGAAAGCAAGCATTCTTACCCAACCACAAAAAACGAATAGCCATCCATGTGAAAGCTTAGCATTTTGGTGTCATTGTTCTGCAATATGACCTGGATAAATCCCTCATATGTAGCATTCAGGACAGATGTGTCCATCCTCAGAGACCTATCGAGAGGTTTATCAGGAAAATCCAGTTTGTAAGATCCCTTCACTTTGTGGATGTCAGCAAGCCTGATTGGTGTATCAGGATTGACAAATGATAGCCCATTCACTGTTGAACGTAGTTTGCCACCAATTGTAGTTGGTGGCAAGCTCCTTAATATATAAGTTTCTGTAATATTGATTTGACCATAGTGAAAAGAACCTTGTGGATTCGGACGAGCTCCACTTGCTGTCGTATTTTGCCTGTGAAAATGCATATATTAATCTGGTAGACTTGAAATGGGTAAAAATTAAAATAAATGAAAAATAATTCATATAGGAAAATTGATAGGCTACCCTACTGAAATGTAATAATGCATAAATCAGACATTAAATCCAGCCAGGAAGGTCACTAATGGCAGGGGAAAAAATCTCTCTCTTTGTTTTTGAGAAAAATGGCAAAAAACAATTTCCCTTGCAGATTCTTCCAGAAATATCCATGGTATTCTTCACAATAAATATGAATGAATAAATTATAAACAGAAAAGCAGGTAAATCATGGTTGAAATGCATCTCAAAGATCACTCTTTGGTTTGACCCATTCTAAATGGAAACAGATAATTTTATGTGAAACAGATCCAAGATACAACAGTATGATAACCATGCTTAACATCTCCAGGGCTACATATGGGTAGAATCCAGGCCTCAAAAGCTTCAGAAATCCAGGCTACGTTAGAAATCTAGGCATCAGAAGCTTAAGAACTGACCTGATGGCTCTTGGCTGGGTCATTGCTGACCACTGGTTATAAACATCACTTGGGGCTTCAGGCAGAGGCCCAGAAGCCGGTCCTTTTGAATTGGAATAATGCAAGATTCCAACACCGGTGACATTTTGCCAGACTGATTCATTCACGAACCGTGCACTTGCCGCAATGTAGTAATCAGAACTTGCATTCTGATCCATGTTAACCAAAAAAGAATAGGATTGGCCCACATGAATGTCAAAGCTAGTAAAATTTTGTTGGGATGTGTATTGACCCTCAGTTTCCACAAGAAGAAGATTGTGACCCTGGATTCTGAAGTTCAAACTAGTTGAAGTCCCAACATTATGCACACGAAGTCGATAGGTTTTGCCTGCAAAACAAATGCAATCACCAATTTAGACTTCAAATAGTTGACCCTATCAAATAGTTTCCTATCAAGCAGACGGACTGCACCATATAATATGTCAACTGCAGGGTTTTGTTTAGTGTAGAGTAAAATTGGAAGCGGCAAATTAATTGATCAAATGACAAAAGCACCACAATCACCCAGAAAAAAAGAAAAAAAGATTTGAAGAGTTTGCTAGTATATCTTTGATTATCAAATGTGCACCAACAAAAGCATTACCAAGAAAAGCAAGCATGCTATTGTGAGTGGCCAGGCAAACTGGTATGAAGTGTAAAGAAAAGAGAGATTGAATTGTAATGCAACTCGAATCCTGTTAGCAGTGCCTTAAGTATATTACCTGGATCAACTTGGATACTTTCATAGTCAATACCATCAGGTACAAGTGTTGTGTTGTATCTGTAGGGTCCCTTCCCATTAATCAGAACACCATCAGGCATTCCAAGTTCTTTTCCAGAGTCAAGGCTAGTCCTCAATGCCTAAAATCCAAAATGGAATACTACCATTAGAATTCAATAGTGTAATCATCGGAGATTCTGATTTCACGAGGAATTAGCATTTCTAAAAAAGAAATACGAACCTTGTGGCTTTGTGTATACCAGTCACCAATCAGAATAATAATATCCCCATCTGGCTGGGGAAAAGGAATAGGGATAATTTCTCGATTGTTAATAATAACAGGACCAAAACCACCAGATGCTCTCTGAAGATTAAGGGACGGAAAGTAGAAAAAGCTACCAATCTGATCCTTGACTTGAAATTTATAGGTCCAGTTCAATTTGGGAGGAATTGGACAATTAGTCCCACGAACTCCATCCTGCCAGGAATTACGCCTCATTTGGATCCCAGGCCTGTCAAAGCACCAAATATTTCTCAATATCTGCTCTTACCATATGCTCAAAATCCAAGCTAATAGTAGGAAAGAAAAATAAACAAAGTTATCATGCAAAAACCTACCAAGTCATCAGGAGATTTTCATCCAATTCATTAAAAACATTAACAACTACATTGTAGTTTGTAGTAGCATTAATGACAGGACCAGGAAACTTCCCATTAACAGCAATAACCTGCAAATATGTCAAACCAAGTAAGTATAAATGTTGAAAGTATACAGCACTAAAATGTAATCCCGGTTTCTGATTAAACTACATTGCAAAAACCATAGATTACTAAAGAGAAGAGAAAAACGCAACAGCAAATCCAATGTAATAAGAAACCATTCTTTATACCCCATAAGAAAGCCACAAAACCAATTTCAACAATATTTTTTATAAACAGATTAAAGCAAGGGAAGTAGAAAGCATGATAAACGGCGCAGAACTCCTCCGTGAAAAGAAAAAAAGCACAAAATAAATATAATGAACTAGAGAAAATGGAACATAAACCCCAGTGCAATTTTCAAGGAACAAAATGAGCACTTAAATTTCTTTTCCTCTGACAGGGAAAAAAATAATCCAGAATTCATGCAGACAATGCTAATAGCGGAATCATTTAACCTTGATCAATACAGTAAAATCCAAATAACATTTTATCGCTTAAAATACATTTAAAACTGTGAGAACCTATTATCACTTCTAAAACAACGAAAGTTCGGTTTTTCTCTTCTTCGAAAATCCCAATGCTATGAATCTACACAAAGCGATAACTGTATATTACAGATGCAGAACTTGCAAGAAAAATAACTCATGCACAAGGAGTGGCTGAACTAGTATTTTCAGTAGATCCAAAGCAGAAGATCAAAGGTACATGATGAAAAAAAAGGACCTAAAATCAATCAAGAACACTGAATTAACTCCGAAAATCCCCACATTAAAATTAAACAAAAAAAGAAAGAAGAAGAGAGAGAGAATGAGAGTAGAAACAGTACCTGCTGAGGAACACCGAGAGGAGAGGCAGTGATATATGAAAGTTTCAATTCATAAGAGACAGTAGGGTCTGCTGCAAAGCAGAGATTAGAAAACAGAGAAATGAAGATCAAAACGAACAGTAAGAACCGAAACAGAGCCATAGAGGATGCTTATATAGGTATAGAGCTCCAGGTGTTGAAGGGATTTCCTGTACAGCCGGTGGTTGAACGGAATTTACATAGCCGAAAACGAAGCTCTGTATAGTGAGAGAGAGAGAGAGAGAGATGGTTTAATGTTTCGATGGACTGACTCACTGATTCTCTCCGTTTTTTGTTTGTAAGAATATGAAGCAAACGCACATAAGACGCCCTAAACTCATTTCAAATTCTTCAAATTTTATTGCCGGATTGTGCGCGTTCCTACCGGTTACTGGATGAACTGGTCGTTGCCAATATTATTAATGCAATTTTTGTTTTTAGCACGAGGACATAATAAATCAAGGCCTTTTCCTCTATATATATATATATATATATATATATATAGGCATTTTAAGGTTTTTCTTGATAAGGATGCATAAAGAATTTAATTACAAATTTCAAAAAGAAAAGTCGAATTTCAAAATTTTTGCACTTTTCACCTAGGTAGCGTTTGTTATAATGATATAGATAAAAAATTTTAAAATAAAACTAAAATATTTTAGAGATTAAAATATGTAATAGTCAAAATAAGACGAAAAAATGTTTAAAATTTTTTTTTTAATTTTTTGTTAAATTTTTTGAAATTAATTAAAAATATATATTTTTTTAATTATTTTTTATCTGACTATGTCAAGACATATATATCTTGAACCTATATCAAGATATGCATATCTTGATTTTTCAAGATATATATAGTTAAATTTTTTTTGTATGATTTATTTTTTTAATAAACACTTTAAAACATCGGAAATGTTGAAAGAAATTTATTTTTTTCATTCCAAACTTTTCAAGATTAACAAATACTATCTTGAGTGAGATGCAAATAGTAGATATTGATAGATTTTAAGACTCTAAATCTACCATAAATTTAAATCTATAATAAATTTGACATTTATTTTTTATAAAAAAATATATTAATTGTGATTTTAAAAATAGTATATTAACTTTTCAACAATAAATAAAAAGAATAAACTTTTTTTCTATCGGAAATAAACCATAACATTTGAAAATAAAATTATCTAATAAGTGACACTATTAAATATCTTATGTCTGAAAAGATTCAATTATATATATGTAAGTAATAAATATGATTATTCAAGTATTTTTGTAGCTTTGAAAATTAATTAGATTCTATTGTATTCATATCATAATTTAAATAGAAAATATAAGTTAACTTTTATTTAAAAGTGACGTTGAACTTCATTTAATTGTTTATTGGATATTAAAGTTAATAAAAAAGATGAAACGCAAGTTTATTTTCATTAAGGTTGATAATAATAGCAAAAGAAAAAGTTAAATTGGAATTAGAAATTCATAACAAATATCATTCAAGCATTTAATTAAATAAATTTGGGACTAAGTGACACTATTAAATATCTTATGTCTGAAAAGATTCAATTATATATATGTAAGTAATAAATATGATGATTCAAGTATTTTTGTAGCTTTGAAAATTAATTAGATTCTATTGTATTCATATCATAATTTAAATAGAAAATATAAGTTAACTTTTATTTAAAAGTGACGTTGAACTTTATTTAATTGTTTATTGGATATTAAAGTTAATAAAAAAGATGAAACGCAAGTTTATTTTCATTAAGGTTGATAATAATAGCAAAAGAAAAAGTTAAATTGGAATTAGAAATTCATAACAAATATCATTCTAAGCATTTAATTAAATAAATTTGGGAGGGGAAGAATGAGCGGGCGTAGGCGGTAGGAGGTGAAAGTGACAACAAAGAGCCAAGTCCTGCGAGAAACGCACAGGTTTGTTTCGGCGTCTGGAGATTTCACCTTTAATTTTCTACTAATTCTAATATTCCCATTTGGATTTTCTTTTTCTTTTCCCTGAGAAAGCGCCATATTGCACATGGAGCACTGTGTGGCCCCACTTAAACCACAGTTGTGGACCCCGTCAACTTTCTCATCTGGATAATTCCACTTTTCCCGTCCACCACGATGGCGCCGTGGCCCCCAACTGCCACGCCCTCCTCCTCTTCTCGGCGCTTTTGGCCTCCACCGTATCCCTAGAAACTGAATAAGATAATTAATGATTAAAAAAAATTATTAACTGTTACAAAATACGTATTATGTGGACTACAGTAAGAAAAAAATCCGTAATTTAATTGGTTGGATTTAATCAGATTTAGGTTGATTAACTTTCCTCGTCAATCTTGCAACAACTTGGCCAAATATGTGGATCACCAAGCCGCTAATGAGGTTTTTTCACTGGATTAGGGATTATGATTTAATGTGATAATGATATTATTAGCTTGATTTTCTTTTAAAATGACTAATATTTTTTCTAATTTAGCAGTAACAGTCATTTCCTAAAGCATCCAAATTAATTGTCCGTGTGAGTTAGAGTTGGTCGGCCATATTTACAGGGTGGCCGCTATAAATTATAATATCCTTTTTTTTTTTTTCTTTTTGGTAATTTTCCAAATTGAATGGTGTGTGTGGAATAATTTTATAATCAGTGAACCAAATCATTTCATTAGAAGACAAATAATTCAAAGATTAGCGTACAGCTAAGAGCAAGCCTTAAAATTCGAGTTTGAGTTTTATTTTCAATTATCTTATCTTATTAGCTACGTATTAATCCATTGATGTATAAGCTTAAATTTGTTCACAATCACGACAAGTTATCTCTATTTTTAATTTTTTATAAATTAAATCAATAGTTTATTGATATAATAAATTAGTAATTATTTTATTATTTTTTAATTAATAATTAAATAACCATTTCTTAAAAAAAGAAAATTAAACCAAATCTAGAGCAGTAAATATTTAAAGCTCCATTAATAATGCCAATACTTGTTCGGCGGGCTAATATTTCATTCATATGTGAAGGAGGAGTTTGGCATGTTATTAAATAAAAAAATGGAGTGAACATGAAATTATTAATTAATTAATTATAATATGACTAATGTCGTGCCCCATGTGCCAAGTGAAGTAATTAGAGTGTTGGCCGTTGCATAAAAGTATAAACAAAGAAAACAGATGGAATTCTCAATTCCCGTAGGCCACAAATATAATTTGCACATTGAATTGCTCTATTTACAGCTATTTACTTTGGTCGTTTCTTTATATTATTTCATTCTGCCAATCAAATAATGCATTTCCATTCATCCAATTACTTGACTCTCAGCGTTGCCGGCCCATTTTCATATAATACGCTGGAGCCTTCTAATGTCAAACCTATTTCTCCGACTTTTATAATACACTTTTTTAGAATAGTTTAAATTACAAGTAATTATATTTGAACTTTATTTACTGTTTATTGTTTAGAAAAAAGTCATGTTATTGAGGACTTTTTAATTATCTTTCATTGTCACGTTAAGCACATCCATCAATTGTTAAAAAAATAATAAATAATTATCTAATGCTCCAAAATACTTAATAATAATAATAATAATAATAATAATAATAATAATAATAATGTAGGAGTTCTCTTGAATTTTTTTTTACGCATTAATTATGAATGTGTTAAATTTTTCATGAAATTACCGGTTTCATGATAACATCCTAATTTGGTATATAATTCATAACACAACCTATTTTTGTAAATATTTTTTTAAAATACATTATTAAAAAAATATCTCTAATTACCTTTGAACGTTTATTTACTGTTTATTGTATTAAATTTCAATTTAATTAAATTTGATTGATTTTTTCTTAAAAATTTATTGGGTTACAATATTAATGAAATGGGAGAATATAAAAACAATTATGAATAAAGAGGCTTCATTTGAAAAAATTATATTGCGGTCAGTGGGAACGGAGAATGGAGAAGTGTGATTACCCGTAAATCAAGCAGCAATTGGTTGCATTGGTTTTGAGGAATTGGTGCTCAAACAGTCCAAATCACCAGCTTAAAATATTCATTCTTTTTTCTTTTTTGGTTCGCGAGATTCTGCACGCCATTTCTTTAGTTAAAGGTTTCGGTAATGGCTAACGGTTTCAATCTCTAAAAACTAGGAAGTAAACCTTATTATTTTTCTTTTTTCCCTTAAAAAGAGACGATTTGTTTAAGATTAATGTTAGGTATTGTAAGATCATAGGGGAATAAATTAACAATCCTGAACCGAAGGCAACTTTTGCAAATGCAAGTAACAATCTTTGGGTCCCGAGCTTAGCAGGTCAAAGAAGAGGCAAACCTATCTTCCTCTCGGGGTAATGAACTGATGATCATTGGAGAAATATCAGCTTAACAAATGGCGGCAAGTTCTAACAAGATTTTGTGGCTGTTCTGTATTGTATTTGGGCTTTTTGCTTGATGGGCTAATTTTAGAAAGTTGATTAATGCGATCCATCTATCTCAAGCCGTTTTCCAGCTTCAAAGGCCCAACTCAGCATCCTTCCAACCCATGGTATCCCCCTATTTCTTGTCTTTTATTATTGATGTAAATTAAACTTGAGACTTTAATTATAGGTGTTGTTGGTAAATTAGAAGTTAAAGTTTCAAAGAGAAGTAACTTGCACACGTGTGAATCTCAAAATTGAGAATTTTATTTGACAACGAAACCCGAGAAATAATGTGGAGTGGCTTTACAACATAATCTATATGGTACAAACATAGCGGCACTTCCACCAAATAAATCCAACTCTCCTGGAAATTAACCAAATGGAACAAAAAGAAAATTTCACAATTACATGGCCTGATCGAAAGGAAAAGGTCGGATAAAGGCAGAATTCAATTGCCAAATCTTGAGTGTGGCCGTAACATTGACATTAGTTGCATTGTTGAACAAGAACAATCTTGCTGCTCCATAGATTGCTTGCGTTGGATAAATTCTTGATGTGATCACGGTTCTTCCTCCTTGTCCAAAACTTTCCACAATCGAATGATCAACCTGTATTTAGTTCTCTCCAATGGTCAGTGGACCAAAATGTTGTATTAATTCCACAACTAAAAGATTAATTTGGAGTAATTTCTGACTTACCAATACCCTCATATACAGCTTTTCATCGTCAACTACAGGTACTGTACTTCCATAAACTTGCTTGAAAACGTCAGAAGCCAATGATGATCTGCATTTAACAAAACTTAATTAGTTTCTCGGCAATTAAATTGTGTTTACGATAATTAAAGAAGCAAACCTTGTTTCATCGGCACAAAAATAAGTTCTAGAAGGGCCATTTGTTGAATTAACAGGACGGAAAAACACAGGTGTGAGTTCAGAAAGCAATTCATCAGCTATAACCAGAAGACCAAAGGGTCCCTGTGAGCTCCTGTCTATTGCCCCGCCACTGCAACCGCAGTCTTCATCTGCTGATTCTGATATTGATTTAGTTTCGAACTCTGCAAATATGTCCAGCTGCATTTATGAATTGAGTCAACTATGTGCTTTAATTTTTTTTTTTTGAAATAAATAAGAAATTTGCTGGTAGCAGTAAAGAAAACCTGAGTCGCGGAGCCTATGTCAAGAGGGACAACAGAACCAGGAGGAACCACAATATCTTCAAAATCAGTATAGTTCAATCTCAAGCTTTCAATCTCCTCAACTGGCCATTGAAGCAAATGGGTTCCGGTCTTGTTATCGAATAGTACATTCCTTGGAATCGTCTGAACTGAGGCCCAACCCTTTTCTAAGTCAGCTTGTTCCGTATCAGTTTCATTGATCCAACCCCATAGGAGTCTCCTCTCTTTGTACTGGTCATAAAATGACTTTGATGCATAGTACCTTCCATAATCCACCCGTAACCCGATACCCACATCCAGCTCTGGGTTGTCAGGGGTCCATCTATCTGTTACCGGATCATAAGTTCCTATGGCATAATGGTCTACTTTCGTGTTATCCAAACTAGCTTTTAGCACATGCTTTATACCCGGCCCATTAACTGAGGTATCCAGCCCCTTGGATCCGTTTATTGCAACAGGATAGAAGTCCACACATTCCCACATACCCGTATCCGGAACTGCATGCAAAGGCCCATCTAACAGCTCGAAGGTTGTAAAATTGGTGGTTTCATACACAAGTGAAATGCCAACAGTTACATTGAATCTTGACCCGATTGTAATCCGCCATGTGCCATTGGGTCCCAACCAACCCGTTGTCGGGTCCCTAAATTCATCTGTCTCAATTCCAGGCGGAGGAACGATAACTGGATTACTCGGGTATTTGACCCAATCAAGGAGGAGAGGATCAGATAGGTTGGCAGGGTAGGCAAGATTTTGCACCTGCACTGAAGCATTGGTGTCGCCAGTATAAAGCATCATGATCTGACCATCAGGAAGAAGAGTAGCTGAGCCAGTCCAGACACCGTTGATATCGTACCAGTGATCAGGAACCATTGCAAAGGGAAGATAGAACCAATGAATCAAGTCCCTTGATACAGCATGGCCCCACGTGATGTTTCCCCATACCGCTGAATCAGGGTTGTATTGGTAGAACAAATGGTACCACCCCATGTAGAACAATGGACCTGGAAGTAAACTTAACCAGTTTTACACATGCCACGTAATCTGCTCTCTTAGGCAACAAACAGTCAAAATTTAATTATTAATATTTTCTTAATTAAAAGTTATTTTATGGAAGTATAATAGTATATATATGCATGCACGTTCTCTCTGTGTTGGTCAAGATGTTAATTAAGATGCATTTTCGTGTAATGGATGACATCTAAATTGCTCTAAAAATAATTTTAAAATAAAATTACCTGAAATTTAATTAATTATTCTGCCTTTAAATAATGATTTAATATTTTTTTTATCTAAATTCATGAATTTTCTAATATTTGTACCAAATATATCAAATATAAACTACTTGGATAAAAAATAAAATAATATTAATTTTTAATTTGATAGTTTATTTGATTTGAGTGGTAAGAAGTTTAAATTGTTTTAAGCAAAATTTTTTTATTCAATTATCGTTATGTGTATAAAATATATGTGATTAAAAGGACTGTTTTTAATTACAAATTTAATTATATTTTACTCCAAATGAATTGATACAGTGAATTTAAAAAAAATCAAAACAAAAAAACATCATATTACATCTGATCTACTAAATAAATAGTAATAAATATATTGGTTAACATATTCTTCAATTTATTTGTAAAATCCGATAGACAAAATCAATTGGAACCAACTAAAATCCTCCGACATAACCGCATTGGACTACATAAAGTCATATCCTGATTGGTCTAGAACTTTACAAGTATAACACTTTGCTATATTAATATTATTATTGGATGTTATTTTAGTTTAATTTTCTTTACATTTGGTTTCGTGGGACAGGATACTTCTGTCTGCCACGAATTTGTGGTCTCTGTAGCATGTTGCCACAACGGCAAAAATATTTTCTCCACATTGGAAAATCTTAGCCTTCGTTCTTTCCAAATTAAAGAAAAGTCAGATCATTTACACTCTTATCACCTAATTCATAAGCTACGCATCTTAAATCGTTATAAATAAAAAATTTTAAAATAAAATTATAATATTTTTTGAATTAAAATAAAATTGAAAATATTTCAAGCCTTTTTTCAGCTATTTATTAAAATTTTTGAAATAAATAAAAAATATATTATTTAATTATTTTTATTTGGTAAAATATATAAATTTAATTTTTTTATTTTATATCAAGATATGCATATATTGATTTTTCAAGATGTAAATAATTAATAAATTATATAATTTTTTAGATACAATTTTTTTTAGGAAACATTGAAAAAATTTTAAAATTTAAAATAATTGTATTTTTTTTTTATTTCAATTTTTTCAAATTTGACAGATGAACAATCGAAAATGCTAGAAACGTAATGCAATTAAAATGGGTAGTAATAAAATAATTAAAATTAGGATAGAGGTAACGAAAATCGTACCATCTGGATCTGAAGTAGATTCCCCCACGAAAGATCATTGAGCCCAAAGAAAAAAAAAAAAAAACAAGAGATCAAATCAGAAAAAAAAAAAATCTGAACAGGAAAAAGAACAATAGAATAACGGGTTGACTACCAAATCACAATATATATATATATTAAATTTATAAACTTATGCGGAAAAGTGGATGTAATTTATAGTAATTGAAAAAATAATAATTAAAAGAAATTAACAAGTAAGTTTTGCGTAGCTGTACCTACCATTCATCCAATTATTTTGAGGTTGAAAATGGTAAGCAGTTCTTTGCCAAGAGAACATAGCATTTGTCCAATTGAAAGAGAGTCCATCACTGAAAAATGATGGATTTGACTTGGCTGATACACCTTCAGCCACGCCCCTTGGCTCCGGTGGATTCCAATACGACGTAGCTTTTGGAGTTGAAGGTGACCGGCTTTTGTTAGGTGCGGGTGATGGCTCTTGGCTTTGGTTAATAATCAAGGTAACCAATGATAATAGGAAAATGACGGAGGCAAATGTGGTTGTAAATACCTTGAAGGGCCGCCGGAGTCTGGCCGGAGGATGCTCTAGCAAAGGAGTGTATGGTGCATTTTCAGTGTCGGAGGCGACGGTGCTAGTGGAAGGATACTCCATGTTACGAAGAATAGACAAAAAGAGAAGAGAAACGAAGAGAGAAACAGAAAAAGTGGGAATTGTGTCATAAAGCTATTTGCTGGGTAGATCTTGCTAGGGGTTTGATTGTAGAGATTTGAGCATGGTCAAAGGTGGTATGGGTGCGTGGATTGGTGGTTATCAATTTTAATTACAACTAAAATTTTCCCTACAAAAAAACAAAAATTGCATACATTTATAGTCGAAATGGTCAAGAATTGTTTTTTTTTCTCCCTTTCATGCATAGAAACTATAATTTTTTCCTTCCAAATCCATTTTTCTATTTACATTTAGCTTATTTAGACCGACTATATAAATAATTCACTAACAGTCTAATTATAAAATGATTAGTGTACTATTTGAAGAGTAGTACAATGTATTGGCATCAATAAGTGGCTAATTTAATTATAAGAAGAGTAGCGTATAATAAGAAATTAGAAGGAGATTGTTGATAAAAGGTAGGTGGTATCTTAGTTTCCTGCCTTCCAGTCAACCACACAAAAGCTTCTGAATACGGAACTTGGAAATTTCAGTAGAGAAAGACGAGCGATTTCTTCCACATATAGGACAAGGAAACACCCATTAATTGATTTTCGTGGTTAATCAGATAAGATAATGTAATTCAAATCTTGGATTCACCAATTCATACACTTCTTCTTTTTCCCCTTTAATTAGGAACTAAGATTTTGTAGCATATATAATTGATACTCAAGAAACTAATTATTATAGTCAATATACTAAATTCGAGTACAAATCAAATATCTTATTTAATAAATAAAAAATAAATGCTTTTTAATCAATATTTATTTGTTTAAGTGGTTCAACACTTATTTCTTTAAATCAATGTTTCAAATTTAAATTTTATAAATTGTAAAAATTAAAATTGTTAATTTGATTCGATATAAATAATACCAATAATTATCCAAATAAAAAAAACATGAATATAAAGTATTTGAATTCAAAATAAACTAAACTACAATTTGTGTATTTATATAAAATTATGTAAGTATTTGAATTCAAAAGAAATTAAACTAGTGGATAGCATCTTTCTAAATTGAGAAGTCAAGAATTAAAAGACGAAAAAGAAACCTAAGCATGGGCATAGCATTTGCAAATAACATATATCTTTTTTTTAAAAAAAAAATAGTCTTAATGTCCAGTTTTTTGTTTGTTTATATATATATATATATATATAGAAAACTAGTTCGGTTTTATTAATTATCTCATTAAAGCTTTGTCGACCTCATATTCATAAAACTATATAATTAAAAAATAAAAAGTTTGTGGAAATGGTGGTACTATATTTTGATCTTAATCATATCCATTATAATTTCTAACACATACGTTTGCCATCCATTTATCTACATAGTTCGTAGTCAAGTTGGCTTTAAAGTTTAAATATACATCAAACTTCACCACCAGCCAAATATTTTTATATTTATCGTCTTCTAATTATATTATAATCATAATGGGGTCCAAACATTTTAAACATGTCAAATTTCATGGATAAATCATAGCTGTTATAAGTCGAGTTCTTGAACATAAAGTGAACCACGTTTCGGATTCTTGTAAATTCTTATACGATCTGATTTTATTTCTTCATTTATAAAAGTAATAACTAATTGATAAAGCGTAAAATATCTTTATACGAGAAAAAAGAGTTGACAGTCATAACTTTCGATCAGTCGATAGAGTTCTGCAAGAAAGAATGTCCGGTCGAATCGGATATAAGCACTCCGAATCTTAAGTTAGTAGCTTTCTAGAGAGAGAATATTTAGAGAGAGAGTCTCAGATATTTAACATATGGGACCACTGTGTATTGGATTATTTATAGGAGATAAAGAGGTGCACTTGAGTGATAACTGGCAATTGAAGCAGGTAAACAGCGAAGTGACAGGAATAGGTGAGGGACATGAGCTTTGCCTTGTGTCAGTGGATTGACTGTGACGCATTATCCTATCATCCAATCGGACATCACGTGGCCCCATCCATGTCGTGTGGTTCGCACTTTGGGCTCATCTGCTAATGGGCCTTGGACATTGCCAGGTGTAGTGAACCGACTGTTTGGGTCTTGAAAAATGTTATTTCCAAGATTATCACTTGTCCCCCTTCAAACGGTCTGATCGGACGAATAATGTTTTTTGGTGAAATTTTTGAATTTTAAAAGGCATTCATCCGAGTAGACGCGTTTGTTCAGTTCGGACAGTTATCTCTGTATTTAATACGGTGCGCGCATGCTGAGGGTGGTGCTTCATTCTCCGTAACGTAATGATGGCTTTGTTACACGTGGCAACTATTCAATGGAGAGACATTCGGAATATTCCATAAGTTTTTTACCTATAAATAGGTAACTTCAAAGCGATTTTTCTTCACTTTTAAGCAATCCTCACCGAAACTCTGCTAAAATTTTTTGCGAACTTTTGCTCTTTGAAATTTTGGCCATTCTTTGCTTTCGAATTCCAAAGATTTTCTTGAGCTCATGTGAAATTGCCCAAGTAAGTGAATTATTCTTGTTTACCTTCCTTTGATTTTCTTCTCATTTATCATATTCTTTACTTCTTCCCCTCCACCGAAGATGGCTTATAGTAGCAACCATTCAATAGACAAGAGCTTCCTTGAGACATATAAGGACCATGAGATTGTAGCTCAACCTTTGAAACTAACGGAGGAGGAAGTGGCAAAGATTCCTTCACGATACGCTTTCCCTGCAGGGGTGTTCGTGATGACCTGTCCAAATTTCATGGCAATGATCGAAGGGCTTTTCGGCCATGAGATGAATGAATGGTTCATTTGCCATCTTTGAAGTTTGGATGCGAGAAAGAGAATTCCCTTTGGCGCATTTAAGGTCTCAATTCTAAAGGGTTACAAAATTGCTCCGAACCAACTGCATCCGAATGGGTGAAGAGCGGTAGCTTATTTCAAGTTAAAATAATTGCACCTAATTTTGCTTTACCCATGAGTTAGGTGAGCACGCCCTTTTCATTTTCCTTCGCGGAGAGATCATCCCCATATGATGATCCTCCTGTTATTATGTTTATGACCCTGATATACAACCTGTGTGGACTCGAATTTTTTGAATTCTTTTGCTCATCATCATCGTCTGAGCCAGAGCCATATCTCTGGATGTCAAACTATCTGTAGGGGCTCTCCCCTCTAGGCCGATCTATAAAACTCTTGAGGAAGCCTCTTTGTAGGAGTCGTTAGATCTCCTTCTTTAGGTGATAACACTCGTCAGTTGTGTGCTCGACGTCTTTGTAAAACTCATAGTATTTGCTGGGATCCCTCTTGTTTCTTGCTTGTTCAAACAGCTTCCTGGGCCAATTAACTCTCCAATGCTTTTCTTTGATCCACATCAATACCTGGGCAGGGCTGGTATTGAGTGGAGTAAAAATTCGAGTCGGTTGATTGTAAGACCGGTCAGATATACCCCATTCGGTATCCTTTTGCTTGCCCAAATTTCTTGAGATGGCGGCCCTATCTGGACTCTTCGTTATCCGATTAGATACAGAAATCCTATTGAATGATTGCCCTGTAACACCCCCAAATATTTGCAATTTTCATGTATGACATATGTAAAGTGTGAATAGTTAACCTAGATCGAGTTTTGGAGTAATTAGAATTGAGTAGAGCAATAAATTTAAAAAGGAATGTACAATTAATCGTGCCCGAGCCGAAAAACTCGAGGATGGGCGACCCGATGGAAAGTATAAGTTTAATCTAAAATATGAAAGTATATGTTAAATGGAGTACTGTGGTACAATTTGAGTGAAAATTGAGGTCAAATAGACCTCCAAAAAGATAAACAAAGAAAAATTTCCTGAATCAGCTTAGGTTCGACTAGAAATTTTGACTGAATTTTTGGAGACCTTAGAGATCTTCGATTGACTTCATATTTTATATACATGTTATAAATAGTGTAGTGACACTCAATGAACTAGAAAATAATAATTCTGATAAATCTGTAATTTTTGGTCTTAAGCGGGCTGCACAAGCCATCAAAACTAAAAGTATATTGAAACAAAGTCAGAATGAGTTAAAATTTTTACTATATATTCTTGAATATATTGTGACACTCTAGGTAAAATTTCAGAGCATTCTGACTTCCAGATCAAAAGCTCAATTTTTGATGTGAAAAACCGAAATCGAGTCATTTAAGGGGTCAAAATCGTGAATCTGACCATGAAAATTCATGGAGATCATTATTGTAAAATTGTGATCATGTGTGTGCAAGCTTAGGACAGTAGGGTGTGTGTGCATGTTTGAATGAGTGACATGTGGCATTATTTAAAGCCATTAGATTCAATAGTTGCAAGATGAATCTTGGCCTATCATTTGGTACACTTAAAACACCATATATAAGGACCAAAATATCAGAAAATCTCTGAAATTTTCAGCCATCTTCCTCCTTTCTTGTGAAAATCTGAAATTCACCATTTCTTCTCTCATCTCACCATTTTCTTCTAATCAAGCCTTATTCCTTTGAATTTTCAGCCCAAAAATTTACTCTAGACTTATAATTTATCCCTCTTTAACTTAGTAAGAAGCCGGTATCAAAAGGAAGCCAAGAACTTTAAGATAAAAGGTAAGAGAAATTAAGAGAAATTTTGTGATTTTGTGAGAATTAGATGAGATATGTGGGAAAATTTTTATGAGCATGTAGATAGTGATTATGAGAGTTGATTTATTGCTTTAAATGGCTTAATATTGTGGTAAAAACTCATGATTATTCCTTTGTAATTTTCGACTAATAGAAGAAAAAGAGGAGGAAAGGCAAGTTTACAAGGATAAAGGAAAGGAGAAGGTTTAATCAGCCCTTTTCCAACAATTTGGAGGTTAGTGGATGCAAATTACCTTTAATTTCACTAATTTACTTGAATTTTTCCTAATTTTTCTATTATATAACTATGTAATAGGGCTTGAGATAGTGAATTAATTTAATATTAATTAATAATATGCTAAAATAAGTAATTAGAGACTTAAATAAATTAAAAAAATAAATATTAAGTAGTACTTACCTTAGTAGCCAAATTAGGGTACTAAAGGTACCTTAATGCAAACTATTTAAAATTTGGAAAATTGATGTTATTTAATCTATTTAGTGCATGAGAAATGAAAATATGCTAAATGAAATGAAAAATGATTATTAGGAAACATTATGTCATAGTTACATGAAAAGTGCCTGCAGGTCCCGAATGTTACTATTTATTTCGGTGGCACTATTCATGATTCGAAAAATATTATTTATATAATCAAAATTTTTGAGGCATTACACCCTCTGTCATTTATTATTGGTTCTTCTTGTCTCTTCTCTCTAGTGGATTACGCATTGAAGGTGTTCACCATTGGAAATTATAGTTTGCATCAACCTAGTGAGAAATAATCAACATTTCAACAAATCTCAAAAGTGATTTTCTACTTGGTTAAGTTTTGTGTAATTTCATGGCAACATCCTTTTTTTTATTATAGTTAAAAATTTAAAAATTTCACTACATATGTGATACATATAGCCATAGAAATCCAACAATATGTTCCCAATAAAAAAATTACAAATAAATTATATAATTTCCATAATATTTATTAATTATTTTTTCTTAATGAATGTGATATTAAAATTTGATAGTGTGGTTATTAACCGTAGCAAACTTATATCAATTTACAAAATTTGTAACAGAAATTCATTACACTTTTTTTTCTTTTTTTTTACCTAATAAAAATTTATTTAGCGATTTTAGTTAATACTAAAAATAAAAAATAATTACTACATTATTTAAAAATTTAGAAAAAATGCCTTTAACATTTTCTTCAAAATACAAAAATACCCTTAATGTACTTTTTAAGGTCTTATAATGCACTTAATATTTTTCTGAAAATAGTAAAATATTCCTAATATTTTTTTAGAATACTAAAATACCCTTAATATTTTTCTTAGAGTGTTAAAACGCTCCTTTATTTTCAATTTAAAAAAATAAATAAATGTGATGCTGATGTGGTGATGAATTGCTATGTCAACGCTATGCCAGTACTGTTAACTTTGAATTGACGTAGGATTAGCTCCAATAGAATTCTAGGATCCTTTTAGTTATGTTAAGGGCATTTTAGTGATTTATTATTAACATCAGAAACAATTTTATGTCAAAATTTACTATAGAAGCATTTTATAATTAAAATAAAAAAATACAAGAACCAGTAGTAAAAATTGAACATGGAACAATGCTAATGTACCAACTTCATTGTTGTTGTTCTTATGCTACAAAATATTAGGAGTAAACAAAAATACTATTGTGAATCTTTAAAAGGTTATGGCCTCCTAGACTCTGGCCATATGTTAAAGTACAAAATCATCCAAGTATTCTCAAATTATTTGAATATATTTTTAAAATACCAATGCCATTAACATATATAAAATACCCATAAACAAAAAGTGAAAGTGTAAATGAAAAAAAAAAAACTACAATAAAAATCAAGAATATAAGCAAGTGTAAAATATTTTACTCTATTAAAGTTATATCTTTTCAAGTATCAAACCACAAAATTGAGTACTAGAGAGAAAATGTAATAGCGAAAGAGAAGGTTATTAGTCATGAGGATGACTTTAATGTTGGTGTGAGAATCTACTAGCATCAAAAAGGTTATTGGTCATATGGGTTAGGGAGGCAAAGAGAGATAAAGGGTACAAGATTAACAAAATCAATATATCTACCAAAAAGGCTATACTTTATCAAAAAATTGAATATACAAAACAATATATATTGCTTAATATAATGAAGTAGAGAGAGATACAAGAGAAGCAAACCAAGCCAAAACAAAAAAAAATACTACCCAGAAAAGATAGAGTCCAGCACATAATATCCCAACAAAATAACACCCAATCTAAATATTTCTGCAAATGCAACATGCCCATAAAACAAAACTAGAAAAACACTTCTACATTAACACAATTAACCAAGACGAGCGCTGATGAAATCGGCTGCAACCACGCTCTGACAACAAATAAGAAAACCAAGGAAAAAATAAAACAACAAAATTCCAACCATTCAATCAAACCAAACCGAGTGCTCAACTTCTCCTTAACCACTACAAAATTATAGTAGCTAGAAGAAAACCAAGAGTACAGAAGAATATCATAAAATCACAACTTGCCCAGAAAAAGCATAACATCAAAGCAAAGCAAAAGATAAGGCGAGAACAATCGATAGAAACATATAATCAAACTAGAGAATAAGAATACGGAAACATCAAATCCTAATATAAAACTTTCATTTAAGAATTAAAGGTCAAATTAAAGAATTGATTTAAAAGAAAAATCAAAATCAAAGAATATGTAGAACCAAGGGATGGATGAACTCACGTAAAATAAAAAAGAAAATATAGAAGAAAAGAATCAACGATACACCTAGAACCAAACATCATGAAATGAGAAAATAATGAAAACAAACATTGTTTACTACCGGATCATATAATGTGAAACCATTGCAACAAACCATCCATTCGGGCTCTACGATAATTGAAAAAACAACCGCAAATATCGGATATTAGTAGGCATACCCATAAAATACACTCTAAACTCTTACAGTCTATGTAAGCATATAGGATAACCAAAATCCAACCACTAGGATAATAAAAGAAACATCAAGGTGGACTGAAACGGAGGGTATTGGTCCAGCGGCAGCCAATGCCAAGCCCTCTGTTGTACTGATTTTAAGGGCATGATCATCAGGTGCATCTTTAGGAATCACCTTCACTGGTAGCTTCAATCCATCCTTACAGCTCCCTAGGTTGCTACTCACGAAGTATCTGATCCCTTCTCCATCCAACAATATGCTATCTAAGCCGTCCGTATAGATCTTGATTGGATTATTCACATTACACGACTCATACTCTTCCTCCGTCTTCAGCTCAGCTATAATCCCGTGGGCAGGAGAGTACGCAAACCCTGCTCCGCAACAAACATACCCAAGTAAATCAACCCATTACAACCACGTGATTCAAATTATCACTTCCTAAAAAAATTATCCCACTAAATTGATAAATTTAAAATAATATTTAATGTATTTTTAAAAATTTTATCTCAATAAAATATATAATAACTTGATTGCCTTAATTTGAAAAAAATATTTTATTCTATTTATTATAATTTTTCATAGAATTAGGAAAAAAATCAATTCCTGACTTTGAAAAAATAAAATATTCCAGACAAGTAAAAAAAGAAATCTAATAACCTATGGCGATAATCAAGCGTCTGGGCTTCTGATTCAGGGATAATCCTAGTTTTAGCTAAGATTTGTGAGTGAAAAAAAAAAGAAAAAAACATATGTAAATCTGTGTAAAAGAGAGGCTCACAAATTTTGTCGCCGACTCTGAAGGTTTTGCCGGAGGACCAAGAAGCCACATCAGTGTCAGGTTCCCAGCCCCGATCCTCGCCGACCACATGCTGCACCTCAGCTTCTACGCTCGCTCTATATATTGTAACCACACTCGCCCATACCATCCACGCTTTCAGTGACAGTGTGCTGGCCATTCTTATTCTAGAACAAACAACTCACAAATATTCTTCTTCTGCTTCTTTTAATCGTTCTTCCTTCGACGAGGAATTAGTTGAGAGATAAAAGCCAAAAGTGGCTCTGGTTACTTCTTTTTATCAACAGCTGAATGGTAGTTGCTTAGTTAGGTCCACTGGTTTACTTTCATTAATTTATAACCCAAGTGAAGCTAAATAATTTCTTTTCTTGCCATTGGACCTGCAGATATTTACAAAATAATTTTATTATTCAAGGATATTAGTTCTCATTACTAGATAATATAATTAAATTAAAGTTTATTAGTGTTATAAATAAAATAATAAATTTATGGATATCCATAAATTTTATACGTTAAACTCTTAATTTATAATTTATAATGTAAATTTCAGCTTCTGTTTTGTAACTCAAATGTTTATATTTATTTTATGTAACTTGTATTCACAACTCTATAAATATAGATTTTTCATGCAATATATACAAGTGAAAATAATAATAAAATATACTTACTCTCAATTACTTTCTAAAATTTCTCTATATTCTTATCCTTCTTATAGTTTAATGGTTTTTCTAAAGCTTAATGTGCAAAAAATACCCTTAATATTTACCCAAAAAAAGCAAATTTGCACCTAATATTTAGTTATGGGTAATTTTACACCTAAAGTTATTAAAATGGTGCAATTTTACCTCTTAAATAACGAAATCGTTATTTTGACCGTATTTCATTTTTTAACCGTTGTTTTGGGCACGTTGCAAAATTTTGACGGAATTAAGTCAAACTAACGGTTTCATTACTTCATGGGTAAAATTGCACCATTTTGATAATTTTAAATGTAACATTATCCGTAACTAAACATTATAGGCAATTTTTTTTTTTTTGTAAACATTAAGAACATTCTTGCACATTTGGGCTTTTTTTATTATTTCATATAGTTTTCAAAGTTTATAATGCATTATCAATATGAATCTACTCTATGGTTCATAGTCAAATATTTTCTTTTCTTTATTTTTTTAACTTGCATTATGCCAAATATTATCAGACTTAAGTTTGAGACCCTTGACATTACTATTAAAAACTATTTATCTTGTGTCTTGATGTAAAAAGACTTGGAAATACAATTTTAGATGGAAATATAGTTGGAAATAAAGCTCCAACCAAAATAAGAGAGAGAACTGAGAGGATTTGGTAATTTAAAAGTACAAGTAAAAATTTCTCTTTATATCTTTCGTTTAATTATCATTAAATTTTCTAATTTACTTGAGTTGACTTCTTTTGCTTTGTCCTACCCTTCTCCTTTCTATTTTCTTTCTTGAGTTGTCCATTGTTTCTTACAAATGTGTGTTCCTTTTGACAATTCCTTTTTGTTTTAGCTGTATAGTCTATATTTAATCTACAATTAAGTTTATTTCATATCTCATATTTTCATGTTCATTTTACCACTTGTTGTTCTCACTTAGTGTACAACTTGATGTTTTTTTATTCTGTTTTACTCTTGTCTATGACCAATTGTATTTTTTCACAATTCAGGCATTTATTTCCAAGATATTATTCTTAACACAATTACATTTTCTTCAATTCCGTTAGACTTGTTCATTGTTATCATTTTGTCTAGATTCCTTTATACAATTTTATTTTCTTATCCTTACTTTTGATCTTTATCCTCTATATCTTATGATCAAATTCTATAATTTCATATATGCTACTTCTAATACTCTATTTGTCTTGCAATTTCTTCTTTAACTTTTTCAATTATCTTCAAATCCTTATTTTCATATGTTTTTCTCCTTTATTCCCCCTCCTAGGATGAAATTTTTAATTTAATCCTTAGACTTCCATTTTAATACACATTTGGTCATTTTTTTTCTAATTTTACTCTTTCTGCTTCATTTTGATCTTTATTTCACTTTTGTCCCAAATTTACATGATAGTCCTCATGTTCCTTCTATGTGGTGAAAAATTACAATTTAGTCCCTATGTGGTGACAAATTACAATTTAGTCCTTTTATGTGTTTTTCTCATTTATTCCTACATAATTCTTTCTTAGGTGAAAAATTATCATTAGGTCCCTAAACTTTCTTTTCATCATATTTGACTTTATTTAACCTCAATTTTGACCCTTTTTGCTTCCTTTAACTTTTGTTCCATCTAAATTGTGAAATTTGCAGTTTAGTTCTTATACTTATACATGTGATGGTAAATTACAATTTGATCATTAAGACTTTTATTAATTAGGATTTTGTCCTTTTTGATTCTTTGACTCTTTTTAACCATATTTCTGATGCAAATTTACAATTTTACCCATATCTTCTCAATTAATTATGTTTTTACCCCTTTTAAACCAATTGACCTTGTGTTTCATCTCTTTTCATTATTTTATCACACAAATGACTTCTTTGGCAAATATTTTCTCATCTAATTCTCATTTTCTTACATATTTACAATTTTAACCTTTTTTGAACTTTTAATTACACTTTTCACTTTATTTATTACTATTCATATTTAGGAAAATTCACTTTATTTATTACTATTCATGTTTAGGAAAATTTTCATGCATAATTTACCACATAGTCCTTATTTTTTTATATATTTACAATTTTTCCTTAGTGGTAACTAGTGAAAATTCTCGAATCAGATATGATAGATGAGGACTATATGGCTATATATATAAATTGTATAACTGTATGTGTGAGGTGACTACTTGAGCATAGTCATCCCTCAGTATGTGTGAGGTGACTACTTAGGTATAGCCATGCCTCAGTGGAAATATGATCTCGTGGTGCTATCGTGGTATATGAGCCCTTATAACTAGCCATTATATCCTATGATCCTGGATTATACATTATACACTAAGGACAATTATTTATTTCACCTTATGTTGTGTTTGTATACAATTCTTTATGTCATTACCATTACACAACATATCATGCATTCTTTTTTCTCATTCATTCATTATTATCACAAATGAATTCATAACAAACATGGTGAATATCATTCAAAGTTGATAAAAATAAGGCATTTCTTTATTTGACCTCATCATAAATTCGTGCATACAATGTGTTTTCTCTTCATTTCTTATGCCATATGTATTTTCAAAATCACTTTATGTATTCATATGTTGATATACATCTATTTTGCATCAATAACCCTTAGTTACATACATGTGCCCCATTATGTTCACTTACATAATATTATATCCATATATTATTTTTAGTTCTAATAAATCATGTTGTGTTTACTCATCATTATATTTTTCATTTCATGTTTAATATGCAAATAATCATCAAATTATTATATGGTATAACATAGATTACCATTCGACCACTATTGGAACATAAGTGTACAAGTCTATTTAATTCATATAATACATTCTCAAAATATTTTTCCATGTGTGTTAAGCATAATTATAACCTTGATTTAATTTAATTCTTTATTAAACTTTAATTTCATTTCCTTACATAATGGGTCTCATAACTAACATACCCTTTTTCTAAACATACCTTCATACATTTAACATCATATATCTTATAGTTTTTCCTTCAATTATATTAATCTATCATTAATTCAAAATTAACTAACATTTACTTAATTTTTTTCTCATAAGGAACATAATAGATTGCATAACTAACATGTGATTCCTAGTTATATTTTCTTGTATTTAACATCAAATATCCCATTATTCAAAATTTAATTTCATTAATTTACCATTCATTTGATTTAATACTCATATTATATAATTTTTCTTAAAGTTACATAATACCTCTTTATGCCATTTTCTCACCTTTAATCATAATTTCATACAATTTCTCATACTAGTCTCATCATTTCACATCTAATTTTATTTATGTACCATCAATTAAATTTTTACTTAACTCATTTCAAAATTTCTAATTTACATAACCTTAAACATATGAAATAAACTAGTTTGGGTATCCACATATCACTTTTTCAAGCTCTCATCCATGATTTTTCTTCCTTTTCCATCATTTCCATCCATTTTTCCTTTGATTCAACTTGTTCTCCCTTAGAAATTCATCTTGGCTGAATTTTCTCATGTCTCTTTTGTCCAATTTTCTTTACCCATAATTTAAATTCAACCCACAATATGAATTTTCATGTCAAAATCTACCTAAAAATCTATTTAAAATATTAAATTATCACTATATTAACTTGAATTTTTGCTTCAAACTTCTCTTCATAATTACATCCATTTTCTCCACTCTAAATCTGAATTTTTCTTGATTTTAGGGCTTTTAAAAAATGATAAGTGTGATTTCAATTGATAGAGCATGAAAAATTATGGTGAAAAATCCTGAATCAAGTTAAAATTGTGGAATTTCACTAAGTTTTGGGTTATATTTTTGGAGGAGAATGAGATATTATTTCTAGTCCAATTTTTATCCAGAATATTTTGGATTTTCAGTGAATATTTTGCCCAAAAATCAATGGTTTACAGGGTGGACAAAATCAAACCACTTTATGTGGACATAATTATGCCACTTGTCACTTTCTCATTGGTTCATTCATTCTTATTTTATTTTTTCACAAAAATAATTTTAAAAATTTCTAAATATTATAATTAATATGTTTTTAAAATTTGATATTAATTGGAGTTCATTTTGATAAGTTTTAGGGCACCAAAACATTTTCGACCAGTTTGAAATCTTAATTTTCTCCCTCTTTTTTTAGATTTCAATGTTCCTCTCATCAAAATATTCTAAAATTTTTCATTATGTGCAAAACAATATATAGGAAGGTGTGTCTAAAATTTTAGATCATTTTGATCTCATTTCAATATACTTTCAGCGTTAAAGATAAAATCAATTAGTTCGAAACTCAAAAATTTAAAGTTGTCAGAAAAATTATTTTTCACTTACAAATATTAATTAAAATTATTTCTAGTAGTTATATGCAAACAAAAAAATTTTTGGAGGTTTGTGAAATATTTTAAAGCTCAATCAAACTTATGGTCAACCCTTTTACGATATCGAGAAAATCCTTCACTGTTTATTTTGGAGGCCTATTTAAGCTCAATTTCTCCTAAAATTATATCATTAGGCTCCATTTAGTACATATTTTCTCATTTAATGGTTAACTACAACTTTCTATCAGGTCACCCATCTTGGTGCTACCTTGGGTTGTGCACGTTTAACACTTATGTGCTTCTAAATTTTGTTGTACTATACTACTGTAATCACACTAAAAACTATTCTAGTATCACTATTCGTGCTTTATAATGTACTATTTATATCAGATAAAATTTTAGGGTGTTATAGGTTGAAAGAAAATTTGATGAAGAAAATATTTGGACTAATGACATGGGGACAAGTGGATATAGTTTTAAACATGCATTTGAGTCATTCACTCCAAATAGGATGGAAGTAACTTATAGTCACTCACTACTAAGGGTGACAAGTGGAATGTATTTTAACCATGTAAATGACTCACTCACACCTATAGGGAGTGACTCACACTCAGTCACTCCTATAGAGTGTGACTTATTTAGGTACTCTTTCATCAGTTAGTGACCCAATCACTCCCATGGAGTAGTACTCGCCCATAGGGTTGTAATCACCTAAGGAGTGGGAGTGAGTGAATGGAAGAAAATTTGCTTATTGATGGCCATTAGAATTCTTAATATAATCATAACCATCCAATTCACAGTATATAAAGGAAAATATCCTAAAAACTTCAAGAAACCATACATTTCTTCATCTCCTCTCTTTGGCTGAATTGAAGTCTCCCTTTCTCCTCTATCTTCTTTATCTTCCTAACTTAGTTTTACCAAAATTTCACCTTAAATTTTATCCTACACTCTAAGGCAAATATCTTAGCATAATTCAAAGGTAGTATTAGGCATATTTGAGGTATGGAAACTTTTAATTTCTTTACACTTGTTTGAATTTTTTTAATGGCTGAAAATGTTATATTAGTGTTGTAAATGATGTGAAAGTGTTGTTGTGATGCTTGATCATGTATGATTGATGAAATATAGCAAGCATGGTGAGATGGAAAAATTATGCTTTTGGTTTCATTTGACCCAACAATATGTTTTTTGAGCATAAGTTAAATTGTAAAGCTCTAAATTAGGTAATTAAAATTGGAATATAAATTATACACATAGATATAAAATTCTTATGAGCTTGAAACCTGATTCTGCTTCTTGAGCCATCGAATCCTGGATTGAATTGCAGCAATGGCTGCTGACCTGTCAACTGAAATAGTTTGGACTATTTTTGATGTATCTCTTGTTGTTGGTGTCAAAATGACCTGATTTTTGTTTCATTAGAAATTTAGGACATATATTA
This sequence comes from Excoecaria agallocha, assembly GCA_037975025.1. Taxonomy (NCBI): domain Eukaryota; kingdom Viridiplantae; phylum Streptophyta; class Magnoliopsida; order Malpighiales; family Euphorbiaceae; genus Excoecaria; species Excoecaria agallocha. Next base: position 35,711,855 of record CM075809.1, read on the forward strand.
GCAATTTGTTAGAAGATTTGTATGATAATATAATGAATGACTATGATAAAGGTTGTTGCGTAAATACAATATGATGCCATGAACTTGCTACCTATTATTATTACGTCATTATTGTATGCTTAATAGCATGCTCATAAGTGTGTGTTGTTGATGACTTCTATGAGAGGTCATCCTTATGATATTTGTTCCCTACTAAGCTAGTAAGCTTAGCACGGGGCTTTAATTCGTGTAGGTTTAGTTCAAAGGAGTTAAGTTAAGGGATTATTTGCAGTACTGAAGGCCAACACAAAAGGAGTATATTAGGATTTTAAAGTTTAAATTTTGTAATAGCGTTAATTTATTAATATAAAAATTATGTTATCCAATATGTATATATTTTGTAATGTACTCTAAACTTGTAAATTGATAGTAAAATTTTATGGCATTAATGTATAAGTAATTTAGAATATGACTAAAGACAATATAATAAGTGGATGACTAATTAAATTATAAGTGAACACGTAATCCAATACAATGTTTACAGGTTAGAGATTAGAGGGAGCCTTACAAATAAATGCCTTAAAAAGTTTAGTTTTATGAATAGTACTTTTTAGGTTGCGAATAATGTCATCCAAAATGAATATTACCTCCTAGGACTACAATGCACTTTTTTAAATACTAAAAAGTACAATTTATTGAAAGTTTGAGAATGTCATTTAAGGTAAAATTGAGGTTAAATAGGATTTCAAAAAGCAAAAATAAAAATATGTAACAAGTTTGATATGAATAGTGCACCAGTTGACCTAAGGTTTGACTTTAGCTAAAAAAAAAATTATTCAAGACTTCTAAAAAATAAATTTGACCATAGAAAATGATTATAAATGGTAAAATAGAATTTTTGAAGAGGAAAAATTAAAATAAAATTAAGAAAAAAAATGAATTACCAGATTGATAAAATTACCATTGAACCAAAAAATTCACCAAAAGGTCACAATTTTAACCCGAAAATTTGCATGCACTTAAAGGAATATATTTTTTTTTATATATTTATGGGCATATTTTCATGGAAATTTGGTAAAGAAAATTAAGACCCAATAGTAGGATTACAAATGGCTAAATAATGACCCTTGTATTAAATAGTATATGGTTTAATTTTAACCATCCATTTGGGCATATATAATAGGATAGAAGGATGTAGAAATTTCATGCATTTACACCCATCTTCTTCCTCCCCCATTATTGGCAAAAATTCACTCTCCATTTCGTACCATCTTTTTCTTTTTATACTTTAATTTTCCACCAAAAAAATTATTTTTCATCCTTTCCACCTAAAACAAGTGATAAGTGAAGTAGAAGTTTAAGAAATTTGGAGAAAAATTGAAGAGAAAAATTCACCCGAGTAAGTTTATGTTAAATTTTTTATAGATTAGAGTTAGAATTAATGAGTATAGTTGATATACATGTGAATTTTGTTAAAATTATAAGAAAATTTAAGTGAGAATTTCATTTACAATGTGGTCTATATGAGGAAGAAGAAGAAGAAAAAGAAGAAAAAGATGATGATTTATGATGATGAAAGGAGAAAAGGAAAAGGAAAGTTAGCTAGGATCTAAGGAGAAAAGGGTAGGCAGATACCATAAAATAGTATTTTTCAAGTTGTTTAAGATTATGTATGTGTATGAAATTTGGATAAATGATGGGTTAGATTGAAATTGATGTTATAAATGTTAAATTGGGTATTAAATAAGTTAATGCAAGGGTTAAATTAATGTTGGAAAGCTTGAATTGATAAAACCCTAGGTTACATGCATTATGTAAGTAAAACCTAAAATATATGTATGAGAAGTCTTGATGTTTTAGTGATGGAAATTAAATATATGTCTTAAAAACATGAATGAAATAGTTATTGAAAGAAAAAGGAAAATTTTGATTCATTTCTCATGATGGCTGAATTGATGCATAATTGGAAATAATACGTATACAATGATAAAAAATGGTAGAACATGATAAAAGTGATGAATAATGATGAATGTGAATGATGCATAAATATTTGAATTGTTACATAATGAGAAAGTGTTACATTTTATGGTATTAGAACTAGATTTAGGCAATTATAAGATCAAAGTGTATATTGATTTTGGTGAAGTAATCACACATACATGCCATATATGAATATTTGTGATTAAGGTGATTTTGGAAATTAATGTATACTTGTCCCTAAATGGCTTCTAGCTCAAGAAGACAAGGTTGAGGATTAAGATGCCATACATTGACTTGGCCAGCCTACACCACCTCCTACAGCATTGGTACCCCCACAACCAGATTTTTTCTAGGTTATGCAGATTACATACACCAGACGATGCAGGCTAAAAGGGGTTAGCCACCTCAGCCACAGTAGTAGCCACCATCTTCACCACCGGAAACCAATTTTAAAATGACTCAAAAAGCTGAGAGCAAAAGATTTTTATGGTGGAGATCATATTGCAACTATAGAAGCTGAGAAATGGGTACACCAAACCAAGAGATCATTTCAGAACACAAATTGTACATTGGAGGAAAAGTTGGAGAAAGAAACAATAAGAAAAAAGGCCTATAAAGACATGAAATTGGATCGTTGAAGGTAATAATATGACCCTTAAAAGTCAATATAGGACCAAAAAATTTGGTCACCATCCGGTCGTTACAGGCTCTACCGCTAATGACCAAAAAAGGCTAGTGTACCAACTAATCCTTAAAAGTTTTAACGACTAACTAGAAATTTGATCCTTGAAAAGTATCAAGGACTGGATTTCTCATCCTTAATAATATATGCTAGGCAGCCAATCAAGCTGTTAAGAACTAAAAACTTAGTCCTTAAAGGGTGTATTACGGTCCTTAAAACTTTTAACAACCGACAAAAAATTGATCCCTAAAAGTATTAAGGATCGGATTTTTCATCCTTGATAAAGTATGTCGGATGGTTGACTAAATTATTAAGGACCAAATATTTAGTCTTTGAAGGGTGTATTAATTGGTCCTTAAAACTTTCAATGACTAACATTTTTTTTTGTAATTTTGATTATATTGTACAATTCATATATATATAATAATAAAATCAAACTTTCATATATATAATTTGTAATAAATTACAAATATAAAGTTAACGTCCAAAAAAATAATGTATAAACTAAAATATTGTTTTACAACCCTTTTTCTAAAAATTAATACCTAGTGAAATAAGATGGTCTACATCTCTAAAATTTCCTAACAAAATTGCCATCAACATTTATATGAAGTCTTCAAACCTTCATTGTCAATTTTATACTGCATTTTATTACTGCAAACAAGTACAATAAGATAAAAATGATTTAGTAAAAAGAAATATATACATATCTATTGATAATAGTTAGCTGAAGTTAACCTATAATATGTTTTAAGTTGACTAGTCACTCCTTTAAAGGGTGTTGATGGAGGCTAGACATTAGATTCTTGGATTGCTTACCCCGCATATAATTTACATTTAATTCTCTCCTGTATTTGTTCCATAAATGATGCATCCATTTCAATACATCTTCACGATGAAGTCCATGTCATCACTTTCAAATTCATCCTACAAAAATAATAGCATGTAACTAGCTAGAAACCATACTGTATGCTTAATCAACCCAAGAAATAACAGCTCAACAAAGGAAATCTCAAGGTGAAAATAGCTCATGAACATAATAATTCCCTTTTATGAAGAAAACTTAATAACATAACTAAATGTAATAGCAACCAAATACAGCCATTTTCATAACAGCTGCCAAATACTTTTACAACCACCAAATATAGCGAAAAAATTTAACCACAGAAAGAAAAGAAAAGTGCAATTTATTTGCACAAAATAATGAGTACACTTACCACAACAGCATCCCACATGTGTTGAAATTTATCTTTTGGAATCTTTTCCCATGATGATACCCCTAATGGACATACATGACAATCACAAACAATTAATCGAAGTGCCTTGAGAACAATTTGTGATTTTCCCAACAATTCGATTATTGTAAAAAGCCACTTTCAACTTAGCATTGATTCGAGTGTTGCAACTTCTTTACACTTATTTTTTCCTTTATACTATTTTTATCTTTTTAATAGAATTTAAGCATAAAGATCTCAACCGTTGTCCTCATTTGCTTCCTAAAGCACTAGGTGGAAGAAATGCATCTTTGGTAGCCTTTAAATTGGATGACATCCCATTTCCAAACATTTACTTCATATTTAATCTAAAAAAAGAAAAGATAGGGAAAATGTCATGTTTATCAAAGTATGTGATCAACACCATATTCAATCAAAATGTCATATTCGTTAGCCAAGGGACAAGAATAATACATGCTTCAAGACAGAAACATTTCTTTTCAATGGAGGTTATAAGCTATATGCTTTTACTTGAATCTACTCAATGTTTTTCTCTTGAGCATCTCCTACATTGCTACCAAGACGAACATATTTAATCGATGTATCAAGCAGCAGCAGCAGTTGAACTTAGAAAATAAAAAAAAGAAAGCATCATACATGTGAATATGTTTGTATTTATGCTTCCTGCTCTCATGCCAAGTTTAGAGGGGCTATGCGACAAACTAAGAGTACAACTATCAAAAAGAAAACTTCAACTAATTTCAATCAAACATTATGTTTGATTAAAACAATGAAAATAATCTAATGCTCTAGAACTAAGATTATTGATAATATAACAAATAATTATATTAGAAAATCCATTTAAATATAAACCAAAATGCCAGAAACCCAAGATTTAGTACAAATATTAAAAATTAAAAGAAGATCAGAGAAACAAAAAAGCATAATAATCAAATACTAAAAACTCACTGCAAATTAACAATCAATCTTAATAAATCAAACAAAAAAGGCAAAGCATTATCTTAATCAAAGCTAATTACAAATGGAAGGACGATGAGAATTGCTACTATCACATAGAAACAGAAGTGCTAAAATGCATAGATTTTTACAATAATAAGGCCATGAGGCAGCATTAATCAAATGCACACGTATTGCAGCAAGAACTCAAATGCACATAAAATTAATATTATTTTATTCATAAAAATAAATCACCAAGTTGTACCAAAATTCATCATAAAGATTGTAAGTAATTACTCAATAAAAAGAAAACTTGCACAAGCATGTAGTAAAAATAGAAAAGAAAAAGATAGGAATGATGTAAACAAGTTTTCATATCCAACAATATGCCAAACAACAACATTCTTGCAATATAATTAGCCCACGAGAATCTAAAACTTAAAATGATCATAAAAATGCCAATATAAAATATAATCTACAGTGCTAAATCAAAGAATCCTAATAGTTAAAAAATTGTTATATACTCTAATTTATTTTTTAATAAGCTAATGAAATTTATTATAGAGAAAATGAATTATAGGAAGCCATAAGAGATTCCAGGAAGGTGAAAATATATAAAACCAAGTTATAAAACATAAACCATGCTTAAACCATATTACCACAATAAAATCCCAGCAAGTGAGCAAATAACATTACTCATCCTAACCAACTCTGCCAAAATAATGCAGCCATAAAAAATATGGTAAATACTAGCATAACAGCCAGCAAAAATGAGAAAGAAGAGGAGAAATATTATAGTAAATTACCCCTCTGTCTATGCCTTTTAAAACACTTATGTGTTCTTGATTAGTGAAATTTCCAGTCAAGCTTGTTAATGACGTCACACTTCCAATAGAGTAAGTTAGCTAGTAGTAGTTAACAGACCACAAAATACGTCAAATCCCACAAAACAGAATTATAACCAAGCAATAAAGTTTTGAGTCCAAAGGAAAGTTTTGAAAGAAAAGTTTGTACATTATCCAACCTGTATTAACGAAAAAATTATGAGATAATTAAGATAGATTATGCGTAACAATTATACAGGGCATATAAAAGAACCCATGATGCTTAATTTAATGTCGACCATTTGTTTGAATTTAGGACTTTTTAATGCCAAAACAATATGATAGTACTGTAAAGGTGTATAGTATAACTTCTTATTTTTATAATATAAATTATTAAAGCCCTAATCATGAAAATAGATTAACAATTAATCCAAACATGATGATCGGTAATTTGCAACAACACCATCCAAACATAGTGTTAGTATTAAAATAAGAAAATCAAGACCGTAAGCACTAACCAATAGATTAGACCGCTCAACCAAAATCTAGCAATAACTTGGTCAGCATAGTTTTAGAAAACATAACCAAAAATCTAACAATAACATGGTCAACATATTTTAAGAAAAGCATAACTCAATGTCATAATCCAGAAACTTCCTTAAGAATATAGCAATGCAATCAACACTAATCGTCGCAAATCAAAAAAATCATCATCCAAGCTAGGAATTCATAGCCTGAACCGCTCTTTACACCTATCAGACTTTAAATTGAGTCTTTATAATTGCTTTTCCCTTCATGGTTTCTCAGCAGCAGATTTATAATAGCAGTTCCAAACCAGGATGCCATTAAGCAATATTAAAAATTGCGGTAAAAGAAGAAAAAAAGATAAAATTTATAATTGCATGATAATTTCATAATAACAATAAACGAAAACAATAACATTAGCTAATGATGATTTTTGGACATGGTAATTTCATCATCTTATGAACTGCATAAAAAAAAAGATATCAAAAAGTGTCCATCTAAATTATAGCTAAATTACACCAACATAACAATTCTGCAAAACTGAACTTTGGGTTTCTTCATTTTGTAAAATTAAGACAAAAAAATATAGTCACTTTCAAGATAAACAAAAGATAGATTAGTTGATAAATAAAGCAAAAAACAAATAAATAACCATATATAAACCAATTTCATAATAGATAATCATATATAATAGTTAAACTCGCCCACAACTATAATCCTAACCCTATATTTGTTTTGTAAAAGATTCATAATCCACATCCCTAGGTCATCAACTCAATTTATAAATTTACTATATTTAGAAATATATTTTTTAATTAGAAGATTGTCAAATTACTAATTTTCAAAGAATGATGAGTACGATGGGTATACTTTTCGAAGTGTGGTACCCACTAAATTTAATAGTTCAGTTTAAGAAAAAAATGTGTTTAATTTTTGAATAACGAATTCTACATTGATATTGAATATAAAATATTTAAATTTAAATACTTTGCTTACTAAAATATAAGTAAAATGTATTACCCGGTATGTCTATTATTATTGCCCCACCTTATAAATGAAATTTGGTCTTTCTCATTAATCAGGCATACCAATCTACAAAAATAATATTACTTATTTGTATTTACGAATAAAGTACTAATTACTTGCCTACGTCCCAACCCTGTTAACTGGCAAAATTATGTTTATGATGCTTTTGGAAAAAGGATTCATCCAAATAAACATTGTCATGACCATCAGAGTACTCCAACTCTCTCAAAGCATCACACTTCATTGCATCAAGAAAAAAGAAAATAATAATAAGGAAAATTAAAAAACTATACATTCCCATTGCTTCATTTCCAAAAATCAAATCAACTAAAAAAAGAGACAATTTTTTATTTCTTAAACATAAATTTTTTTATAAGTCATAGTTGTATTACTTAATATCTAACACAATTACAAAATAAAGGAGGATAGCTATCCTTCTTAACTATACACAAGCTTGCACAACATCCACATAATACCCAGGAAAACAATGGGGCAAAGGAAAAATAACCACAAATAAAGAGTGAAAAAACACAAAATACAGTAACTCAAATAAATAAAAAAGCTAGACCATAAATAATATCTTCAATCCGATGAAGAAATAGAACACCAGCAGTCCAAGCAAAAATTAAAAACTTTAATTTTTTCATAAAGCAACTTGTTAGAATGCAATTTAATTTTTATTTACTTAGAAAAGTAATTTGCTACAAACACTAGCCTTTCCTTCGCCGAAAGAATGAATCACTTTCATGATGTAATAATCGGTATGAGATTAAAATATAATTTATACAAATTAGGATAAAATTCTGAAGCATGAGAAAAAATTCAATAGAGATACTTGAATAAAAAAGATGAATAATTAAAAAAAAAAAAGCAAGTAGAAAAAGAGTGTGCAAACTAGAAAGAGGATTGTATCTCTGTGAAATTGGTTAGAATTGCACAAATTGATACCTGTAAATGAACTATGGAGCAAATCTGAACAAATACAAAATATGGTAAGAATAAGCTCAAGAATGCAATCAAAATCACTGTACATATAAAATCTACAAATTGAAGAGATAGTCAGAAAGGGAGAAAAGAATCAAATATCAAATAGAGGCAAAGAATAAAAAAATAAAAAAAGAAATAAATATATCAAGTTTGAAGTCAAAAAAAAAAGTCAACCTAGGGACTTAATTGTAAAAATTTTATAAAGTTTAATAAATAGTTAAAATAAGATAGGAAAATTTACTATTATAATAATTGAAATTAATTAATGGATGGAAAGAAATAGAACTTTGAGTAAATTGATTAAATTGCATTTGTTAAAAATAAAATAATAATTTGAGTTAAATTAACTAATAATATTTAGTTAGTGAATTTTTTTATAATTGCATCTAACACTGAGCGACTATGTTACTCAGCGTGTAGTTTTATTTGACTGCGTGCAGAGATAGGTACAGGGAGACTTACAGTGAGAAAGCAGAATTTGATGGCATGTAGGGGTGATCACGGGGTGGGACGGGGCCAGAGAATTCTCCCTCACTCACTCCGCCTTGCCACCAATATCGCGGAGAAAATTTCCCCCATCCCCGCCCCACGAGGATCCCCGTCTCCCTTTTTGTTTTTTAATTTTAAAATATATTATTTTATAAATAATTAAAATTAAAATATAATATTTAATAAATAAAAAATTTAAAATCAATAATAATTTAAAATTAAATATAATTTAAAACTTAATAATTATAAAATTAAGTTATATTTTAATTTTAATTATTTATAAAATATTATATTTTAAAATTAAAAAAAAAATTGCAGGACGGATACCCTATTCCCCGTCCCCGCCCCCGATTCTAGGACAAAAATTTTTTTCCCCCCACTCCGTCCCTGTGGAGGAAAATTTTAAAAATTTTTCGCCCCAAACGGGGCGAATTCCCGCCCCATGATCATCCCTAGTGGCATGTACCTAAAAATTTTGGTTGTATATATTTTGGTTATGTAAAATAATTAAGATTTGTAAATTATTATGTGAGCATAATTGAAGTTAAGTTGTGGTTATGTAAATTAAATTTTATATGCATACTATTTGAGATGTGATGATGCATGATGAATGTGGGTGATTGATAAATTTAGAAGTATTGAATTGATTGAATGGAGTTTGGGTGCAAGGAGGATTGAATTAGGGAGTGTATTTTGACAATTGCAGGTTTTGAAATTTTTAAATTTTTAGACGTTATGCCGCCAAAATTTTTAATAAAATTTATCAGATATTATAAGGTCACTAAAAAGAATAAAGAAATTATATTAGGTATTTAATTAAAGGAGAGCGATACACGCCCATTCGGATATTGTAGCATGTCCATGACGTTGGTCCTTCTCCTTCTGCTGGATCTCAAGGCATCATCCAACTGGATGTGTTATCTAACTCTTTCCATCAGATCAAAAAGTTGACTGGTGGTCTCGTTGTTAGTGACTCAAAGAGTAGGAGTTCAATAATGCCTTCTGCCAGGGCGATCGTCACCATTTTTACGCTTATATTTCTCATCTCTAACATTGTGACCTAAAATTGATCGTTGTAGTCTCTAAGACTTTCATCCGTTCTCTGGTAAAGATTGCACAGATCACTCACTGACTTCGACATTCATATCTGCATAATAAATCACTTGGTGAACAGCTCCTTGAGTTGTCTGAAAGAGGTGATTGATTCCTGAGAAAGCTCGTAGAACTAATTCAAAGCATCTCCTCCTAGGGCGGTGGCGAAAATTCTGCATGCAATCCTCTCATCGTAGGTATAAATCTACACTTTAATTAGATATTTCTCAAGATGAGTAGTAGGATCGATTTTACCTGTATACTTATCCATTACTACGTCTCTCCACCTGAAAGGTAGCTCAGATCTCGTTATCTCCCCGTAGAATGGGGAGGTAGTGTTGCTGTAAGTGTTCCCCTCAAACATATCTTTTTTGGGCTCTGTCAAATCAAACTGCTTGAGTTTTTATTCGAACCATTTATCCTCCCTACTCATGGCCTTGGAGGCAAACTCCTCTTTAGATCTTCTGGATCGACTGCGTTGTGGTGTGCACATAAAAGACAGGTCATCTCCGATGGATGAGGTGGAGGATCTACTAGGGATATAGGGAGAGTCTCTGCTTGAAAATATTGTCCCCTCCCCCTTGTTGTACCTTCCTGGAGTTCTGACCTCCGTTCTCCCACCGTCGTGGGCTCGTGGCTCGTTGATGGAGATTCCCCTATTCCTTCTTCTTCTGAAGTTTTTTGCCACAAAGTTTATCTCGTGATCTCTTTCAGAAGCTTTGGGCATTTTGTCATTTTTAATCATTTGGACAATGCTCTTAGTAAAGTCATTAAGAATAACGTGCACGTCCCTGACAGTAATGGAGGTATTCTCCGGCTACCGTATAAAGGCATCGTCGAATTCTGGAAGAATGTTTCCTCTAGCTGGAGATCTGGGAGATCTCTCTCTCCTCCCTGAGGGTTTAGATCTGCCTCTACTGTTGCTGCCGCTATCATGTTCTTGGGAAACTAAGTGCTCATTATATCTCGAATCTGCCATGTCTTTCAACAAGAGCATCAAATGATAAAGCGTAAAATGTCTTTATTTAAGAAAAGAGAGTTGACAGTCGTAGCTCCTGATCGGTAGGTAGAGTCCTGCAAGAAAGAGTGCTCAGTCGGATTAGAGTAAGCACTTCGAAACTTAAGTTAGTTGCTTTCTACAGAGAGAGTATTTAGAAAGAGAGTTTCAGATGTTCAATACCTTAAGCCACTGTGTATTGGGCTATTTATAGGAGATAAGGAGGTGCACTTGAGTGATAACTGATAATTGAAATAGGTAAGCGGCGAAGTAACAGGAGTAGGTTAGGGGAATTAACTCTGTCTTGTGTCAGTGAATTGACTGTGACACGCTATTCCATCAGTCTGATCGGACATCACGTGACCCCATCCCCGCCTTGTGGTTCGCGTTTTAGGCTCATCTGCTAATGGGCCTTGGCCCTTGCTAGGTGTAATGGACCGACTGTCTGGACCTTAAAAAATGTTATTTTCAGGATTATCACTAATATATATATATATATATATATATATATATATATATATATATATATATATATATATATATATATATATATATATATATATATATATATATATATTCAGGATAGCCTGATCGTATAAATATATAAAATACAAAAGCATCAGTTGCTAATTAACCTTTAAAAGAACTTATAAAATAATTAAAATATATCAATAAAGAATAACATGTTAAAATTCAAAATTTACTTAATGAAGTCTTATACAATCAAATAAATAAATAGCATTTTAAATCGGTATCTATTAGGTATTAAATTTAATTTTAAGTAGTATTATCAAAGATGATACGAAATTATGAATGACGTGTGCATAATATACGCACGCACATATATCCATACGTATGTATTCAGCGTATGATAATAACCAAGCATGTAGTTTTCAGCAATTCAAAAACAAATAGAAGAGTATAAAGAGCAAACAAATTTGTGGTGAAATTAATGAAAATAATATTCCATAAAAGTCAAAACTAGTTAATTTTATGTATCTATGCATAACAAACTCAAAATCACCAATTTATAGGAAATAAAAATATATATAAAATAGCCAAAAAAAATAACGAAAAATAAATAAATAAATAAAAACTGTTCAAGTGGCTTAGAGAACAAAGGTGGCTCTGCACGATCCACAAACCCGAATTATGGATAAGAAATTGAATTTCTAGTTGGATAGGCAAAAAATAATTCATATGCCCATAATAATCTCATCTTTTTCCAATAATAATTCATTTGCGATATTTATTCAAATAAGCATTATATTTTTCATAACTAACCAATTTGAGATATTTAATAAATTTGGTTGTTTTGTCAAAACATTCATACATGAATACATACAGAAATTTTGAAATGTAAAATTTATAAAATTAATTATATGCGAGTAGACCAAATATCATAAAATTGTTGGCTCTATGTCTTGGTGAATTAAGAAAATAAAGTTAATTCTAACTCAATTTAAAAAATTAAATAAAAATTTATCCAATCCAACTTTTATTTTGTGAAATGTCAATTTTCTAAAGATTTTATATCATAATAAATTTCAACGTATTGAATATCTCTATAAAAAAAATGTATTGAATATGGTTGAAGTATCATGAATTTCTTAATTTCTCTATCAAATTATTGTAGAGTGATTCCATGGAAGTGGAAACATTGCAGGTTCATTTAGCCGACCAGATTATCAGCTGCGGACTCTCCTTCATGCAGATAAAGACAAAAACTGTTCAATTAAATTATTTAAAGAATAAGAGCGGGCTTGGATTTTGACAATCCGAGGCTAAAGTATAGTTAAGTATCGTGAGAGGAGATTAAGGTGGGTGGCGTTGAGGAGCAGGTATTGGAAGCGGTAAGAAGAAGTTTCTGCCATTTTATTGGTAGTTAAATTCTTGTGGATCTGATGAATTAATGCTATTCTTTAAATAATAATAATAATAATAAAAGATGAGATCTTGAAAATTTTGTAATGGTGCGTAGGAATGGTAGTTGAAATTAAAGAAACTGAATAGCAATGGCGACTGGTAGAAAATCACAAGATCCACCCGCATGTGTTGATCTCATTTTCACATGTATTTTGTTTCTAAGCTCCAATTTTACCTAAATCATTAGCTGTTGATTCTAATGAAATATATGATTTGGAATCAAATTTAATTCTTTTTAAAATACACCATTATTAATACAATAGGGATAGTACTATTAGTTAGAATGAATGATAATTTAAAAGGATGAATGATGTACCTTTTGGTGAGTGTTTTATCTAATAATAACTCGTGAATAAGGATAGGCCATCCTCATCTTTAAATGCCTCAACAGTTGATGCAAGATCAGGAAAAAGGCGCATCTCCATCCTCATCATTATTACTTTTGGATATTTCACACATCATGATTTTAGCCTCTTTTACCTGGAGGCTTAATCAACCTGCATTTTCATTACTAACTCAAAACCATAATTCCCATTAACACTTAGACCTTGCACACTAACACAACTATTTAAATATAACAAATATATTAATCAGTTGTTTATTAGATGTAAAACATTAGCATATATACTTATTTGATCCAAAACAAACAATACAAATTCAAGTACAGATGTCTTATTAGATGGAAAAAAATTACAGGGGCTCATGAAGCCATATCAAAAACACAGACAATGGATGAAAACTGAAAAAAGAATTAACAAATCCTAGTAACAACCCAAGTGCAATGGGTAACCTGTTCAAAACTGACTTGAGGGAAAATCAATGATTAATACACTTGAATATCATAGCACATTGTGAAAGATAATTAAAGAAATGAATTTACAATTAAGAAAACAAGCCTTGAGCAGGATTCTACCGAGTTCTCTGCTTCAAAACCAGCTGTGCGTGTATTTCCTACGTAAAATCCATTACACTATCTTATGTCCGAGTATCTCCTTTTACTTGCTAATATATATTATATATATATATTCTTCACAATACTTATAGAGCACTTGACTTCTTCCACCTCACTAGGGACTTGAGGACCTCCATCACCTGAACAAACAACTTTGTTAGCCTGTTGTAAGAGAAACTGGATTTGCTACAATGCAAAACTATGCTAGGAATCCTACCTCTGAAGGGTCCTTAAGAGAGTAAAATGCACTTGTTTCCTTAGGCGCAGGTGATACTAAGATGCCATAGCCGCGGTTCCTCTCCCTCAGAACCTGTCCCAACTTCAAGTTAGCAACATAATTCAAAGAATTTAAGTTCAAACAAGAGCCAACATCGTTTGTGATACTCATGTTAACCTTAAATGCATCTTCGTCAGTCCGGTCATCTCCCACATAAATTGGCAGCACATCATCACAGTTGCTTAGGCCTAAAACCATAAATTTTTTACATTATTATAATGTTTAATTACATTCTACAGATAATTATAAATAAATGGTTAGGGCATAGTAAGTTACTCACCAAGTGATTCAAGTAAAAATGTAACGGCTTTCCCCTTGTCCCAGTTGATCACAGGTCGGACCTCTAAAACCTTAATATGTTTACAGAACACAATTTCAGGCAAATGAATCGATTATGCAGAGCAAACAACGGTATATTAAAACTAAAATTGAAAATTTATCAAGAAGTCTATGTGTTGAATCTAAAAATTACCTTCCTCCCATGAGTCAATCGAAGACGTGGATAGTTTTTTATGACATCATGGACACGCTGTGCAACTGATGCCCAACTCTACAGACAAAAAAAAATTCAAGAATTCAGAAACTAATTTTTTTTTTTTTTATATATATATATACTTTAAAGAAACAGGAAGACTTAATAAAAAGAACTCTACCTTCTCATCTACATTACGGTAATGTACAGATAAGCAGAACTTGTTGTTTTCAACTTTTGCCCCTTTAATGTCTTTGGTAATCTCAACAAGGGAATTGTGAACCTGCTCAAGTCATTTAATTTATATGAGTATATAACAGCAGCAAAACATGCAAGCACATAGATTCCTCAGAAAAGCCACAAGTCATGATATGATAGCACAAAGAAATCTCTACCTCTTCAATCATGGGTAAAAATTCACTAGCTGGTTGAAACAAAGTAACTTCCTTGCCCTATAAATGAAAAAAAAAATCAAATAAGAAATACATAATCAAAACAAGAAAAGAATATATTAAGTAGAGAAGAGAAAACTTTGGCATTATGTTACCTGCTGGTCAGTAGACCTAATACAATTTGGGTGGTCATCAGATAAAGATTGTTTAACAGGGCCCATGATGTCCATCCCATGACTACCCGCATAATACAGTTCTGTTAGACCTACAAATTCATATACCTGTGCACCAAAACACACCAAGTAATGAACACAGACATTCAAAAATTTGAAAATGTTAAGATGCATGCTAGTTACCTTATCGCGGCTTCTTCCACTAATTATTGCAGTTGGGAAACATTGTGCTACCTTCTTCACCACAGAACGCATCTGAAAAATTTACAAGAATTAATGGCAAAGGAAAATGAATTTGAACTGAGGTTTCTTTCCAGATCTGAATACTGTTCTTACAGCATTAGACATGAAGGCATTGTCAGGGTTGTCGACAATTGGTGACAGAGTCCCATCATAATCCAGAAACAATGCTATCCTCTTTCCTTTTGCAAAGTTTGCAATTTGGTCAAAACATTTAAGCGCTGATGGATATTTAAGCTGTGTAAAATCAGAGAAAGATAGACGCATAAGGCCACATATTAATCATCTAACAACTTGTCAAAGATAATACATAGGTCAATTTACGGGGAGAAAAACTGTACCATCCAGGTGCGATAGGCAACATCAGTGTCAGCCGAGGTAACTTCATTTGTAAGATCCTTGGTTATCCTCTTGGGAGGAGGAGATGACGATTTCATAGCATCAAGCCAAGTACTGGAGCGAACATCATCTAGCACTCCAGTTTTCTTCCTGGGAATGGTTAGAAATAAATTGGAAGAAAATGTTGCTCCAGGAGGTGTATATGGCAACAGACTAGAATGCACCCCCAACCTTGACTTGCTTAGGGGTGCAGGGTCAGTGAGGACAGGAGAACCATGATTGGATTTGAGGTCCATAGGATCCAGATTCACAAGACAGTTTACCAAATACAAATGAAATAACAGTTGATAGTCCACTATCTCTGCAAATATGAATCTGTCAAGGGATTCAATATGAAATCTTCAATGTCTCTTCACCCAACCCTTTTGTCAATGAAAAACCACCTCTTCAAAGTGTTCTTGTCACTGCGAGTTGGCAACAAGTCCATCAAGCACACAAGTCCAGAAGTCTGATGGCAAGAAAATTGGTCAAGAAGGATTAAAAGAAAAACCATATTAAAGGGAGCAATTATAATAAGAGAGGAAAAAAAATTAAATTACCTGGAGGCAATCATCCTCTAGCCACTGCAGGGTATGTATGAGAAGACAGAAATATGCAAACGGGAATTTAGCTATCAATCTTCTTAAACAATCTTTGACCTTCTGCATAAAGAATTAAACTCAACTGCTAAGTAATCCACACAAAAATAAAACAAGGAGAAAGAGGATACCATTTACAGAGTGACACTATTATGTAAGCTTTGAATGCTCGCCTTACCAAATGATCATTTAAACTTTAGGCTTTCAAACAATACAGAACATACACCATAGTAGCAAACAAATAGGCTTATACAACATTGTTGAATAAAATGACAGGAATCCCACTGGTAAACAATATGCACAAGATAACGTTTGAATAACCATCATATACCCACTTAAATGAATAATTTAGACAGTGAATGCTGCTTCTGAGAAAACAACATCTAGATCTGTAAAACAACTTAATTAAATACTTCTTAGTGCTTATGCAGATGTTAATCAAGGCACTAAAGAAGGAAAAGCATATTTTTCTTATTTCATATGATCTATTACACACTTTGCTTTCCTACGAGCAGTCCTAGTCCAAAATAATCAGTTATTTCTTTTCAGAGTGGAAAAGAAATGCAAAAGCGAAAAATATGACTTAAGCTCTCTTCCATTTAAGTAAAAAAGAAAAAAACAACAAAAAAAGTTGAACACTTTGATCATTGGCACCAAATGAATGTCTTTCGACATCAGCTACAGCATTAGAAGAATAATAGTTCGCTGCAATAGATCTCTACCATTACAGTCATATGCTCATGATTTCCCAATACATGCAAAGGCACCGAAAACAAATCTTCAATATCATGTCTGAAATCAAATGAAACATGCATTGAAAACCAGGGAGACCAAACAAAATAGAACCTAAAGTCTGGCAAAAAAAAACAAAAACAAAGTGCAAGAGGAAGCGCCAGAAAAATTGACAACATATTACCCCAACTTTTGCCAATTGTTGTTGCTGACCAGGAAAACATGAAATTTACTAGAAAAAATGTTATTTTTACTCTGATTTTGGAATCGTTACAGAGGCATAATTAGTCCTGCAACTTTCATCAGAGGTTCAATATTTGAAGCTTAACCTTAATCTTCTCTGTAATCAACTAATACCAACATCAAATACTGGTCCTACTTCATATTGAAATCAGAATGACTTTTCATATTGCTTTATCAAAAAATATAAATAAAAATAAACATATGCCTAAAATGCAAATCTTCCCAATGGAGAAAAGGGAGCAATAAGGGCATAAACTATAAAAATTACCTACATCAAATAGAAAAAAAAATGAATAAGCTAGAACGCTATAGAAAATCAATAGCAATGAAAAGGACAAAAACAGTGTTCAGCCTTTAAAATTGGCCCACAAAGTTTGTACATGGTGAGGAAAATAGTAGCAATTTAGCAGCTGTATACAATAAAATGGTATTCACACCCTTCATAGTGGAGAAGATGCATTATCATATGCAGCCACACATCATGGGCCTACATACAAGTATGGGAATCGTTAAACATATGGACCCAACTCAGAGAAAAGACTCATCAATGATATTGGTCATTTTTAAATGAAAAAATAAATAATATTAAAATGAACATAAATAAACACATCTCAATTGTTATGTTGCTATCACCCGTTATATAACGCGAACAACAACATCAAAAATTTCTAAAAGAAGAATACAATTTGAAGCCAATTACGCTCTTCCTGAATTTAATTGCTGTCAAGATCCCGCCATGGAAGCTGCGCAGCGAATATATTATTCTATAGATTGAGAAAGTATTGGTGGTTGCAGGTTGAAAAAATTGACAATTGACCAGACATTAAACAATGTATTGCACTGTAATTGACAAATGATATGTTTTGAATACGGGGAAAAAATCAAAGATACAAACAAAGATCCATATCACATCATTGCTTATTCAAATACAACTAGAAAGAAACAGACTGAAATCAATATTCAGTTTTTGCGGTTAGGGGAAAAACCTAAAAAAACTGACCTAACCAATCACTCATCTAGCATTCAAACCGGAGAAACCTGCATATAACTAATTCATAAACACCTAAGAAAAAAAGTGAAAACATTACGACAGAAACAAATATAATTACAAAGAGCTCCAGCATATTCCCAGATAAAAATGCAGCCTTTAAACAGTAATAGCAATAAAAATTTTCTTGGGTAAAATATTCAGCAGATACGGAAACAGGATGGCATTACTTGCAAGATAGAATCTTTAAAAAATAAAAGTTTTGACGCACCTAAACTCTCTAGGGCTCTAATTTTATACGGAAATCAAAAGACGGAAATGAAGCAAAGAGAGAAAATGCAGCGGAATTAAACCACCAAAAACACAAATAAAAATCAGCAATGGCAATTAAAAAAAAAAAAAACAAATTACCAAACTCAAAAGACAATGAAAAACACCTTTCTTTCAATATCTTCTCCCTTTCTTCTTTTTCCAGCCCTTTCTCAGCAACCAAACAAACAGCAATGACTTCAAAAAGACCTCTGCGTGTAAAAGAAAGCAAAACAAAGAGGGGGAAAAAATAAAAAACCCTGGAAAAAATCGCAGAGAACGAGAACCAGAATCAAGGTAAGATCGTATTAAAACCAAATCAATGCAAAAACCGAGAAGCGAGACAGAGGGGGAGAAAAGAAGGTTAGCTCTAAATAGATACTGGGTATTTATAGAGTTTCGATTCTGACGAACGTGTTTTACAAGGCAACACGGTTGTTGAATCGGAAAACACAGCAATTAAAAATATCGGTATAAAAATTCCCACTCCATCATTCCTTCACGGGAATTCACGCACCTATTAATGATCGAGTAATTAAGTTAATTATGTTTACGCGCGTAGTGGGGTTCGGGGGGTTTAATTTTGATTTGCTAGTAACTGAAAGAATCCTATAAATTTTTTTCATTCGGTTCTCGAGTGACTTAATGAGAAAAACTGGTGGGGCCCATGGGATCTTGGTAAAGGCAATACACGTGGCATTGAAGACTTTACCGCCAAAGCGCGTGCAGACACTTGTGCGTGAGTAGAGTCCGACGTGGCCACGTTACAGGTGGTGGCCCGCTGCCTGGGTACTGAGGGGGAGTTGCGAAAACGTATCGTCGCTTTCTGTGAATACAGTAACAGCTAGGTGACCGTCGGTGACGGTAGTTATGAGAAATTATAACCAAGAATATGGTCCCACGTGGCAGTTATGGAGAAAAGTGGGGTCTAGATATTCTAAGAAATCACAGCCACGGGATTGGTTGAGCTGGCATTGCATAGAGGATGGGTTGTACTTCACCACCTGACAGAACTCGGAACTGTGGAGCAAATAATAATATTGTCAAATTTTACTTTTTCATTCACAGATAAATATCACATTTGAGGCACCAAAATTAAAAAATTCATTTTGATGAGGAATTTGCTTTTATTTATTTGATTCGTCAATTATCTTTTTAGAAAATATATAAACTAATTACGTAAGAGAGAAATAGATCTCGAACCACTGACTTATGCTAAAAAAAGAAAACATAAATTTTATTGGTCATTTACAAAATAAGATAAGAATAGATGGTGATATTATAATTTTAAAATAAAAATAAAAACTTTTATGTCACGGTACGTTATCACTTATTAAGAAACTATATGTCACACAGTAAATTTATTATATAAAAGAAAAAACAAACTTGCACAGTAGATTACACGTTAGAATTTAGCGGATTTGGTATTTTCATTTATAAAAATAAAAGCAGTCTTGACCGTAATAAGGGGCTTGAGGTGGTGTGCATCGATGCTGAATGCGTCTAACACCTTTAGATTGATAGTAAATTTGCATTCAACAGTCTAGATTTGGTGTATACCTAAGGTGCACATTAAATTACCAATTTTTTTTACTAAACACAGTAATACATATAAATTATTAAATTAAAAGATAATATTTTTTTATTTTTCATTTAACGATTCAAATTATTTAATGCATGGACATTCATTGAATGTACTAATCAGAAGAAGTGATTCAACTTTTTTCTCTTTATATAACTAATTTAACTTTGGAAGGAAAATTACAGGAAATATCGGAGCTGACAACACATAGGAAGGAACAAGTCAAAGATAGTAAATCAGTAATAAAGAAAAGTATAAATAATTAAAAGGAAAGTTGGTGGAAAGTACTAAAGTTTTTTCTTTTTCTTGCCTTTTGATTTCGAAAGGGCCGGGTGCTGTGATACTATTGGGTTGTGTGATGTAACTGATCCCTTCCCTGCTCTGTGGTTGGTCACCGAATCTTCCCTTTCAACGCCGCTAATCAATTTAATTAATCATTAAACTTTCCGACATTCATGTTTCGTTTTTTTTTGTATTGTTATTCGTATTCTTTTCTCGAACCATTTTTAGTTGATGAGAATTGACTCTAATACCAGTAATTTTAGAGTTTATAAATTATTTAACTCCTAATTTTTACTTCTAATTAAATAAATCTAAATACACATAGTTAAAGCGTAAAATGCATTTTCCCAGGGCCACCGAGAACTGAAAAAGGAAAAATCATATAATTTAACTAAAAAATATCAGGAATGGTGAAAGGAAAGTACAACCTAAATCATATAATTGAGTTACCTCTTTATGATAAAATTAAGAACGATAACAATAATTGTGCGCATTGCTGTCGTCGTAATTGTTTGGCCACTTTTTTTTTTTATCATATCTTTTTATATAAAAGAGTGAGATTGTTTATATGCTTGTCGTACACTTGTTCATTATTTAACCTAGAATTAGGTAGAAGGGAAATGTAAATCAATTATATAAAATTACATGCACGTATTCTTATTAATTTACAAGTCCAATATGTTGACTATTTGCGATGACAAGCATAAAACGTTGGTAGCAGCGAAATGTTTAGGCAAATTCTCAACAAACCAATTGAAAGTAAATGGGACATAATAATTAATTATAGAGTTTATTAAATAAATGATTTCTTAATTTGGAAGTAATACGGTAAGTTTGACTTGGACTTAGTTGCTAATGTCTGGCACGTTATAGAATCTGAATCTTCCAAGGTAACCAAATTCAAGTAATTAATTAGAAATTTGGAACCAGACAGATTGAATACAATATTACGTTACTTATAACCAAATTAAGTGGCTATACACAAGGCAGTGACGTAGCTAATGAGATCCCAAATGCCCAAATCTATACATGTTTTTCTTTTCTATTATTTATTTTTGGCACAATTTCAATTTTGCTTCGCTGTAAAATTAATAAATAAGGAAAACCAGTTATGCGTTTTCATTGGGGCCACTAGATATTATTTATTCATCTTTAAGGACACTACCAAAATTACATAAAACACATTTCTCTGTATTAATTGTTTTTAGGTCCAATAAAATTGTGAAGGATGTAATGAAAATCGTATTGCCAAAGTAGTTTTGAATATGAGAAGGTAAGATTATTAATTAGGGTAAGAAACTCCATTTTATCGCAAGAGATTTCAACAATCGGCCATTGTTTCTAATTCCTTGAAGGAAAAGCTCCTCCATATTGGTTTTTTCCAATGGCAGTTGGAAATGTACCAAATTGAAGTCAATTTTGCTGGTTAAAATATCAAAAATTGATCTCAACAAAATTGGAGAGTGAAGCCTGAGAACCAACTATATATATATATATATATATATATATTTAATTTTTTTTTCTGTCAGTTGGACCGTTTCTCAATTTATGTGTGTCATCCTTGTGAATGAACCATATGTCTGCATGCTAATCTTCTATGCATTCCTCGATGAGACACTTTGCCTTTAATTAAATTACTTCTCAATGGAGCCACCACACAAAAAGAGGACTAGCAGCAAGTCCCTTTCAACAACGTACAGGATGGAACATTCTCGTAAACTATGGGCTGAGATATTTTACTTTAATAATTTATAGTTCTAAGAATATTAATTAAGTTTAGTAATTAGTATAAATGTGGATTTGTCGTTAGAAAATAAAGGATTAGCATGTATGCAAGTTACTTGATGTGAAATGCAATGAATAACTGGAAAATTGTGGTCGGCGAAGTAAAAACCAAATTTTGACCGAATTATCGCTGTAGAGAAGTGGTTGTTATCATTAATTTTGCATTTTCTAGAAAATAAGACATATAAGAAAAAAGTCGACTCCACGTGGAAATGTGTCGTAAGGTTCAATGAATTGAAAAAACTTTCCTTGAACAGGTAAGAGACAGGACCTGAATTACCTAAACAACTGTCTCCACCAGGCTATAAAGAGTGCAGCGTGTTGAATGGATTGTAAGTAGCATATCACTAATCGATGGATTTGGATTTAATTATGTTATGATTCAAGTGGAGTTATTATTAAATCAGTTATAAATTAACACAATTATAAATATGCCAAGTAATCTCACATTATTATTTACCTTCTGATTTTTCTTAAATAACATATGTATATCCTGTTAAAATAATTAAATTTTTAAATACATGAATCTTAAATAAATATACAAGCGAATTATATTATATAAATGATCTATTTTTTTATTGATAATCCAACTATCTAATCGGGTTCATTCGAATAATTCGGTCATTAGATTACTCAATTCACCTCGGATCCGAATAAATATTCAGACAAAATCATTTTCGGAGTTACGTTTTAATAAGAACTTTTAGTTATCTAAATGAATTTCTTAGTTAGACAGGATGTCTTTCTAAGATATCGCTTGTTAATCTTGAAAAAATTGGGATAATTCGATCATCGGATTACTCGGTTTATTCTGGATCCGAACTGATATCCAGATAAAATTATTTTGTTAAATTATATATGAATAAGTTCACTCCGAATCCGAACTGATACCCATAGAAAATCGTTTTCAGAATTATATCTGAACATAAATTTTTTGTTATCTAAATGGATTTTCTAGTTAGACAGGATGTCTTTATAATGCTAATTTTGGAAAAATTGGGATAAAAATAAAATATAATTGTTCAAACTTTTCCGATATTTTTAATAGTTTGTTAAAAAAATGAATTTCACAAAAAAAAAATCTAACTATATATTTTTTAAAAAATCAAGATATATATATCTTGATATATGGTCAATATATATATTTCCATAATTTAACATATAAAAATAACTAAAAAATTTAACAAATAATTAAAAAAAATTTTGAAATACTTTTCAATTTTATTTTAATTATTTCATATTTTGCTTCAAAGAGTATTATAGTAGTATTATTTTAAGATTTATTATCTGTATCGATTTAATAAACTATATCTAAATAAATTTTCTGTTGTAGATATGAATCTATTATAAATATTAAATAGAAAATTGAATTCCATCTAGAATTCAAATCTCTATAAATAAGTATAATATTCCAAATATTTATTTTTTAGTCAATTTTATTTTCATAATTGTTATTTGAACATTACATTAATTTGACCATTGGATATTTTATTGATCGAAAATTATATCAAAATTTTTTATTTTCGGATATTCAAATAACTGAAAAGCATATTTTTATCCAAATTAATCCAATAATCGAAATGTTATCATTTATAAATCAAGTAAATGGAATCATAAATAAATAACTAATTAATTGAATGAGATTCGTGTCAGTGTTCTAAAAATAAATTAAGTCGAATTTGCAAAGGCAGTCAAAATTTGGTTGGTGTTTTGAAGCATCTAGTCCTTTTCTGCTCATTACATTTGGACTGAGTCAATCTTGGATTCCCCACTGCCGGAAAATGACCCGAGTTACCTCCTCCTTTCGATATTTCATGTCAGTGGAAACAGACTTGGCATTTATTGGTGCAAAATTCGAAGACCAATTTTCCCTATAATGAATATCATTCTAATTTGATTTCTTGGTCTAACCATGTGCCCGAGACAAATTCCCCAAGTTGCACAAATCATTACCATGGAAGGAGACTATTAATGCCAAGTCTTTGTATAGTATATATCAGTATAATTTAACTAAAAGAACACGGAAACCCCACAAAAAACTTAAGTTTCTGGAACATAAAAGGATTGCATACTCATATACAAGACGAACCAGGGCAACCTTAAGCCTTGTTGCCCTCTATTTGTGTGGTGATTTTTAAGTCAAAAGAATTTTCTCTCGTGTATTTGCGAGGAAAGTATGATCAATGAACTCGTGGGACGTTTGAGAATTGGAATCATACAAAAAATTACAGAAATATGTTGAGAAGAATTAGAAATTTTTCAAATTAATAACTTACTCAACTCACTATATTGATGGATTTTTACATTATCTTGACAAACATTTGATTTCTTTAATTAATTTTCTAAAGAACACGTCTTTCATCTTATTTTATTTTATCTGATGTAAAGAGAAGGAAAGAATTTGTACACAGTTAAAAAAAATAGAAGAACAAAATGGTGAATTTGCGTCAAGTCTCTATCAGAGAAGAGAGACAACAAAATTTGGAAGAATCTAACAATGAGCTCTCCCTCACAGTGCCTGTTCAACAAACGAAAGGCCGTTTGTCCACACGCCCATTTGATAGGGATTACAGACGACCAGAATCCCACAAACCTTGCCTTATATTATACTACTGCCACTTTTATTTTCGGAAATATCTATATGTTAACAATCAGATTGCAGACGACAAGCACAGAACTGCAGCAAAAACCAGGAAAAATGGAAAAAGTAAAAAGTAAATACAAGATTAGAACTCCAACCGCATTACAGACTAGCAGTGTTATTACATGAAGAGTTCAATATTGTCAGAGAGGTTGATGGGCCTTCACAGTGAACCGGGCTGGATTGATTTAATTGGTAAGTAGCCCGTTCAGAAAATTTGGATCTGCCAGGCCGAAAATTGAGAATTTTTTGAGCTTCATTTTGACTTTTTAATCCACAAGCTGATTATGACAATGTGGGTATTATCATTACACAAACAGCAACTATAGCGAGCTAATGATAACATGAATTTGTGAGAGCATATCGATGAAAAGATAGTCATTATTACAAGAAATATTATGAGTTGAATCAGAAAGAAAGGATGACACCAGTAAAGTGGAACTTCTAACCAGGAGAAGAGACCACAATGGGCAAGAAACGGCCAAATATCAGGAAATGGCAACCCAGATTGGTGACTAAGAAAGAGCAAAATAGCGCAAATGGGTTATGAACCTATGACCCAAGTCCACAATCAAATATGACAAGTACTATAAGTTTTCATGGTTTCTTTTTCTTCCTCCTCACAGTGGCATGAGTAGTTTCACCGGTTAAGGCCGAACCTACTAGTCCGCACCAATAATTGATTGGGATTTTTATAAAAATACACAGAAAAAAATAAAAATAACAAAAAATATAATGCTTCTTTAATTCTTTCATTAATACAACTTTTAAAATTTTCAATATCAATTGTACAACTTATATTTTCAAAAAATACAATTTTTTACTTCTCTTATTAAATTTCCTACTTTTACTTTCTCACCTCCTTAATTTCTCACTTTTCCAATTTTTTTCTCTTCTCTCTTCCGATAATCGCCACTTCTAACCGCTCCGATCACCACCGGGCACCGCTATAGGTAGCATTTCAATCCACAGATAAATGCATCTCTCTTTTATTTTTCGTTCTTTTTCTCTGTTATTAATTGAATATTTGGAATCATGATTATTGAATGGGTGATTTTCTAAATGACAAACTTATTATAAGTTTTTTCTCTGTTAAAAAAAATACCAACTTATTTGGCCTCCTTAGAATTGATGCGGTCCTTAATGAAGGTGTTTCAAATAATGAGGTGAGTAGGCCATGGCACTTGGTCCACAACGTGAATGCCAGCATTTGGTTTAATCATATTCTTTTGTTCCCTATAGGTGTATTCCAAGACTGTGGAGCCTATAGTTCCTCACTGATGACCTTGAGTCGAAACACCAAAATTGAGACTGACATGAATTGTGAATTTTATCACATAACCAGTGGATTCCATCAATTTACCTTGCTATATGTCTTCGGAATCACTTGCCTTCTTATGAGCGAAACTGTTTTCTCATGACAGTATCAAGAATACAGAGCACAAAATAGGGTAAAGGGAAGATTCAGCATCATTTGTAAGATGGAAATCATTCAACAATATTACATCAATTTTCAATGAGAATTGAGATTTAAAACATCTTTTACTGTCAAAGTCACCATGAAAGGTAAAGAAAGCAAAATTTGGATCTCTAGCAGAATTGATTATTGCATTCTTGTTTCCACAGTAATACTGTCTTTCGTTTTATGATTTCCACCTTTCAAACCTACCATCACTTCAATCAAAAACTAATTGCAGATAACACATTCAAAGTAGACAACTGCATCCCACCAAGTTCCAGTGTTTAGCTAAATATCAAGCTTCTGGTGGCAAGCATTGTATGAAAAACGAACAGTATCTAATCTAGCCATAAATGCTAAATATCAAAAAAAGCATCAATTTTATCAACGAAAATAAATAAATAAATGCTTAGCACCCCAAAGAACTTGGAGAATCTCAAAGGAGATGGGCTTAGTGGTGGCCTAGTTGCAGTCTTATGATCTCCATTAGACGCTTCCTTTGCCATTCTACTAATTCCTGGTCACCTGCAAGTTTAAGAAATTAATGCTTTTTTTAATTAAAAAAAATCTCAAAAGAAATTCTCAATTTTTGCAATGGGGCATGGAGCTGAAAGCTTGGAGCTTTCTATAAGTAGTTGGTCAGACTGTAATTTTTCTCGCACAAAGTGATAATCTCAGAGACAAATGCTTCATGTCCCTCCTCGCAATTGATACAATTTATGACGGAAAACAACCCTCTGATACCTAAATATCACACATATTGCAAACTTTAAAAATCATGCTAGATGATGCCCAAGCGGGCAATAGTTGATAGTATCAACTTGATACTAAAAGCAACCAAACCAACTAACATATTAGTCAAAACACCACTAAGCTTGAAAATAACAGCTCAAAATGGAACCCATTTTGCGGATCAGTTTTTTACAATATAAACTTTTTAGATAACGGTTATAATTATAATTTGATTTTTTTCAAAAATAGTCAGTTAATATTAACTGACCGGTTCAGAAATATATATATATATATATTCTTTAAAGTATTAATCTTTTGTGGTGTCATGATACTTAACAGTTAACACCATTTTCTTTAGCTGAATTTATGAATTGATTTACTAATTTGTTACATTTTCTTAATTTTTGTGCTTCTTTTTCTAACCAAAAAGAAAATATTTAATTGATAATACTTTACGTGCATTATTTTTCAATAGCAATCAAACTCAAATGGTGATTAAATGGAGTTGCCATATTTTTTGAATTAGATAACAAACCGTCGTTAATGAAAACGAAGATAGTGATAGATATATGTATTTAATAGCAAAGAATATTTAGATTATATTCTAAAAATGAAGAATTAGAATCTATTGTAGATAGAAAGTCAATATTTGGTTTGCTGTATTATGAAGAATTATGCAACAGTATGTTTTTGATTCAATTTTTGCCCTTTCAAGAACTCATTGTTCAATTGCTTGCTGCTTCCTTGAATCATATCTTCAATCAATGTGACATCTAGTGTATACTTGTTGTACACACGATGTGTACATTCTGTATACACCGTGTGTACTAGCTGTATACACCGTATACTTGCTGTATACACAGTGTGTACTTGCTGTATACACCATGTGTACTTGGTGTATACATAGTGTATACACCATGTATACACGGTGTGTACTAGCTATCTATACCATATGTACTAGTTGTATACACCGTGTGTACATATTATATACACAGTGTGTATTTGTTATATACACCATGTGTACATGATATATACATCTTGTGTACTAACTGTATCCGCTGTATGTACATGTATATGTACATGTTGTATACACAGTGTATGCATCATGTATATATCATGTATACTAACTGTATACACCGTGTGTGAGTTTGTAAGTTGGATATGCAGTAATTCATTATTTATTGCTTAAAGAGAGGGAGGGAGAGAGAGAGAACATTGAATCTCTACGAGTTTTTGACAATAGTGATCTTATTGAAATAAAATTGGAATGTTGTGACTTCTACAATACCATATGAAGTTCTATGATTATAATTCATCTGAATTGTATGGAATTAGAAGGTGACATCATGATTCTCTAAAATTCCAGCATGACAGGCTTAAAGGAGATGTTGCCTGCTTAATTGTAATCTACTTTTATTTTTTATCTTGAATTTGATTGATATTTGACTTATGATTCATTTTTGGATAACACAAACATCCTGGCTATTGGTTTTTTAAAGAGGGCATCAGAATCCATCGTTAGCTCTTGGTTGAAGTTGCTTGCTCGACATCCTTCTGATGCTTATAATGCAAATGTTGTCGGCTCCCTTTGGTTTAAATTTTTAATAGTTAGCCTGTTATATGTTGGTTTGCGCCCTTCACTATCTAATGTTTGCTTATCTGAGGGAGATAACATGAAAAGCTACACTGTTCTCTGAAAATCAATTCGTTGCATGTCACAATCTTATCTAAAACTAAAGTAAATCTCTAAATAGCTTGATGATTTTGAAAATTATCTATCAGCAGCAAAATCAGCAGTTATAGTTTTGGATCCCTCTTAGGTTGCCTTTGCTCGGTAGTATTTCACAATGGGTAGCTTTGGAAAGGCATACATGTAAACAATTACGCAAAGGAGCTCAAAAACTGTAGAAATGGCAAAAAATAGAACTGCAATAGACAATGAAACACATTTAGTTATGGTAACCATTTTGCAGAAAGTCCAATTTATGACTTATTATACATAAATATTGGCCAAGCTCTCCAATAGATAAAAAAATGGCCACACAAACACTTTAACGTAGCAACCTCCTAGCTCCCTCGCGAAGACCATCTTTAGAATTTTCAAATGCTGCTTTTGTAATCAAACGCAAACTGGAAGTTAGAGTCTCTGATGCTGCCACACCAGCTAGGAATGATTGAGAAAATTCAAAACAAGATAAGATTCATTAAGTTCTTACAAATTTTTATTAAATCTCCAAAAGCTTTGCATGCCCTTTGACATGCTACGCTCTCTCCATTCCCACTGCTCATTACTTTTAGCTCCGACGGGCATGCATTGTTCAAGTCACATAATAATGATTTTATAAGAAAAGAAATAATATTTAAAAGGTAGAAACTGGGCAAGGAAAAGGGAACTCACAGCGCCGTAACAGAGACTAGAAAATAGGGATGATCACGGGGCGGGGAATCCCCGAAATTTCCCCCCGCGGGGACGGGGGTGGGGGGAAAAAATTCCCCGTCCTAAAATCGGGGACGGGGAATGGGCGGGGATCCCCGCCCCTCAAAAAAAAAAAAAAATATATATATATATATATATTAAAATATAATATTTTATAAATAATTAAAATATAATTTAATTTTATAATTATTAAGTTTTAAATTATTATTGATTTTAAATTTTTTATTTATTAAATATTATATTTTAATTTTAATTATTAATAAAATATTATATTTAAAAAAAAAAACGGGGGACGGGGATCCCCACGGGGGATGGGGATCCCCGCGGGGCGGGGACGGGGGGAATTCTTCCCCAGACATTGCTGGCGGGGGCGGGGCGGGGAATCCCCGCCACTGGCGGGGGAGGGAGTGGGGGAGCATTCCCCGGCCCCGCCCCGCCCCGTGATCATCCCTACTAGAAAATATGTCTTTGTTAAGAAAGCCATAGGACAGCAAAGCAATGGCTGGAACTGCATTTATTATTGCGAATACATCATTCATTTCAAATGGACCTTTCCTTGCTCTGTGGTGAGACTGCCAGAAGAACTAACCCTAAAAAATTATTCAAATATTTTATTTTAATTTAATTAGTATTTGTAATTCTAATATTATATTTACAATATTAACAAACCTCGTGCATATGCCACAATGAAGCGTGCCATAGTGCTCTATGTGCCCACCTTGCCCAATACTCCATCCCTACCTGTAAATTCAGTATTACTTAATTCATTAATTAAAGACGTTCTGCTGTAAATTAACCATTAATTAGTATTAATGAATCCTTTTAATTAAATAAGTGAAGAATTGAACTTACAACAGCTCCTACATAGAGCGCAAAAGTAGAAAACATTTCCATTGCAGGAAATTCTCCACCCTATAAATTACAAAATAATCAAAGTGAATTTATTATGAAAATAAAAAAAACCATAAAATTATTTTAAGTACCTCCATTTGCCAAGAAAATCTGTAATAAACCGACAGGACAGCCATTGAAGTGATACCCAAGCTTGACATAATTACAGCTACAAGATAAGTATATCTCTCCAATTTCTTTCTCTTCATTTTCTTTGAAACATGAGAAATCATGGGTTGTTTCTTAGTTTCACCACAACTCTGAATTTTCTCATCTTGTTCATCATTCTCCGCAGAACCAGAACATGCTCGATTTTTCTCTCCATGACCAAAAATACTCTCAACTGATTTTTCCTGAAAGAATAAACCTTTCTATCATTAAAGGAACTCGTTATCCATCCTCGCTAAAGAGTGGTCTTGTATTTTTAACAGCTGTTGGGAATCTTTTATTTAAGTTAAGAAAAAATTATATTTTTGAAAATAAAAATTTTAAAAGTGAGAATAATGAAATAAGATAAAAATAAAAAAGTTGTATTTTTTGAAGAAAACTTAAAAAACATGGCATTTGGAGTAATTTCCTCTAATTGACTCCCAATTTAACAGGTCCAACTGGCCGATGCAGTTCAATTTCAACAAACTCAGATAATCTCAAATATTTTAAAGGATCCCCATGTCAGTTTTCTTAGACGGGTGAAATTTAATAAAAGAAATCCTAACAGAAAGCATGCAGGCCCATAAAATTTAGCCCGTAAACCCAGATTGATTACGCCTGAGACGATAAACAAAGTAGCTCACTAGGACCATATTCAAGAGCAACAGTAGTGAAAATATACCCACACAGCTGGCAAATCATCATTAAACAAAGAAGTTTCAAAGGAGCACATTTATCTGTCTACTAAAGAAAATCATCAAACGAACTGCTTGAAACTGCCCCATATTCTACAACACGTTGGAAAAGTCAGAAGACCAAGTCAACCAAGAAAACAGGATGATTTCACGAGACTGGTTCAATTGGTCTCTTCTTGCTCGATCATTTGGACAACCTGAGCCACGCCTTCAGCTATTTCCTTCCGAATCACAGCATCAGGCATATCAAATGTCCTTTTCATGGCTGAGGGTCTACAACATCGAGCATTGTCTCTAGCTCATCCACCATTGATCTTTTGGAAGCTCGTACCATCATATCAGCTCCCTGAAATTGCAACACATCAAGTCAGTGGGATAAGTAACGTAATTAATGCTATCTTTGTTGCAGGTCCAACCAGATCTTTCAGTTATTTATTTATTTTCAGTATGACCGAGGGTTGGAGGTGAGAGTGGGGTGCCGCTAGAAGGTATTCCATGGGCATGCACTGCAGGCGCCAATAGCCATCAAATAGGCAAGTGCTCAAACAAGTTAATGAGGACACCAATACTCACCCTTCTGGAGCAAGGCCTTTGAGACCAACCTCATAATGCATCACAAGAAAATAAGAGTACCAATGCCAAATCAATAACGCTTCTTATGGACCAAGATGATGAGCATTAATAATAAAGACATCCATAAAATTACTCAAGGATTTCAGAAAAACACCAGATCCCCCTCCCTTTTAGACTTCTATTCGGAAACCATCAGAAGAAGTAGGTTGATTTTTATGAGCTATTACCAATTAACAAGGGTGTCCTGAACACTTGAGTTCATACAAGGAAAGAACTGAAAGAGTATCATATTTTAATTATCTTATTTGTTTCCTCCAAACACTGTTAACTATCGTGCAACAGAAGATGAATCAAGTGACAAAGTTCTTCTATGAGATGCAGTCTGTTTGGTGGTTTATGGAGAGAGGGAACTGCACTCCACCAATTAATACAAACCTCAGATATTAGCATCAGTCTTTACTTCCCATTTGAGCTATAAAATCTATCCCTTCTTGCCTTCTTCCAAAAGATAAGATTTTGAAGCAAAGACCTAACCTAACCCCATAAACAAATCTAACTCAAGCTAAAGCAAAAATCATGTATATCACTGATCATGCAATCAAATATATTTTAAAAACTTATACACCCCTTTTGGCTTTCACCTATCTGAACAGAATACATGTTCGCTGCACAATTCCATTACCTTGTTTCACATTGAAAAGTAACAGTCAAAACCAAGGATGATGCACCACTCGTTTGCCAAATGCATGACAATGCTTAAGATGTATAAACAAAGATTCTAACAAGTTAAATAACATGACAACTATTCAACCCCATACTCAAGATGGACATCAATCGGATTATATGTCAGTCAAGAGTATATTGACCTATTAAGAAAGAGGAAAATTTGCTAATGAACATATTTTCTCTGTCACGAATCTATAAACTGAATAGAAGCAGATAATATGAACCCAATCCAGGTAATTAAATTCCTTCTACAAAGCAAATCAAATCCAAATCCATAAGGTTGAATTTTGCTCACCCTGTGACATCCTACGATCACTAGTCCAAGTCATGTGCCGTTACAAATGTAGGCACTCAAAATAACTAAAACAAACACAGTTGAAGAAAAAACAAACTGCATAGTTGAAGTTATGTTAAACAAAGTCATAGATGTTGCCAACGAGTGACAAATGCACACAAGAAAGGCACCATGGACCAATCCAATGATAAATTGCCATGTACACATTACACCGGTCCATGAAGATGTCAAGGCTAGAAAAATCCGAGAGAGATAGTGAGTGATTGATGCAGCAATTGTAATTCAGCAAGTGCCAGTGAATCGAAGAAAATGATATTACGTAATAGTAGAATTTTTTTTTTTTTTGAAGAACGTAATAGTAGATATTAAGAAACAACATTACCTCAATGGCATCAACTGTGAGTAGCAGGACAATAATTTTTTCAGAGAACCTCTGGCGCTCCTCGGCATCACGGGCAACTTGTCTACGGTAAGAGAAATTGTTGAAAAGGGCTCTAATCTCTTTCAACTTGGCCTTGGCAATTGCCAGCTCTCTAAGTGCTCGAAGAGCTTGTGATCTACGTATCAGATATGCTCTGAAAGTCAACTGGATCACCAAGGCCGCTTCTTGAGGAGACAATTCCTTCTGCTTTCCCTTCCTAGCTCTCACAACTCCAGCTCTCTTCGCAAAAGCCTTGGGTTCAAATATAAAATTCCATTAAATAATCCAACGCCTTGAATAAGATTCTTATAAAATAAAAGGAAATGTCATTCTCATAAAATACGATCTGATAATAAAAAAGCAACCACCTTTTAAAATGTAATTGAACTGACCTGTCGAAGAACAACGGACCCTTGATCATTCGGTTCTTCTATTTCAACAAGACGCACACAATTCTTTACCTTCTCTTTTTTCTCCTTCTTTTCTTTCTTATCCTTTTTCTCTTTCTTCCCTGATCCGCTGCACTCATCTGCATTGCCCCTCGACACTTCGAAGGCGTACTTCCGGGAGATCGGATGATCCTCTTCTTTATCCTTAATCTCAGCCGTCCATTTGTAGTTCTTCTCTACTCCCAACTTCTTCTCTTCTTTATTTTTCTTTCCGCCCTTGATTTCCGCAGTCCACTTGTATTTCCTCTCCACTGGACCATCGATCTCCGCTGTCCACGTGTACTTCCGATCACCGTCGTGGTTCTTCAAGTTCATCAACCTGTCAAACCTCGACTCAAGCGAACTGACTCGATCGCATAGAGTCTGTAAGTACAACTCGGTCCCCACTCGTCGCTGGATCCTCTTGTGGGAGAAAAATGAGGGCGTTTTCTCGACTTGTATGAGATCAGAGACTGAGTCGAACAGCTCAAAAGGGTTGGGGTTAGAGCTTAGGAGATCAAGAGCGAAGCTGAGATCATCGGGTTCTTCTTCTACTACAAATGAGGGAAAAGCTAGAGATTTAGGAGTGAAAAAAGAGGTTTCTCTATGAAGGACAGAGGGATAGTAGGGCTCGAGGATCTCGATTCTCCTGAATCGGCTCATTGTTATGATCAGTTAAGGTGAATTGGTGAACACAGTGAATTAGATAGAAACGAGTTAGGGGTTTTGTGAGTAAAAATTGCTGATTTATTTTGTAGCATCAAGCATCTAAATAAAAAGCATAGAAAGAAGAAGATGACAAGTTTGTGAGCAGGAGGAGGAATATGTTAAGTCAAAAAGTCAGTGGGAGGGGTAACTTAGGAATTGACTCACAAAAATTTGATGTAGAAAGAGCGTAAACAATGTTCGCCGCATACTGGAAAATGACAAAAGTACAGAAAAGAGCATGTGGATGTGGAAGAATTGCATAGACAGGAGAATCTTACAGTGCGATTCCAGGGTAAGGGCATGATGGTGCGACCCCACGTGATCAATGGGATGGCTCCAAAAACTCAAATTGGGCTGTGGGCTTTTGTCTCTCTATTTACGATGTTTTTTATTACTGCAGATAGACCATATCTAGGGCCCCACATTAATGGGACCGCTAATTGGTAATTTTTTTTTGAGCAAAGGTAATTGGTAATTTCAATTCGCGGGCCTCTCACAACGTAAATACATCCAAGCTCCATAAATTTATTACACTTTATTTGTTTCCATTGAAATCACCATTTTATTGAAAAGTTCCATGAGATGGAGCTAATTTAAGTAATTGAGAATTCATGTTTCAGAAATTTAATATGCGCTAGAATAGATTGTATATTGTATATAGCTTCTTCTGTAAAAAGATATTTAATATCTCATATAACTTATATTCGGTGCGCTTTAACTGTTCGATTAGACGTGACCATATTTAAAAGCACTGTCTTTATAATAGGCTGTACTCATCCAATCTTGATTCAATTACATTTTTTTTTTCTTTGATAGAATTCGGTTACAATCGGATCTAAATAGGTTTAGAGGTTTAGCTATCATGCGATATTTGTTCATATTATTAAATTTGCTTTACAACCACTTGTAACAAAGAAAAAATTTATGCAATATAAATTTTTTATAAATTCGCAATAAAAAAGACCATTCAAACTAAAGCGAAAGGAATGATATAAATATCTTTTCTTCAATAAAAATTATGATATTTAAATTTCGAGTATATTAAATAAATTATATCGAAAAAGATTAGCATTCACGTAAATTAGACCTTTTAAGATGAAAGATTATCCTAATTTACCTCAACTGAAACCGAATACTAAGTAGGAGTAAAGCGGATACCGGTGGTGCCTACGCACGGAAAACATTCACATAAAGCAAGCATAAGAAAACCCATAAGGCCCATACCAATCAGGACCCCACCAGCAGCACTCAACCCAATTATTCGCCAAATCCAAACTCCTTTTTCTTCGCTCCCCACTTCACCATTTTCTTTCTCTTCCACCGACCCCAAATCTACTTCTTCATTTAGGCAGGACTCTGTGCACGAACAGTTGGAAATCTTATCTACAGGATCATATGTCGTCGTTCTGCTCCTGAAAGCAGTTTCAATCTCTGCAATTCTCTTTCCTATATGGTTTAAGTGGTGTGAGTTCTCAGGGCCGGAAGCAACCTCCGCAGATAACAGATTTTTCAAAAATTCGAGTCTTTGATCGATGTCTTTAGCGTAAAAATCATAGATTGGAGATTCGGGAGAAAGAGATATAACTTCTTTGAGTTGGGATTCTACTTCTTCCAGTTTCTTCTGCAACACAGAGTATCTCTTTGTCATTTTTAATTTTATGAAAGGAGTTTGGAATGATGAATGTCATTTCATTCATTTGGGAGTTGTAAAGACTAAAGGGACGGTTATGGCGGTTTTTTGAGTTATGCATGTATGCGACGGTTTGGAGTATGAAAGGTGTTAGATTGAAAAAAATAGCGAAAGAATTCTATACATGGGATGGGCCAACTAAATTGAATTGGGCTTCCATAAGAAGAAAGACTTTAATGTCTACAAGGTTCTAAATCTCCAGTCAGCCCAATTTTTGTGTCTTTTTTATAAAATAAACTTTTTATTCGTAACTTAGTTCGTATTTTCAACCATCAACCAAATAAAATAAAATAAAATAAAATATTAACACATTTATTGCATTAATAGATGAGTGAAAGCATGGATATAATCCATAAAAAAAGAAAAAAAAAAGAGAAAAATTCAATGAATTTAGGTATTAGTCATAAAACAGCATGATTTGATGCCAAACGATGTTAGGGAAACGAAACTAAGGTATAGAGATTAATTTATTGGCTTATATTGGTAATTGATAGTAACAGCCTACCAACTGGGCCTCATAAAGGAAGCCTTTGATATAGGGGCTGGGACCAATTTCGCATTATCACGTCTCTTTATGCCCTACAATTATGAAAGTCATTATGTGCACAATCGAAAATTTTAATAATTTCTTACTGTTTGAAAAGATAACTCAGCTTCATCTTAATTACTAACAAACAATAATTGACTAATCATTTTTGTTATTATTCTAAGGGTAAATATAACAGTATACTTTAAAATAAAATCAAAATATTTTACCTTTTAAAATATAATATGAAATACACGATAGAGTTTTTTTCTCACTTCGATTTCAATTTCAAAATTTAAAAATAAAACAATTTTAAATAAATTGGAGGTGCAAATTTATTTTTAAAATTTATTAAAAAGTATAATATTATTTTTAAAATTTTAATGTTAGTTCTAAATTATCAAAATCTGTTGACTTATTGGTATGAATTAAAAGTGACATGTGTCATCATGCTAAAATTACTATAGGAACAATTTTGCCTCTAAACTTTATTTAAGTGGGATATATAACTGACATTATATTGTATATACAAAAAAAAAATTAAAAATCTTAAATTAGCTCTTATTTTACATCTTCGTCGAAAAAAGATAAACATACATGCCATTTTTAATATCTTATTTTGATTTTCGTAAGTAAAAAGTAAATTATAAAATAGCAAAAAACTGAGAAGAAAATAAATTGAAAAAAGACATAACTGCAATGTCATTAAAAAAATAAATTTTTAAAATAAAAATTTGAATTATAATGGTGATAAATAATTTTAATTTATCAAAATGTACAGGAATGGCTTTTCATACAGCTAGAGTACAAATGTTGTTACAAAATGGGAATTAACATCGAAATCAATCTAAATTGGATCGAGACAATAAATTTCTTCCATTAAAAAACAAATTCATGTATCCAAAAAAGTAGTCTGATTTAACTGATAACTAAACTAATACTACTTGTGTACCTAATTATACTCAAAATCGAAAACTATTATTGTCTATAAATAGCAGTTATTAAAGAAATGGATCTAGAATTTTCTATTGTGAATTGGTGGTGTCCGATGGGGTGGGGCATAATCTACCACCTCTGCGTCTTCATGCACATTGTTCTTGTTGGCTTTGATCTTATCAAATCTTAACAGTGATTGTCCTCTTCTTCTTGATCCCTACAAACAGTAACCCATTATTTTAATGTTGATATTTCTCTACTTTCAATTGTTTCCATCAATTGACACAACATTCGGATAATATATACATCGATTATTGTCACTTCGTCGGTGAAAACTATTAATGAACTTTTCATAACAAAATGTTCTTCTTTTATTCCACCAATAATTAATCATTAATATCAATTTCCATTCTCAAAGAAAAAAAAAGAAGAAGAATTTTTGCCATCATATTCATATATGCATGAGAGATTGACTTTGTTGCTCTTACTCATTGTAATTTTTTTCTTTTTTTTTTCTGACTGCTTCATTAATTAATTACCATGGATGGTCTTAATCTACAACCAAATATCCTTTCCATTTTCTAGGTTACCAAGCACTCAAAAATCAACATGCATGGAAAAAATATTTAATGTTCGTTAATTTTTTGATCTTTAATTCCAGATAAATATATGTATATATTACCTTTATATTTGTTGCCTTTAGTTGTACCACAATGGATGAAGACTTAAAAATCTCATTTCCTGCATGTTCCATTCCTATCAGTAATGATTTCTTGAAAAAATATAACTTCAATACCAATAATAATCAAATCAATTAACATATGGGATTCAAAAACCGAGGAAACAGAAAAACGTGTTATGAAAATATCCAGTT
Organism: Excoecaria agallocha; assembly: GCA_037975025.1. Taxonomy (NCBI): domain Eukaryota; kingdom Viridiplantae; phylum Streptophyta; class Magnoliopsida; order Malpighiales; family Euphorbiaceae; genus Excoecaria; species Excoecaria agallocha. The sequence continues at coordinate 35,750,119 of CM075809.1, forward strand.
CCTCTCAATGGAAGTCTCTCTTAAATCATAAGTTAATTCTAATAATAATTTTTCTTGGTAGCAAAAAAAAAAAAAAAAGCTCAAGTAAATGTAATTAGTGCCCTAATCTCAGGGTAAAAAGATAATTTAATTGTGAGATGGAGTACGCATTCTTGGCAAAGAATAATCTGAGTGAAATCCAGGATGTTTCTTGGTGCTCTTGCTGGGTACTCTCCAAGAAACTGTAACAGGAACTTGACCTGAACTTTGGTCAACAATCTTTGATTCTTGATTCTGCTTCATGGCCCCTTCTGCAACCTGACCCAAAACATCAAACAGCAACAACATAAGAGAGAGAGATTATCGAGGAAGGAGATATGGGGGGAAAAACTGTAGGTAGAGAACAACCTTGACAAATCGGAAATGGCGAGCAAGACATGCATGCATGGAAAGACACAAGAGGACGAAGAAAAATGATGGACTGAATGACATGATTAGGAAAAAAAAAACTCCTTTCTCTTTGGCTAATTAAGGATCAAAATGTTGAAAGGATGATGGAGATAGTTGGATGTATGATATATATAACTTGTAAGCTTGGAACCCTAGAACGCTGTCTCAATCCCCTAAAAAGTAACGAATTAGCAACTTAAAGCATATGGATAGATGTGATACCGTTTAATATGTATGTTGGGATGGGAGAAGAGATTTTTAGTTATTTATAGACATAATTAGTATTTAATTCAGAAATAATTAATTAGTTTGGATGAGCAATTTTATATGTGATTTGTTGGAAAACTCTTATATACACTGTAGACTCATGCCTCAAACTACTAGCATTCTAATAGTTGATTTATAAAAAAGTTACAAAAACGGCTGTTATACAAATATGATTTTTTCAATATATATATATGTATTCATATTTATTATATTTACCTTATATTTATTTATTTATATTATATTTATGTTTATTATATTTACTTATCATATTTACTTATTAAATCATGTTGCATGTTAGATCTAATATATTAAATATTTGTGTAAATCTGTTATATTAAGTATGTTTTTGTGTTTTCTTTATATATATATTTATTTATGTCTATTATTATATTATGATATTTATTATATACATAGAGAGAGAGAGAGAGAGTTCGGAACTATTCTTTTTCTGGCTATGATAGAGGGTAGAATTTTGGAATAATTCTTCTCTTAGTAGGCGCCACACATGGTTTTCTGTTTTAAAAACAATTGTATAATGAAAAGCTAATTAGAGAGGATGAATTTGACATAAATTTCAAACATCTTTCTTGATAATTAAAAGGCATATGTCAAAGAGACATTATGTTTAAATTGACGTTTGATCAATCTACTATTGTCTAAAAAATAATAAAAATTAATTAATCATGGGAATTGCATAAAGTGGTAGAAGTCAAAGAGAAAACAACTAAACCTAGGATTAAAAAAAAAACAGATTTGCTTGTAGTAAGTGAATTTTTACAACTTTCTTCTTAATTTATGCTTATGGTGCTCCGTGTCTGTTGCTCTCTCACCTATATAGTTGACTGAAAATTTCCCATACTGATTCTTAATGCGAGGATTTAAATTTATTAATTAGGAATTAGTTCAATTAGTTTATAGTATTATTATCGAAAGGGAGGGGCATTAACCTTTTACGAAGCAAACTTACATAGATATGCAAAAAGACCAGACAAAGGTTCAACTAAACCTCAGAATTTGAGCTATGTGCCGGTGGCTACACCCGCTGCATTCCAAACTTCAAAAGTTAAATTCCAACTTAAATCAAGAAACTGATTGCAGCCAAATTAACTAATTATGCATGTAGCCTTGTCTTTTACAACTTTTTTAATTTGTGCAAAATCTTACTCTATTGCCTTTTCTTACCATTGACAGATTAACAACTATATTAATCAATTATAAGTATATCCACCAAAAAAATTATTAAAAAAATTAACAAACTAATTCTAAAAGATGAGATAGAAAAATCGGCTCACTCCTCGAACTAGAAAGTTTCGGAATTGAATTTTAAGTATATGATATTTTTAACAAATATTTTATTTTTGATATAAATTTTGTCCGGATGGATATATTTAAACTGTCGAATGAATGACTTCAGATAGCAAATTATTATATTCAAAAAGTATTATAGCAGAATTTTTTTTTCACCAAACAGTAGAGAGAAATAGGATGTTATTAGCTATAGCCAGTGCCAGTTACCGGCACGGCGGTGGGCTCCGTGATGCGAGCTTTAACATAAAATCCAGCACGTGCTTTTGCAACATCCAGCATTCTCGGTCGTCTCAGCGCCGTTGTTTGCGCATACTAAACAAGTAGACATTTTTTGCCTCCATTCTTTCACGATAATTCGTTCCGATGAGAAAAATAAAAATGGGTATATTTAAAATTCTAAGCGTGCCTTCAAAAAATTATTCTTTTAATCTGCTATGAACTATAACAGTTAAACTGCGACAACAAACCTACAAACGTATGTTTTTTATTCCAATGTACCATTCTTATACCAAGTAATCCCATCATGTCCATACTTTTTTTTGAAAAATACAAATGGGTACATTCTTTTTCAGCAGTTGACGATTTCGCTAATTATGAAAAAAGATAATGCATAACAGAGCAAGCATAATCTCACAAGAGAAAAATTGAGCAAAATTAATGGTAGTTCAAAATACTACACAACATTCATTCCTTCATAGCAGAACCTAACAACTACCATATATCATTACACACAATTCATTGTTGTACACCATATTCAGAAAATTGACAGCAAAGTTTCGCACCTGCTAGCTTGGACAATAAGCCAATTGATCGAATTCTGATGTGATAAATTTGTTGCAGGCGCTTTGTGTCAAAAACAGGGTGCAAAGGCTGACCCATCGCCCATCCATCCATACATATATCCGGCCACTTTATTTTTCCAGGAAAAACCAAACTTGAACTCTAGGATGTGCTTTTCCTTTTTATAAAATAATACTGATTTGTATATACACAGAGAATGGAGTTCATATATATTAGGAGGGAAAATTGGATTAAAAAAAAAACAAAAATGCAATGAGAAGTGTCACAGGTAAACAAACAAGCCCGATTAGTGCACAGCTCCAAACCCAGAGACATTCGGTATAGAAAAGGCCTGGCTGACAACTTGAAGTGCATTAAACCACAAGAGAACTTTTCTCACTTCACATTTGGAGAAGATTGTTCACAGTAACCGTTGCGGAATTTGTTCGCTGCAAATCCTGCAGAGTTTTAATGCATTGGATTCTTAGTTACAGACCAGTGGATAATTAATGAAAAAAACGAGGCTTGGAAACACAATACATGTATCCTGGCAAACTTGGACCAAGAATGATATATTTCAGCAGTCAACATAATAGCCATTGTTCTAATTCTCCGTCAATGAAAATGACCAAATTCATTTGGAGTCAAACCAAATCTTCAGAATACATTTCCTATGTTTAACATGTAACTGTTGAGGCAGAATACAGGAGAAAGATACTTCTATGCGTTTGCCAACCTGTCCTATGACTAGCCAAGCAACAGTAAATTCAAAGGAACATGTGCATGCAAGTATATTTGGAAAACAAAACAAGAGACATGGACTTGATCAATTAAAGTGATAACGATCAGTAGATGTGTCAAAAGAAATCGAACTGTACCTGGAGTATCAACTCATCTGGAATGTGAGGCAGAACCTCTCGTACTGTCTCAGCCATGGCAAGAATGTTTGTAATGTTGTCATGTGCAGAATGTGACAGAGTCCTCATGTGTAGTCCACCAGTATTTGCAGCAGATCTTCCAACAGTGGCAGGAGGGACATGAGAACCAGATGCAACAGCTTGCGAGGGATTCATGGGCCAAAGGCTCCAAGCAGCATCCTCAAGGGCAGTTTGAGCATAGGTTTCTCCTACAGATGCAAGATGTCTCATCATCATTTGGACTCTCCCCAATCCAACTGGTCTCATACCAGTAGAGGGACCAGCTCCATCTACACCTTGGCCTGGCCAAGTGTGCAACCAACTTGAATCCAATCCTGCATTTCTATACAACCCCCACGCGAAAGACCCAAACCGAGGATTAATAAAAAGTTCACAAACACGGTGGTTCCATATAAAAACAACTAGAACAATTGCTGTTAGCTAGCTAAAAGTTGTTGCACCTATTTATCACAAATATAACCAGTTTAAGAATTCCAATAAATAAGTGACCTCTCAAATGGTCCTATTCTGCATTAGCTTTGCTATGGCTATTGTGAAAATAAACCCCTTCAAATGTGTAGTTAATGGATACTAAAATAGTTTTGGCAGAAAAAACTTCAAAATAGTTCCTGAAAAAGGAAAATCAAATTGTTCCCTCTTCAAAAATTTCAAACAATATGGCAAAGAAGCCATATATTGGGAATTATGATGGGTAAATCACTAACCATTGCCTAGGATCAAGAATATATAAATTTAGCCAGTTCAATTTAAATTTTCAGCAAAAACAACCACTTATTAGATAGAACAAGCTCTAAATATGGCAAGCAAATGAGGCTATTATTAATAAAGTAAGGGTCTGAACCTCCAAGGGCTCCCTTCAACTGAATTCCGAGTCTGATTGGGAAACACTCCAGCAGGTAGAGCAGGAGTATTTTGCTGATCAAGCCCTTCACTTAATTGGTGAGCAAGCTGCTCATCACTCAAAACATCTCCCCCACGACGGGTTGCTTCATTGACAGGTCTTCTGATGGAAATAATGCTATCGGCCAGGAGGTCCAAGGCCAAAGGCCCACCATGTGGGGTGATTTCAGGAGGCCCAAGAAGAAGACAGCTGAGGGGGAAGCTGAGCTGGCCTAGAATAGTTACGTGAGAAATAGAATAAGAGGAGGAAGGACGGAGGGCTTGGGGCATGCTGAGAAGAATTATTATTTTGTGGTTTCAGTTGTTTGGCTGAAAAGGGGAGAGGGAGTTGTGGCAATTCTCTGCTCTTGGGGGACGTTAGTCTCATTGTTAGTTTTTGTTATTGTTCTTTTCTTTTCTTATTTCCTTTTTCCAGAAGAAACTGAAACTATACTTGTATTGATTCACTGATACATCAATATATTTTTATACATTTCCATTCTCTTGTGTTGTTTGAATTGCTTGAATATCACAATCTTTATCATTGGTCCGACCTGCCGGATACCAATGGAGACCCATCAATACTTTTTGCAAACTAAAATAGAAGAAAATGCCAAGCGGATTAGAGAGCTCATCAGGAGCATGAAGGAGATAAACAAATCTATTTCTGAGCTTCAGGCCGATAGGAAGAAGGATGAAGAGTTCAAGGGGTTTGTAATGAATTGGATCAAACAAATCGATAAACAGTCAGCGGAGGTTGTCAGTTCTCCTGGAGAAACAATGTTGGACAGAGGTGAGATTAACCAGGGACAAGTCTCGATACAGCGAATGAATCACCGTGACCACACAAACCATGTAGCTGATCCATTCGAAAATCAAACCGATTCGAAGCAAGGGGGGAGCTTCGAAGTACTCATTGAAGTCGGCGAGCAGGTGGTTGCTACCTCGCCAGATCTTCTTGAATTGCAAATTGTGGGATGCTCAAATAGGGGGTTGAAGGATGAGGTGGAGGATGGGGTGAAGGTTTACAAGCCGGCGAAATTGGTGGAAGCCATGAAACTTGCATGCTCTGTCGAAGCACATCTGCAAACCGGCCAGCAGGGGATGGTGTCATTGGAGTGGGTGCAGAGCTCGATGAAGGAGAAGGAGCTGATCTTCACGTCGGTCTCCAGTATTGGACCTAAAGGGGGTTCTAAGAGATTTGGGACACCTCAGTTGCAGCCCAAATTTGTTTTTGGGTCAAGCCCAAACAAGCATCCAGCCCATACTTTCAAAAGCCAATCTACATCCCTTTCTTCTCTGAATTCAAACCGATGGAAAAACAAGGGAGAGGGAGTTCGGCACCTCACCAAGGCTGAGTGGAAACAACGCAGGAAAAAGGGGCTTGGTTCCCACTTCGTGGAAGAGGAGTTTTGTGAAGATGAAGGTAGACCCATCAATGGAGTGTGCGGATTTCTCGGTTTGAATGGATTTCCTATCAACGGCGGTGCAACGGCAGGAAATAGCAGGGCGTTGAACAGCCTCAGGCTCATGGGTACCACAAACAGCACTTCCACTTGGATGCAGGAAAATAATGGCGCGATGCTCAAAGTAACTTCATCTCAGTTGGTGTTCGTGCTTAAATTACAGGTATGTTCTATTAAATCCTTTGGAATTAGACATAGGGATGGAAATTGGCTTGGGGAGGATACAAAATGTGTGGGAATTTCTATTCAAACAAGTGACTGCCATGGCCTCATGTACGTCCTAGCAACATATTTAGGAAGGTTGGAGCCAATACAGAGGATTGAATGGTTAAGTACTCTAGGGAATTTTAATGTTAATTGGATGTCGGGTTGGTTAAAAATTGTGGAACAAGGAAAAATAGTTCAGCTACAGGGCAGTACAACCTTGGGGTTACAGGAGAAGAAACGAATTTTGGAAGATCAATGGCTTAGAAAAGTTAATTTTGTGGAGATATGGTCATTTTGGCATATTTTCAGAAGTTTTGACAGAATGTGGAGTTTTTTCATTGTGTGCTTACAGGCAATGATCATCATCGCTTGGCATGGATCAGGGAAATTAAGTTCCATCTGTGAGGGTGATTTTTTCAAGAGAGTTTTGAGCATCTTCACAATTTCTGTGAGGGAAATTAAGTTCACTATGTTTGGGGTTCTGCTAAATTTGTCAAAATTGGCATTCAGTTATTATGTAGAGATTAAGCCTCTTGTGGGTCCAACAAAAGAAACCATGAAAGTTCACATTCGCACCTACCAGTGGCATGAGTTCTTTCCACGGGTCAATAGCAACATTGGTGTTGTCCTTGTTTTGTGGACCCCTATTATCCTTGTATATTTTCTGGATGCTCAGAATTGGTACGTTCTCAATTCAACAGTCTTTAGAGGTGCTTCCAATATGTGCTTGATTCTAGTGGAGAAGAGCGAGAAGAACACAAAAAAGGGCCTGAAGGCCACTTTGTCTTGCAAATTCCATGAGGTCACATATGACAAAGAGGAGGAGGAAGCAAGGTTTGCTCAGATGTGGAACAAAATAGTTACTAGCTTCAGGGATGAAGATTGGATAAACAATAGGGAAATGGACTTGATGCTTGTTCCCTACTGGGCTGGGAATGCTTTGGATCTCATTCAATGGCCTCCGTTTTTGCTGGCTAGCAAGATCCCAGTAGCACTGGATATGGCAAAAGATAGGAGACACATGAATTATGACCCTGGTGGCGACTTGTTAAAATGGTTGTTTCTTTTAGACAATACTGTTCCTGCTCCATCTCGTCATCTGTCTCCTAGTCGCATAAAGTCAGGTTCTGGAATTGGTAGTGCTCCTCAAAAGCCTACTGCTTCGGGTAGCCCGACAGTGTATCAGGCACCGTTGATGGATTGGAGGAGGAATCTTGAAGCAAACCGATTTGGCGCCTCCATTTTCAGTCTTGAGGACAAGACTGTTTTCCACTGGGCGGCAATGATGGAAATAATGCTATCGGCCAGGAGGTCCAAGGCCAAAGGCCCACCATGTGGAGTGATTTCAGGAGGCCCAAGAAGAAGACAGCTGAGGGGGAAGCTGAGCTGGCCTAGAATAGTTACGTGAGAAATAGAATAAGAGGAGGAAGGACGGAGGGCTTGGGGCATGCTGAGAAGAATTATTATTTTGTGGTTTCAGTTGTTTGGCTGAAAAGGGGAGAGGGAGTTGTGGCAATTCTCTGCTCTTGGGGGACGTTAGTCTCATTGTTAGTTTTTGTTATTGTTCTTTTCTTTTCTTATTTCCTTTTTCCAGAAGAAACTGAAACTATACTTGTATTGATTCACTGATACATCAATATATTTTTATACATTTCCATTCTCTTGTGTTGTTTGAATTGCTTGAATATCACAATCTTTATCATCTTCCCACAAAAAGTGGCTTTCGACAAGTGGGGCATGAATACATCTCATTTAGACCCTGATCCAACCTGGCATTATTCAGTGATATTAACAATGTTAAACATCATATGCTGTTAAATATTCAAGCATGCAACTACAAAGCAAAACTTCAGAAAAGGATAAAAAATAAAGAAAATCAACAGACCAAGATCTCAAGCATGCAAGATGAAAAAGGTGGCTGCAATGAAGTTTCTTAGCCTTAGCCATTGGTTCCTGTAATTTTCCCAGTTCAATTAGATTTGATGGATCCGGGGGGGGGGGGGGGGGGGGATGTGTTTGGGTTAATAAAATAATAGGGAAAGCTAAGCGTACTCTACAAATAGCACATTCATCTTCATATGCTTTTAGCTCATCTGATGTTGCATCAGGAAGTGCTGCATGAAGAGAGCCTAAAGCTATTCTTAATTTGACAAATCCTCGTATGCGCTTTATTATAGCACTAAGCAAGGCCTGTACAAAGTAACAAAATTAAAGAATTAAAGACATGAAACTGAGGTGTGTACAATAAATCAACCATGGACGCAGAAGGACTGCATTACGCGTATATTCAGAAAAAGAACTGCATCCACGAGATGAAATGCCACGCCATGAAGCCACCAAATATGCATGTAATGGCCAAGTGCCATCAGCAAAGTTGCCATGTCAAGGAAAAAGCCTAAATTCCGGGTAAGAACGCCTTTCCACTCAGATAACGAACCTGCAGTTGTACTCCCTAATCAGAAGGTGCCAGCACATTAAATCCATTATAGGCATGCAAAAACCAAATATGCAGGCTGCAAATAAAATTAAGGCCACCACTACAATTAATAAGCGTCAAAGGCACCATTTGGGGCAAGGTTATTCTTGCCACACCACAATGCTTTCAAGGCAGCTGTAAATTCCTTCAAATGACCGCAAATTGAGGCCTTTGAACACAAACTCAGATAAAGCTAAATGCAGGTTTGGTTGCAAAAAGGCTTGATAGGTGGGATGATGTTGGGACTGAAGTGCTGCAGTAAACTGGTTTTTAAAGTAGAAAGCGCAGAGGCCCCAGCATCAATGTGTATCAATCAAGGTTCAAAAATTCTTTCCCTCCCTGCTCTCCTCCCTCTTTTTACTAACTTCATACAGCATGATCTCTTGAATATAATTTTTGGCTAGAATTTTTAATGTAAAGGCTTTACTATGTCCAGATGGATGCCTGAACTTTGTGCATAGGCTCCAAGTCACCTTGCAGATCACTGAGTAATGCACTATTTATAGAACTCCACCAATAACCTCATGCAGTCAAGGATATTCACTTTCACATGTCAAGGAACAATTTCAAATACCTGCTGCCATTGAATCAAAAACCTTGAACCTTTGGCAATTTGCACTATTTCCAGCAGAATGATGAAGCCAAATATCAAGCAACTGAAATCCATGAACCAGCATTGCCTACAGTATAGTATTTGACATAGTCAATATCAGTTGTACCAATTCATAGCTTATAGATTCAATAAAAAGGACGCATCCATCATTAAGGGGGAAAAGGTGCTTGTTGACATTACCTGCATAGTCTCAAAAGCAATGCTGAAAGGTTCAAAGAATAATAGAAGAAACATGGATGAGCCTAAAGTTCTGTATACCAAGAAACACAGCCTCAACCTGCAAGCACCAAAGATATGTATGAAGAAGCTTTTTTTTTTTCCTGGTACTTTAAATTCATGCAAATATGAACAGAAATATGTGGACATAACTTAAAAAAGGATTTAAAGGTTTGAAGGGCATCTGTGCAATATACCATTTTTTTCCTCAAAAAAATACATTACTTATTTTGGATACAAAAGAAAACAAACAAAAACAAGAACAAGAAGTTTGTCTACCTTTAATTCAGATGAAGTTAAGAATATTAAAACCAAAAGTGGCACTATTGCAGTTCCTGAATCACATAAAATATTAGGATGCTAGAGAGTACCAGAAAAAGTCGACAGCAAGGACCAACAACAATACAGAATAGACACGGAAGTAAGTCCATGGCATTGCAGAAGGAGATGCATTCAGACGTTCAAGTCGATCTCTAGCTAAAGCTTGAAACATCTGTACAGGTAAATGTCAGATATTTAAGGATGCATCAGAATCAATTGATTATCCCTGCAATCAAATTAAAGCAGCATAAATTATAAATATCATGATATGTACCTTTAAAGAACAGAGGACTGTCAACCAAATAGACCACAAGCCTGCTTGAAATATTGTTGCTGGAATGACTAATGGCAGAAATGTCCCCTGTCAACATTCAATAAAAAAAAACTCTGAACAAAAAATATCACTGCAGAAACAGATACTAATGTCTAAATAGGTTGAAGCATTATCTAACATTTATAAAAAAAATTTAAAAGAAAAAGTCAATAAGATTCAGACACACAATCTGCCGACCCCAATAACTGATGTTATTCCTAATAACCCTCTAAAAAATTCCAAATAGCTATAGGCAAGAAGAAAAATGTGAAAATGAAAGCACTTCTGTTTAATCATCACTCTGAAAGGCATAAAGAACACTTTAAAGGGAGCCCTCGGTCCTCTTAACTAGGCAGTATCATTCTTTTTGTTAGTTCAACAAATCCAAATTGCTTAACTAAACAAGAAGTATATATGCTAACTCAATGAACTAAACTAAAATAATCAAGTTGAGTAGAAAGGCAGTATTACCACTGATGAATATCAAATTGGTTCAACCAAGTTGGTCAAAATTTACCTTGTAGATAACATAATTAACAAGACGTTCCATTAGTTTTCGAGTTTCGGAAGGATACAGTTCCACAAAGAAAATAGTCTGCAGGTTGAATACAAACATCATAAGCAATAAGTTAAAAGCAATCATTATATAATAAGTTAAAAACAACAAGAATAATAATTATAATCATAAAAGACACACTGCATTCAAAAAGAAAAAAAACACACACACCTCCCCCCCCCAACCCCCATAGATGAACAGGAAAATTATAAAGGCTATTCTATCAAGTAGGACAAACAACGTTATATTGGGGGCTTTTCCCAGATATAAGGCTCTTATTCAATGTCTGATGGTCTGCAAGTGTATTAGTCAACCTCCCACTCGTTGGTTGTTATACAACAATCTTTTGACAGTCGTGGCATCCTAAAGTAATCAAGGCAGCTACGTTAAAATTCAACAATTTCAAAGCTTGTAAATTAGTAATATTCAAAAATCATTTTAAGAGGAGAAATTGATTGCGATTAACAATGAACTATAGTAAAAGGGATTTATTTTTTAAAAATTGATAAGGAGAGGTCTCCAACATTTAAATGGGAAGAAATAAGATCTAGTTTTGGTAGAAATTCTAAAATTCTAATAATCCACAAGTTTTTCAGTAAAATATCAGACTTACCTTAAGACAGAGATTGAGAAGAATGAATGCGTTAAATACAAAATTAGCCAGCAGCATAATGGTGGCATATGAACCCAAAAGCAAGTCAAGGGCCTGGTTGGCATTTTCTCCGATAATAGAATTCTCAGTAATTAAACCTTCTGATTTTAATTTTTCGACTGACAACTCTGCCCAATATTGCAGAGCCACAAAGCTCAAAGTCGTACACGCTGCTGAAACTGCTAAATAGCCCACACCCATTGTTAATTAATACAATTCTTCTCAATAAGAACTACGTTAGCATAGTTCTTTCCAGCAATGATTTCTTGTTGGCATCAAAGCAGGGTAAAGCACAAAATGCCAAGCTCACTGAAAAAGTAAACATATTAACAGCTATTAATCATCATACAGGCCTATCAGCATTTGCAGTAACAACAGATGCAGTCAAAAATAAGGATTGAGAAAAATAACATAATTGCATGTCGATGACCAAGAAAATTTTCAGGGAATAAATAAATTGTAATTCAAACGTAGAATTACCTCACTCAATTGACGGCCATCCTCAGCTTCCAATAATAAAAATTGATCTAAATGTAACCAAATGCCAGAATTAGTCGATATTTAGAGCCAAAATTTAACAAAAAAAAAAACACAGCAATCAGACCTGAAATGTAAATTCAAACGAAGTTTAGCAGTTCAATCGATCATATAAACACAAAAAATAAGTCAATTAAGGCATCAAGCATAGATTTAAAATAAAAACAAGATAACAAAAAATTGAAAATGATTAGGCTTGCTTAGGTTTAAATTCCTTAATCAACACATAGCGTGTGGAAACAATTAGAAAATAGTTAAAAGAACAATAATTACAGAGATAACAATAATAACACTGAAACTAACAGCGTATCAGAATAAACGAAGAACCTGATTCGATCTAAGAAGAGGTCAAGGACGAACAAAAATGGCGTCGGTGGCAGTCATACATATCCTGCATCGCACTTATTTTTTTTGTTTTTTTCCTTTTTTCCTAGAGAGAGAAAATGAAAGGCAGAAAGGATCGAAATTTTTTAGAGAGCGAGGGAAGAAAAGATTGGGGCAGTCTGTTTTTGCGGGAAAGAGAAAGCTATATCCTAAAATAAAATACTATAAAGAATGTAAATGAATAAATAAAATAATGTATTTATAATTTATACATGTCATCGGCTCATTGCAACAAATGCCAACTTCTCTCTTTATATTTCGTGGGAACGAACACTTCCCTTTACCTTGTCGCCATTGCAGATGCAATGGATGAGCTATTTATTATATTAATTATTTCATATTCTTTTTAACTGAAAATTACATCTTAATAGTTTTATTTATATATTTAATTACATTTATATATATATTCTCTTAAATGGCTTTTTTTATTTTTAATGTACCAAAACGGAAAATGAACAAAAATGAGATTTGGAAATTCAAAATAATAATAATAATAACACATAATTGACTTGAATGATCAACCACTATAGTTTATAAGTTGTTATCTGCTTTCTATAATTTTAGATCTGCATTATTATTCCATTATTTTGTCATGTTCTTTTAAAAAAATAAAAATAAAAATAAAAATAAAGTTTTGTCCTCACCTTGAGATGCTAGCTTGGAACATAATCCATTATGGCATCAGCATTGCCTTTTTTGTTTTAGCTTATAATCAAATAAACAAAATTAACGGAAGGTAACTTTTATTTGGTAACCTTCAATTGTTTTACACAATATTCATAAAAACTTTGTTTATTTATAATTGTACTGTAGCTATGGAGTATAAAATTTGTTGATGACTCTAAACAGATAGCCGCTAATATACTGAAATTTTAAAATAACGTTTCATTTTTTTATAAATAAATTATTTATTAATAATATTGAGCAAAAATAACCATAACACTTGGGCAGCACTTCATAATTTTTAAATTTGATTTCTGCCAATAACATTTGTGCAATTAAATTTCGTGCATCTCTTGTAAACAACATTTTGAGCAAAAATTATATTTTTTTATTTTTAAAAGTAAATTAGTTCGTTAAATTAGTTTTTTTTTTATTTCTTAAATGACTTAACGTGTTGGGATTGAACTTAATGCATATTTAAAAGAATTCCCCAACTAATATGCGGTATTCTTATGTGCTGCAATTGCAAATGTCTATATTATTATACTTCAGGTGCTCCAGTCTCATTTTAAGATATATTTATAATCTTTGACACTTTAAATAAGATCGCATAATAGTTTGTCACTGATTATAATTGTAATCATTTAATTTTCTCATTACATTTAAAAATTAAAAATTTACTATTGTGACTTGATAAATTCCTTACACTTAAAAAATAAATTTAATCTCATACCAACAAGCTTCACAGTTTCAAATTGTGCATGAATAATGGCTTTTCCTTTTGGATGCACCAATCGTGATCTCCAGTTGTCTACACTTCATTCTCTAAATCACAAATCTCAATCCCTAACAAACTTAGCTTTGATACCATGCACTTGTTGGATTTTTAAATGTGTAGGACTAAATTGAAAGTATTCAAAACTTTACATATTAATTGAAAATTTTTACACTCACCATACTCCAACACCTACACACACTCTTGGCAGTTGCACGGCCCACACTTCTCTCACAATTTCACTCTTTTCTTCCACTCACTCACTCAGGCTCCTTTTGTACAAGTTAAATCGGTTATTAAGCGACTTTGATCTCTCTTTTAATTCTAGAAAATAAACGTTAGACTATTGCAGAAAACTAATTAATTTGCCAAGGGAGAGAGAGGAAGTCAGTGCTCTGCTCTCTCAACAACCCCAGTCCAGAAGGAAAAAAAAAAATGGCCACCAATAAGAATTTCCTCAGCTCGAGCTTCGTCTTTCTGTTGTTGTTACTCTTGCAGATTTATTCTGGTAAAATTGTAAATGTTGTTACTTATGTATTGCTATTGTTATCATTAAAAACATTGATCTTGGATGTTGTTGCAGGTAAAAGTAAACTCCGACTCCATTACTATGCACAAAGCTGTCCAAGAGCAGAAGAAATCATCAAAGAACAAGTCACAATGCTGCATCATAAGCATTATAATACAGCAGTTTCATGGATTAGAAATCTGTTTCATGACAGCAAAGAAAGCTTCCTAGCAGCGGTTGAACATTATATCCCTGATCACAATGATAGAATATCATTAGTCCTTGATCGATTTCAATCCATTGGCCTTGACATTGAAGGAACAGTTGCTTTATTAGTTATAATTCCATTACTCACGAACGACAAATATTGTTTATTAGTAAAAATTGAAAACTTTTCATAATTTTATCGATGAATTTTTAAACACTGCTTTTATTATATTACGCAGGAGCTCATTCGGTAGGAAGAGTTCGTTGCGTGAATTTAGTAAATAGACTCAATCCAACAGTTGACCCTGAATATTCAGAGTGCCTAAAAGGAAGATGTCCAACTTCTAATCCTGATCCAATGAAAGTTGAATATGCGAGAAATGATAGAGAAACGCCTAAGATTCTTGACAATATGTATTACAAGCACCTGTTGAATCATCAAGGATTACTTCCCGTGGATCAGCGATTGGCTTCTGATCCAAGAGCCTCAACTTTTGTTCAAAAGATGGCAGCTGATAATGGCTACTTCCATGATCAATTCTCTAGGGCTGTGCTCTTGCTATCGGAGAACAATCCGCTTACTGGGGATCACGGAGAGATAAGAAAGGATTGTAAATAATCTAACCTTTGGAGAACAAAACGTTCCACAAGTTTGTGCTTTTTTCTCTTTGCCTCTAACTTCAAATTTTGTTTTGGTTTATAGCATTTAATTTTTTGTATAATTTCATTTACTAAAATAAATGCTTTAGGTGCGAGTTGAGTCCCTTCTTTTCTTTTTAATTAAATCGTGGGTGGAATATGAATCTCTTTAAAGCAAATGCCAAATGGCATATATTTTGTATTTTCTCCATCTATAATAAATGTCTATTTTCTTTTTTTTTTTACACAAGATTAAAAATTTTATTTATTTATTTATTACTCCATATTTTTACTAATTTATCTTTTTTAAAAGAAACCATTAATTACTATTTGTATTTTAAAAATTGAACTAATATTTGGTATATAGAGGGCATATTTGAAAATATATTTAAATATATTATATTTTAAAAAATATACATTTATTTATGAATAGACCAAAATAAAAAAAAAATGGACACAAATTTGTAAATGGAATTATTACAATTAAAATTTATATGTAAAGACTTAATTTTTGTAAATCCTTTTTTATATATATAATCATTGGTATCTAAAACTAAAGTCTAATTTAAATTAAACCTTTAATTAAAAGTAACCATACCATTCCATTTTAAGGTAATTATGTTGTATTAGTTACAAATAATTGTTCAAATGTGTATATTTATCTTAGACTTGATATATTATTGCAATTTACATATTATTTTTCACTCATTTAAACATCTAAGAAGTGCTGTTTTCTTTTTACATTAGTCATTATTTCAATGAAATAAATTTAAAATTTTGAAATTTTTATGGCATGCAATCCAAGTTTTTTTTTTTTTTATAAATTTTCACTTCTCAGGGGAACTGTGAAAAATGTCAAATATATATATATAGTAAGCTGAGACAGCCCTCTGAGCTACCTGTTTCGTCGTAGCCACCGTAAGGCCGCACTCACGGGGCAGATCCTTCCAGAACCCAAACTGCCGCTCCTCTTTGGCTGCCAATAAACCAATTCGCCGCACGGGAGTCCACAGGGCCGTGGCCGATTGCGGCGTGCATTAGCGTAGCACAGAGGATGGGGATAATAAAGAGCTCTTTCTCGTTCATAGTGGGCACGGTTTGCGGGATTTACATAGCTCAAAACTACGACGTCCCTAACATCAAGAAGCTAGCCAGCACGGGCCTATTCATGGCAAAGATTATGGAAGAGAAGTATCGCAAGCCCAAGAGCAAAAACGATGACGATTAGCTTCTCAAAAATAAGCAGGTTCCCTCTTTTATTGTTTGATTGAAGGAATTGCTGGATCATACAAAATTGATATGATATAGAAAAAGTAAAAAGATATAGATTTGAAGTTTGGATTTGTTAAGTTTTGAATTGAACCAATTGTAGTTTGGATAACTAACTTGTCACATACTGAATTTTGCCCTTGAATTGCGCGTGTTGGTTCTGCTTTTTGTTGAGCGATTCGTTGAAAAAAGATAATTTTTTTATTGGGAATGAGCTGTGTCTTTTAGTTTAGGATTGAGGACCAATAGAGCAGTCAGTTCTTGCACAAAGTTCCTGGTGAATCCAGTGATTGTCCAACCTTGAATTATTTAGAGATGAGATATAAATTTTGTTTTCAAAGAATGAAGCTTTACCTTTAATGGGCACTTGCATTGGAGGTTTACTGTATATCTAGATAGGTAATCAAAGGACTTGAAGTGGAGAACTCAGACAAATGCAAGCATATTGACTTGTGAATTGTAAAAACCAAAAGAAGACTGTGGTTTGGGGGACACCATTCCTTCCTCAGCTAGAATATCATGCATAGTTTAAATCAAATTGGGAACTCTTATTTAGCTAGTTAGAAGTACCAAGAAATTCATGTAGTCTTTGATGCAAATTGAGAACTTTTATTATCTAGTTAAAAGCACCTAGTGAGACGCTCTATGACCCCAAACCATTAGTTCTACTTAGTTGAAACTGGAGTGGCCATTTCCACTCTTAATAGCGTTTGCAATGGATTTGTAGGAGATTCTTATTATAAGATCATGATTGCATCCAAATATATTAGATAAAATAAGAATCTTCTCATTTCAAGAATAATAAAAAAAGGAAAATGTTTAATTGGAATATGATTTTATCACAGAACTTGTCCTTACTCTTGGGGAGAGTGGATAAAGGGAGAAACTTCTTGAGTGAGGAAAATGATCCAATGACTTTGAAAAAATCAAATAGGGAGCCTATGAGGAGAAATTCTCATGACTGGTTCTGTTGAGCGGCATTAAGGAACCCTGGATGCTGTTGGAATAAAGGATCATCAGCAAGGGCATTCCAGTGCACTTGTACATCTGTTGATATCATGTTAGTTGTTAGAAACATTCAAGTTCATGGCTAATCCAATTATGGAAGTTTCTTAAGGGGACTGGATTTTATTGCATAAGAGGATTATGTGGATGCCAAAACAGTCTCGAGTAATTCTTGGCATAATAACACCTAATACTATGTCCGACTCTGCATCATCAACTCCTAGGGATACTTGGCAAATATTAAACTCGCTTCATACTGCAAGTTGGTTGCTGGTTTTTGCAAGGCATGGATTTGAAGGCTGTGCAAGTTAATTGCCCTTTAAAATGGTGCTATGCTTTTTGCTATTTCTAATAATAAGCTCAGCATGTTGAGCCAGGGAGGACTGTGGACAGCAGCCTAACATCACGGCATATAAGTTATAATCAGTGTTTACAAGTGAAAAATGTTGCAAATTCTTCTACTACGATGTTTTCTTTCCCGTCTTTTGTTTGTTTAGAGCTTGTAGTGGTATATATTATATTTTTTGTTTAAAGCTTGTAGTGGTATATATTATTGGATAATTTTTATATTATGATATAATAGGCTGAAATCAAATTTAGGTATAATTTCCCATATCAACATTCTTGACCCAATGTAGTTGAGGATCCATTAGGAAACTAGAAAAAGTGGACGGAAATGGGGTGGTCTGAAATTGTTCTTTTCTACTATTTTTATAAGCATTTCTTACTGGCAGAATTAGAGTGGGGGTGAATATATATATATATATATAACCAATGAGAAGGTGATTTTTGGACCTAATGGGGTCATACGTGGAAAATTAATTACTAAACCTATTATCCATTAGTTCATTACTATTAAAATAACAGGCAAGTTACTTTCAATTTTCAAATAAGAAAAAAAAGGAAATTAAATTGAAACGAGGGGCTGCAATTAATCCCACTAGTATCTATTTTCTGGCTCTTAAGCAAAAGGATATCACTGTCATATCAAATAATTATTTAATTATTCCATCCAAAAAATAATTATTTAATTAACCCTCAGATAATTTAAAGATGCAATTTCACATTTTCTTTAGGGAATTTATATCATTTGCTTCCTAAGGCGTTGCGCACGAGCAATAAAATAAGTTTTCCTTAGCATATATATATATCAACACCATATGCCTTAATTAAATCCATACCAAACGTAGCCTAAATGGTATGATTTATGATATATTAAGTTTATATATTAGATACCGAACTAGAAAATTAAAGGAAGCCATTTAGGCCGTGTTTGGTATGCTTCCTTTAATTAAATCCATTAACATTGATTAATGATTAAAGTTTACTCACCACTAAATATATATTGAAGTTGAAGATGACAAAATTATATATAAAAGTATTAATGGTTTGTGAATGCAATTATAATAAAAACCAATTAGTTATTGGAAATTACAGAAACGTTAAAGTATTGTCTCAATTACAATTTACATCAACTTCATGCAAATATTCGTGGTTAGTGCTCCCATGTGGACCCCTTCCTAAATGTGGTGTGAAATGGGATAAGAAATTGTGAAAAAAGGCTTAGGCAACAAATGACGAATGCCAAACCTTTTCAATTTTCATTGTTAGTTGCTGACTATATCTTTAAAAGAAGATACAATGTCTATTCGTGCGGAAGAATCCGATGTCCATATTACCATCATCAATAATCAAAATTGTCAATTTAGTCTTATAGTCTAATCAAAATTCCTTAAAAATTTTTAATTAGTTCTTTTTTCTCTCTCTTTCGACAATTATAATTGAGTTATATGCTCATTTTTCATTAATAATCATAATAATAATAATAATAATAATAATAATAATAATAATAATAATAATGCTCAAAATGTCATGTCAAGAAATATATAAATTTTAAGGTTTTGGCATCATGTTTTATTATTAACACATTTTATGAATGAAATAGAATGAGATTTTTAAAGACTTGGTCCTAATGCCTCATGATTAAAAAATAGAAAGTATCATATACGGGGAAAATCTTGAAAAATATAACTCTTCTTGGAGGTTGCATCATACCTCACTATTGTAAATTTGTTTTATTATAAGACATTAGAAAAGCTTTTCTCATCCTTTTTCCAACTTGAAGATTACACCACCTTAAACCAGGATATTCTGCTCAGGTTTCTGCTTAATCCACTCGAATTGATGCTTAGGCAAGGAGATCTCAGACTGTTACAGTATTCGATGCCTTTTTAATTACCATAACAGCACCTTCACTTATGCAAAACTTCAATTGAAAGAAAGAAATCAAGTTCCTATAATTCAAAAAGCAGTTCACTGATGCAGCTCAATTGACAAACTTGTATAAAAGAGATCAATAATCATCATTCCTGTAATGGAAAATTTTGATATTTAACATACAAAAAATATACGTATGAATTACATGCATTTGTAGGATCTACCCTGCTGCAATCTTCTATCATTTCCCTTTTCCAATATTTTCTTTAATGCACCAGAACGTAAGATGGAGAAGGTCTGAAAAACATCTTCTTCCATCTTAATATCAGAGGACTTTCACATCATCATTTAATTAGCAAAGCTACATACATGCTCTGAGAATCGCACAAATGAAGTACAAACAGAATCCCGAGGTATCCATTCTTGGAATCACACGTCAAGTGAAGCTGCTGGTTGGCTAGATGCTTGAGCACCTCGCTCAGCAATTTTTGCAGCCACTTCAGCCACAACAAGTTTAGTCAGAAGCAGACCAGCAATTAGTGCTGCCCCCATTAACATTGTGAAAACTGCACTCCAGCTAAAAGCAGAAATATAACCTGTTAGTAAAGGTCCAATGGCAGCCCCAACTGAGCCTGTTCCATCTATAATTGCTGTCACTGTCGCCAGTGCCCTGGAATTTCCTTCCAAAGAGCTGTGGGTCCCCAGGTCAGCTGAAACTGCTGTCGTTATGAGAGCATAAGGTCCATTCACAAACATGCCAGTGATGAACATGAGAGCAATATTTACAGCCAAGGAAACATGTCCATAACTGCGGTAAAAGAAGAGTGCGGGGATTGCACAGTACATGAAGCTAGCTGCTGTAATGGCTCTAGCATCTAGACGATCAGAAATGTGTCCAGCTAAGATTCCACCAATTACACCACCAACATCAAACAATGTTGACAAGTTACCAGCTGTGCCACTGGATAAGTACTTCCCATCGATAGCTGCAAAAATCAGGATCGAAAAAAGTAAATGCAGGTTCATCGCACATCCAATGAGAGATTAGCATTTAGCGATGCATTTGAGTATTGATAATGCATAAATTGATAGAAACGCAGTATTTTCAACCCTATTCATGATTTGTGAATGAATATGAATAAAAGACTGTAACAGCAAAGCACATCACATCTATGAGATTTAAAAAGCCAGGGAGTCACACTTACCAGTGTGGCTGATGTAGAAAGGAAGCCAGTAGAGAAAGGTGTAAGCCACCAATTTGGCAAAGAAAAGGCAAAGAGCAAATGAGGCAACGCCAGGAATTTTCCATGCCTGGATGAACCCAACTGCTGTTGGTTTAACCTCAGAGTCTGATTCCAGAAGTGGCTCTGTAACTTCCTCTCCAATTTTCCTTGGAGAATGCAATTCATCTTCATCCCTGTCAACTCCAACAGACTCAGGACTAACAGGCAGAATTAGAAAAACCACCAAGCCCATAAAAGCAATAAGGAGACCAGGCACGACAAAAGACCAGCCCCATCCATAACTCAACATTGCAGAAGCAATCAGAGACCCCGATATATTCCCAACAGAAGTGTGAGCATTCCATATGCCCATAATTAGTCCTCTCTTGCTCTTGCCAAACCAATTTCCAACCACAGCAACCACTGACGGCCATCCGGTTGATTGGAACAATCCAGCAATCATTTGCACTATCAAGTAGTAGTAAAAGCTATGTACATTTGCCCAATATCCAGCACCAAACATTGAAGTAAACATACCAGTGCCAACCATTCCTATGGTCAAAAAGATCCTCAAATTCATTCTATCTCCTATATGTCCAGAGCAATACATTCCAATGGCATATACAGAGAGAAATGCCAGGTCCAGTTCACCCAGCAAAGCCGTCCCATCTGATGAATTAAATGGGGCCCAACCATCTCCAAGTTTCCATGAAAATCTTCTCCTTTCCACTGGTGCACTTAAGTATGGAAAGAAATGTAAACCCAGCTCAGATGACTGGGGATCAAGAGTACTCTTGACAATGCTAGTTGTTTTCCGGGCGGCATGGTAGCTTGTGTATGCAAAAAATGTTACAATCAAGACAATGGCTTGGTAGTTTTTGTATGAAAGTCTGTTTTTCTTCACAAATTCTAGGAACCGAATTCCGTAGGGTTTATTTTGATCTCTGTCAAGGGCTGGTTCTGAAAACGGACCCATGTATGAAATTATTACCCTGCAAAGAATAAAGAGGAAGTTTAGACTTTACTTCCCTTTACTAGACCAAAAGCAGTAATGCAAATTAAAGATACAACTTATGTCTCACGACAAAGACATCTCACGAGAGAGAAAAGAAACAGGACTCAACCAGCAGAACCAATCACTTTTGGCAGTAAGATGAGACTGACAGAAGAAATGGATATTCAAATTTAAATAAATTGAGCAGGGTACAAGTTCAAATTGCTACCTGCTGAAATTTCTTCACCCTCTCGAAGGACATCAAGCTAGAAGAAAATAGTTACTTGAACTAGAATGAGGAAAGAGAGAGAAAAAAAAGAATAGAAAAGAAAAGAAAAGCTTCAATCTTCCTGAGAAGCAAAACCTTTCATACGACTCAAAAATCATTACAACAAGATGTCCAACAATCGTCTTGAAATTCAGGTTGAAACCAAATCAGTGACAAATTAAGTCAAGGGAAGAAAACAGTGATAGATTGTCATAACTAGACAAAATGATTTGTAGAATAAATCATTGAACTTTCACTTCTGTCGATTACTTACAAGAAAATAAATTCAGATTGGTTTACAGTATATCACGAACAGATTAAAAATCGGTTGATTGAGAAAGAACATAAACAAAATCACCGAGAAATAGCCCCAGAAAAGACATAATCCATTCGCGAAAATCTGAGTATTAAAACTGATGAAAGGATCAAAAAGCAAATACTTTTAAGTCTTAAACAACAAGAGACGAACCCAACAATTTTGGTCATAAATAAACTTTGTACCCAGCCATTAAATGCTTCATATTTCAATTAAGAAAATCAATTCAAAAATCATGAAGTCAATATCAAAATAAACAGAAGAAAACATAAACAAATAAATAGACGTTATATAGTCAAATATTATGAATAAGAATAAACAGAGATGAACTGAAGCAACATTTACCTTGGTCAGCTAAAGTCACTTTCTCTAGGAGAAATATTATTTTCTTCTTCGTCTTCTAATCCTTTCAGAAGCTTTGCTTCCTTTCTCTCCTTCTCTGGTTTAGTCAGTTGCTTAACGAACAAAATATAGAAAAGAAAAACCAGTGTGGCCGCTTACAGCTGCAAATCCGTGTGTTCTTATGCTGAACATTAATAATAATTAATAGCTGTGAAATACCTCTTTTATCCTTATGGAACTTCCGCGAGCCCAACGGTGAAGTTGCTTTTTCAATTGGCAGAAGACGAAAATGCCCTTTATTTCCCACTCGGGAAAAATGAAAACCCCACGCTCCAATAATAAAAATAAGAAATTGAGGAAAATAAAAAATGAAAGCACAAAGGATGCATATGGTGCGTATATATTTATACCGTTTAATTAAATAAAAATATAAAATTTACTATATTAGAATAAATCTACAGTTTTGATTTTTTTTTCCTTATAAAAATTATTTTCTGTTCATATGATTTAAGAGATTGAATACAGTATGCAATATGCATTTATTTGAACCATTAATTTAAACAGACGCAACTCATAATCTTGAAATCAAGAGTTGGTAAGAAATAAAAATCATAAAGGAAATATATATTTGTGGAAACTCTAAGCATAAATTGTTGTGTCGGAAAGAAATTCTTAATTTTTTTAATTTTTTTTATATTTTTTGACAAGAAAATAGAAAACAGTTAGACCAGTATTCCAAATGCAAGACATTGCTCTATTGCTCCTTCAAAACTTAAAATTAGTGCGAAATTTCTCCCTACTGGAATTTACATCTTAATGCTCATCAGTTTAAAATGTGTTATTTTCCTTAAGCCGTATTTGGATTATTGTTTGTAATTGGATGGTTCAGAGTGATATGATTTAATGTATTGTTTGGAAAAATAAGGTTAAGGTTTTTCATAATTAATTCATAATTTTTAATTTATTTAAATTTTTAAATCATCAAACTTGTGCATTTGCATGACTTTTATTTTTCCTTTCACTACCATTGTTTAATATTGATGATTTTTTTATATTCTAATATAATTAAATATTTTTTATTGCTTTTATAAATTTTTTTTATTTTTTATTACAAATTTATTAAATCATATAATAGCATACTTTTTTTTTTAAACATACTGGCAAATAAAAGCACGAGGCAACACACTCTGTAATATTACTCCATGAACTATCTAATCTAAATAAGGCGATACTCTTTGTTTGTTGTTGTAATCATAGGCTATGTTTCGTTCTACATATAAGACACAGTAATATATAATACAGTATAATACCATATACAATGTTTGGTATTTTAAAAAAAAAATAGTACATGGATTATATAATATGAAATAGTATACTTAATCCCTAATAGACAAGAGATAATAATACACTTGTATATTTTGGGTTTATATAACTCTTCCATGTGATTCTGCTCATCTCTTGTCACTCCCGTACTTATCTTTGATCCTACATTTTATTTCAATTTTTTTAAAGAAAAATTATAAAATCAAAAGCCCCAAATATCAATTGCTCATTTTTTGTTCCTTTCTATTTGTCTATGTTCTTCTCTTACTCAACCACCATCATCAAAGTTTTCGTAGCCAACCACTGATCAGATTATCTTTCGTGGATCGGATTTCTTATTATTTGGTACGTATAGTTTTTTTTTTATATTTTCTATCTCTTAGTTACTGGTATTTGTGGCTCTAGATCTGTTCCTTTTCTATTCAAAGTGCAAGCCAATGATAGAGAAACAGAGGAAAAGAAGAAACAATTAAATTCTCTCTATACCTTTTCAATCTTTACCAAATCTCATATGACTTCCTTTGGGCAGAACTGAAAATTGATTTGATGAAATTATGATATATAATCAAGCATATTAAATTCATATTGCAGTTGATCATTTAGTCGTTCCACCAAAATCTCATATATCTCTGTTATTTTTCAGGTGATTGTTGCCAACCACTTCACCGGCGTCAAAGGTTATGCCACAGGCGAGACACATCTTACCATCCACAGGCATGCTGATACTAGCTTTGCATTACCAAATTTTCTAAATTCTCTTACTGTATTTTTCTTTATAAATATGAAGTTTGGTTCTATTTTGTTCCCAAGTATGTGTTGAGAAGTGTTGAAATTGAAGCTGTAGAATTTCTTTTATGCTAATACTTGGGAAATTATAGTGAAAAATTATAAAACTGGATCCTGAGCAAAACTTGTAAGTTAATTAATTAATCAAATGAAATTATAATATCATACCACGCCCTGTGGAGCCATCCCATTCAAATAATTATTTAATAGCCGTGAAATTAGGTTTGAAATATTAAGTTTCAAATACAATAACACTTGCTCCTAAAATTAATAAAAAATAATATTCTATTTTCATCAACCAGCTGTTTTGATGTTATTGGGTTACCCATAAGACTTATATTGTCCATGAAAATTAGAGCAGATTACGTAGAGGATTACATCTTATGCTAGAAAAAGTCAAAAGCACTCGCCACAAACATCTCTCTCCGGGGATGATCAGGCGGAGAATCGTCTCGAAAATTTTTTTGTGAGGACGAAGGTAAAAAAAAATTATTTTTCGATTTAAAATTTAGAATAAAAACAAAAATTATGATCTCTGTCTTAAATTTTTTTATTTTTAAAATTTAATTACTAAATTTAATTATATTTATATAATTTAATTTTAATTTTTTAATTATTAAAATTTATATTAATTTGATTTGTAATTAAATTTATATTCTTTTATTATTAAATATTATATTTCAATTACAATTAATTATTAAATATTATATTTCACTTATAATTAATTTTTTTAAATAAAAATATTTTTTATGCGGGAACGAGAATCTCTACGGGCATGGAGATTCCTGTAGGAACGGAAATGAAAAAAAAATTATTTCGAAATACTATCGGTCTCAGTTCCGTCCTTGCGCGGGGTAGTCCCGAGCAAGTATCAAAATGCTTATGTACAAGGCTTCTATTGGATCAGAAATTTTGTATAAAAAAAAATTTGTTTCCAATCGATTCAATACATGCATTTTTTTGTGCCCTTTTTCTATGAAATTTTTTTTACTTCATTCATCTCGCCGTAGGAGTCATTTTCGAAGAAGAAATTTATTTTATTTAAAATATTATTTTAAAAAATTAAAGGAAAATTAATTACTTATTTCCTCTCTTTATTGTTGTTGTACACGAGTCTTATATATTACTCTATCCGTTCTTTTTTATCAGTTATTTTGTTATTTTTACTAAAATTAAGAAATAATAAATGGATTTAAATTTATTATTAAATTGTGTGATTAAAATTAAATTATCAAATCTGATTGATTCTGATTTTATTGGAAAAGAAAAAAATTGAAAAGCAAATTAAATTACATAGAAAGTGTAAAAGTAATAAATAAATAAAATTTGAATTTTACTCAAAAGTGATAGATAAAAAAGAACGAAAGAAGTAATTAATATCAATATTAAGTTTTTTTATTTCTTAAACAAATGCATTTTTTTTAAATTACGTTTTCGGAGGCAAATAATTAAAATTCAATGTTAATTAATTGAAAATTCACTATTTCAATTATTAAAAAAATCATTTTAATATTTATGCAATGATTAAAAATGAATCTTTAAATTTTGGATTAATTACAAAAAATTATCTCAGCTACAGTGTAGCTTAAATTATTGAATTTCATTTTCGAAATCTTACAATGTCAACTTTTAACTTCAATTTTTCTTTAATTAAAGAATTTAGTTGCTATTATATTATTATTCTGTCCCTATTTCGATATTTTCCTTCTAATAGCAATAAAATAACGATGAAATAATAAATGAATCTCTTTCAATTAAAAAAAATTTAAAATTAATGATTAATATTATAAAATTTTAAATATCGGATCCAATATTATAAAGTAACCTATTTTCTTAAACTTAATTTATAATTAACTCTTAAACTTTTTATCTTGCGAAGGAAAGACTATAATCTCAATAATTTAAGAAGTTAAAATTTCAAAATGTGGTCCCTAGCGCCAGTGCACAGTCACCAAGAATTGAAATGAAGTGACGTGTATAATATTAATATCCTCTCTTGCAATTAACTTTTTTTGTTTAGCTTTTCTTTTTTTTTTTTATTAAATTTCTTATTTAGAATACCATACAGTCGGAAAACAGTTTTTTTTTCCATCAAATGCATATATAATGCATGCTAAGAACTTCTCCAATTATTGGAGTCCAGTATTTTTAATAATCTATGCATATAATGATATAAATATTTATTTTTATAAGCACCAAACTACTTTAATTAAAAAAATATTAGTTGGTTGCGTTCGGCCTTCATATTAATATATATAATACCATATTATTTAATCATTTGTTCTATAAATAATGAGCAATTCAACTCACATTTGAATGAAACTTGACATCCTGCCATTAACATAACATTAACTTTGTTGTATTTAATTCACAATCAGATGTGCACTATGATTCGATAAGCATGATTTGATATATGTATATATAATTTTGTTCTTACTTTTTTTTGATGGCATGTAAGATCTGAATTGAAATGGTTTATATTTGAATATTTTTGCCCAGGAAAAATTCAAATAGTATGACAATGCACTATTCAATCACCAAAAATAATGTACTGGAGAATCGTACTATGTCTAAATGGTTAAAGCAAGTGAAAATAAATAAATAAGATTATAGGGTGTATTTTCTCTTTGTGTTGCAAAAGGTGTGACCCTTCGTTTAGTTCTCCTATAAATTGAAATTCATCTTTCTACAAATAGAATTATTTATAATGATGTGTAATAACTTTCTTTTGCTGCTTGTAATAATTTAGATGACTTTTCTAATTTTGGTATAGTTGTGACGGATTGTAAGATTTTCTTTTCTCATAGATCAGATATTAAATTATCTTAAATTAAGATATCTAACAACTTTGAAATTTATAAATTAATTAGAACATCATTATTATATGAACCGATCAGTATTTTAATAAATTAATTAGAACATCATTATTATATGGACCAATCAGTATTTGGAATGATTGATCAATTTGTTTTTAATCTTTTCATTTATAAAAATCTTGCTTCTCTAGAAAAAAAAAATTAAAATTAAAATTGTATACCTAAATATCTAAACCTAATAATTTGTCAAATTCACCTACCCTTCTCCGAAGTTCCATCATTAAAGAAGGGCAAATTGGTGACAGTAATTTAACATTAACGTCACAATTTCACAGGGGCTATTTCCGTAATTCTATTTTAAATTCATTATTATTATATCATCCGGGCTGATGGAGGGAAGGCATATTCGAATATCCAGAAAGAATGATGCCTGGCGTGCAGCGGATATACTCCTCCAAAAATTCGGCCCCACAAAGGCAGGTGTTAGTACGGAATACGGTGACATGGCAAGATTGATGGATCTAATTCGACAGGGGTCCACACGTAGGACATCGCAAGTGAAGTACACGTGGGATGGAATGCCTTGGTTATGCGGAGACGGGTTGTCGGTTTCAAAGATACTTGGATTGAAATGGGCCTCTAGGAAAGAAGAAGGAAATTTCCTTTTCTGGTTTGGTTTCACTCTCATTATTGAAGCCTAATGTACGTTTATGGTTTTTGTTTTACGCAACTAATTATTGATTTTTCTTTTTTCCTGTAAAATTGTTTCTATCAAACTCCAAAAACAAAACAATCAGTTCAGGAGCCTGTTGTATTTTTTCTCACAATTGAATGAGCAATTTAATTCACCAATTTTGCACTTCAAAAAGTGGATAATGTAGAAAAGGGATAAGGGTGAATTGGATATAAGGTCGGGTTTAAAAGTATTTTTCTTTTCCTAGAAAATGACAATAAGCGTCGTCGAAGTTAAGTTAGTAATCTCTAGCTGATTTTGCCAAGAAAATGTTGTATTAAAGCGAAAGCAAGAAATTTTGTTGAGCTTTAAATATATCTGACCCAATACATACTTAACACCTATATACTAGACTAAACTTTGCAAACACTCATTCGCCATAAAATAGAGCAAGGGGAACTATATGGACTCCAATCTCACGGAAATGTCTTAATGACCAATGATAACATAACCGAACTATAAGCTCGGATGAAAGATCTCGAGTAGCTAGCTAATTTGCTTAGCTCAGATCTCCCTATATCAGCTACGAGTCCGAGTCATCCAAATTGTAAAGCCTATCAACAATCCGATTGAAAACAAGGTCCGAAGGCACTGTCACCACAATGAAAAAGCAGTTATCCTGCCTCCATGTTTTTCTCAGGAACTAGAAAAGATGAGTTAGTGGCCAAAAAAAGGGAAACTTCCTCAACTAACTCCTAAAAACAAGTCAAACATATCTATAAAAGAAGGGAAAACAGTTATGAAAATGTTCCTTAATTTTGATTATTAGAAAAACACACATTTAACAACAAAAATTCTAATTTGACTGTCGAAGACTCTCTAGTCGGAAACCCACCAATCCTTCATTTCTTTTGCAGGTGACAGTCGGAAGCAGCATTCTCATTCAACCTATCATCAGCCAACAATAAATTGACACTTGGCAAATATTCTCCTTGCTTTCTCTCTCCCTTGTTCATCGTCTGTCCCGTTTCCCTTACCCATTCTCTATGATTTTCTGCCGTAATCTCACTGTTTTATTGTAAGCAAACTAGCATTGACTACAATCCATCAGTTCGTGATATGTATTGAAGGAGAATGGTCCAAATGCCAGTGTATAGGGATATTGTAATTGGGAATTTCACGGAAGAATTTTTGCAAGGGAGGATTACTAGACTAGAGAAGTATACGGTTGAGGGTTATGGCGATGCAAGGGAGAATCAAAGATAGAAGTTGATGCCTTTTTGAGAAAAGAAAATAAAAATAAAAATTGAGTTTTAAAGCTATATCAATGGAGGATTTACAACAGTAGGGAAATGGAAGAAGGCAGCCGGTGGTCTCTCTTACGCTCCATTGAGACGTGAGTTACAATTCCTTTGCATGTCAGACAAAATCAATCCACGTCAGTGTTTCTTATAAAATTAACTTCACTCGAGTATCGGTGTTAAACTGAATATTGAATACTCAAAACGTTCAAGTATCGAAATCATAAAAGTATACAAGTACGGATGTAGAATTATGTATGAAACCCACATTTAAATATAATTCTAAATTTTTAGCAAGTAATTAAATTAAATATCTTAAACCTTAATTAAAGTTATGAAATTTTATTTTTTTATAATATATTTTTGAAACCTAGAATGATAAAATTCAAATAATGGTCAAACGTCAACTTTTTCAACAATAGATGATTAATTTTGAAATTTGATGTGAGCTAATTTCTAAATATATAAATATAATATTTAATTTTTTAATAAATATTTAAATTGATTTCTAAAACCTTAATTATATAAAATTTTCATTTAAAAAATATAAAAGCTGTTTTACTGAACATAAAAACGTGCATTTTGAAAGAATTACTTACGGTTTAAATGTTTGAAATTTTAGTTCTTTTTTTATTTGATACAGTTTGAATTCTACTATTTTTAACGATGTACTATTAAAAAAAAGTCCAATGTAAATTATCTATGGCCCAAAAAGTCATTTGTGAAAATTGAAAAAAAAAAAACAAATTGAGTTTTTGGTATAATTGGACTGAATCAAAGTAATAGAATTTTAGTATAAATTATAAATTTTAGATTTTCAATCATTAAGAACCAAACCAATAAGTTATAAATTTTAGATATTTTACTAATTAAGTTTAAAGCCATTAACCAAATCCGGCATCGAACTAAGGGTTACTTACTTATTTTGGGTTATCCATAATTTTAAAAATGGCATAAAACCGCATAGAAGTCATAAGTAGTAATTGTATTTTTCTGAAATTTAGTTTTTCTTGCGTATGTTTATCCAATTGGAAGTCTCCATCCCAACTCTGCGCCTAGAAATTTGGATTCATGAGCGTATGTTACAGTCGGTCCAAAAATATAATAAAAAGAGAGCATATAAGTCGAATAAATCGGCAACACCACCGTATGCAAAGCAACATAAAAGTTATGATTTGGACTTCATCACGGATTGGTCATGCCACGGGACCAATAGTGTTTCGCATGGGAGACTAGGTGGGGCCATTATTATTATCATCATCATCATCATCTCTGGCTAGCAAAATTCAGTTGATGGATCCTAGACCAGGCCCAAACCCAAACCTTGAAGAATTTTCATTTGCATTAAAGATAGTTATACATGAATTTCCTTCTATTCTGGCACTTCCTAAGGACGAAGGTATTAACAGCCACAAATGTATTTGTAACCGGGAGATTAATTTTGTACAGTCTTCTTGCAAGGCTATTGATTTTCACAGTTTTACTTGTAATGAAATGTTCAGTCTGACATATGTCCATATTCTGATGACACCCACCGGATTTCATGGATTATGCTTTACAAGAAAAATTCCTTGTGTATTTGGAGAAACATATATGGAATTGGAGATCAACTGGTACTGGTGCTGGTGCTGGTGCTGGTGCTGCCAGAGGAATAACAAAATAAAATAAAATAAAATTTCAAAAGTTGACTAGTGGTTGGTGGAGCATGCTTGGTCGGCTATTAAGGAATACTCCATCATATGTCAATTTTGGCCTTTTTTCTTTTTCTTTTATAAAAGAATATTTTCACCTGAAATTCACTTTATAAAATTAAAATTATATTTACTACATATAATTTAATTTTAATCTCTTATTAATATCAAAATTATATTAATATATTAATCAATTTTTTTTTATTTTTTATATATTTTCTCTGCCTTTATTAATATAAAAAATAAAATACCTTAATTTTTTTAATTGGAGTTTCACAAAAATACCCAAAAACAAATGGTACTACTCAAAAATACTCTTTTCTTTTTTTTTCCTTTTAAAATTACTTTTTTTTTTAATTTTCATTTTTAAAAATACCTCTTTTTCTATTTAACTTAAACTTTCCTTATCTTTTTCCAAGCTACCTTCTTCTTCTGTTGTTCATACTTATATCTATGCAAATACTGACATAAGCCACGAATTTCACTTAGGAATCCACACAACAGTTACTGTGTTCCGCAAATGGTTTATTTCTTTGTTAAATTCGTACATATATGCAATGTCTATATGTGGATTTGCGGTGTTTATAATTTCATGGTGTGAAAACGTGCAACTTTATTGTTAACAATGCAAATTTCTTGGTAGTGTATATGCATGCGATTGATTTTTTTGAGCTTTGTTTTATTTATATTTAGCGGGTTGGTTATTATTTCTTGTTTCTCCTTTGCTTAGTATTTCATGTTCATCTCTTAAATTTAAGTTTCAAAATCAGCCATTCCTAATTTTTTCTTTTTTATCCAAACTTTGGTTCTTGCTTTTTTTTTTCGATCTTTATCACCCCTGGCAAAATCTTGATTACGCGGGTCTGAAAATGGCCGGTGATTGGCTGGCTGTCAGAAAAAAGAAAGAATCTGAAGTTTCGATAAAGACGTCGACGTCGGAGTTGAAGGGAAGCTCGGGCACTTTGGCGAACACATGAGGAAGTCTTTTGAGCTTCTTTGGAGTTTGGAGCGGGGGAATGGAAGAAACCACGGCGTCAATGATGGTTGTGTGGGTGCGTTTCTTTTGAGCACTTGGATTGATTTTCATTGTCATGGATGAAGTTTGTTGAAAGGATCAAAGAAATATTCACAAAATTAATGTAATGGGTAAAAAGCAAACGCCATCTATATATGAAATTGGACAAACCGGCCTTGTAAATGATGTAATTAATCAGAATACAAAACCAATTTGCTGAGTTCTGATTAGTTATATATTTATTTGAGTACTAAATAATAAAAAGAAAAAAAAAGAGGAAAAACCAATGCGATCATAGCAGACTTACAATCCTTTTATCAAATGCGATTGCTCCAACACCAACGCCACCATTTCTAACATCATTGCTCTGTATGTTCTCTTTGTTCATATTTTATTTTGGAATTCAATTTTGAGTTGGTATCTATTTGTTTGATTTCATTCCATAGTGGTAACAATTTTGTTAACCAAAACGAGTGAATTTAACTATTTGTTAGAAAGCTTAATCTTTTAATTGGTTACGTTTATGTATTTCACTAATTGATAAATGTTAGAAATAATAAATTTAATTAAATTTATGACTTATACATTTCAATACAAAAATCTAGTACAAAAAAAAGAACACGATTTACATTTTAAAATTTGGTATACCTATATACCAAAAAATATAACATGTATACTCTATGAAATATGGTATATCAGCTGGTATAATAAAAAAACAGAACATATATACACTATGAAGTATGATATACCAGCTGATATATCTGGTATATCGTTCAGAGTATACCAAAAAAATAGAACATATATACTCTATGGAATATGATATATCAACTGGTATACCAAAAAATATAATATGTGTACTCTATGAAATATGTGGTATACCAAAAAATGGAATTACAATTGTCTTTTAGATTTTGGTATAGCAGGTGACATACCAGATATACCAATTTAAAAAAATATTAATTCCAAAAAATTGAAAATATTTAAAATAAAAATACTTTAAACCACTAATTTATAATCCAATACTCATATTTGAATTGGATAAAAATCACAATTTTCACAACCATCCTCAACAAGATAATTGCAATTGAAAAATAAATTTTACCTTACAAATTACAATCAATTTCATATTTAAAATTAACTTACATATATTATCCAATAATAATCCATTATTGACGTCCTATAGACATTAGCACATGGAAAGATACAAGCCATATGAAAATAATTTTCATTTTCCATTAGTAACATATCATGTTTGTATTTGATGGTAATGGTGGTGAGTATAGAATATTTACAACTGTTTGTATTTGTATATAAAAAATAAAAAAGATGCTTCTATCTGTAACTAGAACAAATAAAAAGGCAAGATTTTGTTGATGTCGTTTTTTCATTTACATACATTTTTAAACTACAACTTTCTCTTTTCCTTTATAACTTTTGAAAATATTTTTCAATTTAGCTCTTTTTAAAAGTGTTTCGGATTCACTGTCAATCTCTTACAACCTTACTGTCAATCCATGATCCAAACCTGAAAAAAAAATTCATTATGAAAGTTAGTATACTGCTTGATATAACAAGTATATCAGAGATATACCAATTTACAAATGATAATTTTTATCTTGTAATTAGATATATCTATTGGTATACCAAATATAAAATTCTGTATATCAAATTTCATAATATAACTTTCACTTTGAAATTTGGTATACCATAATATACCGGGTATACCGGATGATATACCATAGTATACCAATTTACAGAATATGATTTTCATTCTGTATTTAGGTGCACCAAAACTCAGAAGATGATTTTCATCTTGTAACTAGGTATACCAGATATAACAATCGATATACCAACTTTCATAATATAACTTTAATTTTGAAATTTAGCATACCATGATATATCAATTTATAAAATATAATTTTCATTCTGTAATTAAGTATACCGCATGATATACCAGATAGTATAGCAAAATTCAAAAGATAATTTTTATTTTAAAATTTGATATACCGGATGGTATACCGAATTCCGAATGACAATTTTCAAATGTATAACAATTATACACCTCTAAAACAACTATATTTCAAAAAAAAAATTGCTCAAATAACTTGTATAAATGTACCTTTAAATTTTTACTCCTCTGATACAATTTTTAGTTTCTTAAAACTTCACTCCAAATTTTTATCTTGTAATATATTTTCTTTTAACAGGTGAAGTCCCCTTCTTACAGGATGAAAATTGGTAATATTTTTATTTTAACAGATAAATTATGTTCAATCATTCTCGTCACAAAAGAAATGCGATGCAAACCACCCACATGAAGGCATTTAATTTCAACAAACAGCCAAACAAAGACGGCATAAAAACTCAATTTGTATGTTTTCTTAATTCCCCGTTTTCCCCTTCCTCTTAGTTGGGGCATAAAATCTGGATCGGTGAATGACAAGAAAAGTCTTATCCTACAAACAAGCAATGCAAAAACAGATGGTAATGCCAAAGGATCAGATAAAAAAAAAATCTGGCCAGCATCATGTCTTTCCATTAGATAATTCAGAAGTCTCAAATTTACTTATTACCAATTAGCCATCCAACCCTCAGCTACCACAATAACTGCTCGTCATGTGCATTATCTAAAACTCCAATTGCCAATTTGTTGTTCTATATTCCAAGGATTCAGCTCCATCAGTAATGAGGATAGCTTTCACATTGCGCTAAAAACCAATAGCAAGATAACAACAATGCTAAAGTTATCCATGAATGTTTTCTGCTCAGATGATGTAGTTCAAACATGTCTCTCTTAGGAAAAGTCGAAACAGGACAATGAGAGCTGAGAATCTATTATTCCAATGATAATCTATAATTACTTGTTAGCAGACAAAACAACTTGCAAAGTCATGTTGTGTCAAACATTCACCGCAGCCAAGAGTAGTTGACTACCACAAGAAACTACATTCTGAATTCAGGAGCCATACATAAAGCAACAAAGACTATCAACTCTTTTAACTGGGAAGATGAGAATGAATTACAAGGAAAGACCTATTTCACAGGAAAAAATTTATGATACATTTGTTACCCAAAAAATGCAAAATTAAATCCATTCGAGAGCCACTATTCACAAATTCTGCTGTATATACCAATAAGATTTGACACGTACGCACAAAACTGGAGACAAATTCAGCCACATATACATTTTAAAATATGATGTTTATTCCCTCTCAGGTGGATAACAAGAGTCAAGGCCTTGTATAACATAAATTTGAAATTTGAGAAACACTAAAAATGACAAAATAATTTACACCAACTTTGTGATAAGAACAAAATATTTCGGCAGTAGTTGTTCAAATTAGAGAATTAGTCACAAAGTGCGCAAGTTAATAAAAAACAATTACCTGCAAGCACGTTGTGTCACAAACAGCGGTTGATCCAGGATTGCCATCAGTTCCATGCTTGACCAATCTAGGTATGAGATCTCTGAAATAAATGTCCCGCACTTTCTTATTTATATTAATTGAATCAGCAATGGGATGCAGCACCTGTTTTACAAGAAGAGAAAGTGAAACTTTATACCAAATGCTGACGGTCGGTAGAAGAGTGAGTGAGAAGTGAGATCGTACAAACTCAAAAAAGTAAATTGTAGAAGAAGAAATAGAGTAAATGGAATCCTAACCGGTATTTGGGGCTTAAAACAAAAAATGATATTTTTAAAAATAAATTAAAAAATAATAATTTTAAATACTTTTAAAGAGTGGCTGTATTTTTAAAAATTAGAGTTAACAAAATGATAATCTATATAATTTTCTTTTTTTTTTAAATAATTTTGAATACCAAAAACAATCTGTAAAGATAAGAATTAGACGCAGTGCTGCTCATTTTAAAGCCCCAATATGAGAAGTCCAGCTGAAGCATGAATTCTCAGCCCGCCATAAGGAATTGAGCTTGCCCCAATGCAATCTTACTGAATAAAAGGACATACAAATAAACAGCGGCCCTTAATACCGTCCCTAAAAGGTGTCAAAAGTCATTGTGCACACTCATCTTAAATAGTTTATGATCAGGTCGATAGGGTATAGTTCCCTTCGTCGTTTGTGAAGCCGCAAATCTAATTCTACTGCAGAAATCGAAACGCAACACCGTCCAGTTGAACGGCGGTATTAGCCTCCTCAATACTCCTTTGAAGACGCTGTATATGTAATACTCGTCAGATTGACAATTCCCATTCTACGAGTTCAAGGCAAACTCTTTTGACATATCTCGCCTTTCTCCATGTTTCCACCCCTCTCCTCTCTTAGTAAGATCCTATTTGACGATTTTTCCTGTTTTGTCACAATTTCTTCGCTTTTCCCCTTTCAGCATTACAAAAAAGAGAGCAAAACAATGAAAACAATTGAAATTTCAAGAGGACTTCAAACGTAATACTATTGGGTATTATCAACATCAATGGATACTGCTGAAACAAACCTCCCAGCCATTCTACTTAACCCAACAAAGAGTAAATCAACTCGCATAACCTATCACTATATATGTCCACCGCTGAAAAACAAAAAAGTAGAAAGAAAACACTATTTATTGTCCAATTTACTCGACCCTAACATGGACCACATCAGCTCTCTCCTCTTCCTTCATCTTCGGCACAACAACCTTCAATACGCCATTCTTCATTTCAGCTTTGATCTGGTCAGTCTCATAAATTTTTTCCGGCAGATCAATCCTTCCGGTGTACCTCCGGCCGCTCTCTTCCTCATCTGACTCTTTCGCTCCCTCACCTTTGATGATCAGCGTGTTCTGCTCCACCGAAACCTTGACATCGTCCTTGTCAAGACCTGGCATGTCGATGCGAAGGTTCAAAGCATCCTCAGTCTCGCGAGCATCCCAGCCTCGCCGGATACCGGCTCCCATGCCACGCGAGGCAGGGAAGAATGGATTGTCCATCATCTGATCCATCAGGTTTCAGTACCTGGCTCAGGCTCCTACTCGGCCAAAATGGATCCACCACATCTGGTTACACATGCAACGCCGTTAGTAATCTTAGCTTCTGATGGATTCTAAAACGGAGAGATAAATTACATATAATTTCATCTAATCTGTTCTCTACTTCCCCTGTTTTATCCGAAAATTCAAACTAATTTCTGCATAGTACAAATTCAAAACAGAAAATAATCAACTTGTTTTCTACGCTTCGTTTTCTTCTTTTAGTTTCAACATTTACGCACTAGTCCAATACCGCACGAAGAATTAATCGACTCCAAGAAGAGAGACAATTTAAAAAGGACAGAGAAGACAACTACCTGTCAGAAAATCATCTCGGCGGCGGGAGAGAGGGCGATCAGAGCGGCGATCCATGTCAATGTCACGCTCGTCACCCTCGTCAAACTGACGTACCACGTTGCTGTTAAAGCATCGAGAGCCTGATTGGATTGCGGCCGCTGGGCTAATCGAACGAACGGAGAAGGGAATGAGGTTTGAGAAGACAAGCCTCTTGAGAGCTACAGAGGAAGCCATTGCTTTTGCTAAGGAAAGTAATATCTGATAGAGCTAGAACTTAATTGCTTGTGGTAGCTTAGATGTTGATCTCAATTGACTGCTAAAACAGAAGAATGAAGGTTTTTATATGAACGTAGAAGGTACTGGAATTGAGTGGGGAAGACGAACGAAGAAACATTGAAGATTCTAGAAAGATATTTTGTCCGATACTTCTCGAAGGATTAAATCATCTTCTAGATATTTCGACCAACGCTTTTCCCGTCGCCTGGCTACGATTGTTTGTTTGAGCATTTTCTCCGGCCGTTGAAAATTAGGACACACTTATTTAAATTAAATTCATATATAAATTTACATATCAATTTAATTAAAAAAACATATGAAATTATAAAGTTTTTGAAAATAGCATATAATTAATTATTAATTTCATGCATCAATACATAATTGTTATATGTAATTTTCTTGAAAATGAATACAAGTCTCCATGTAAAAAATGAAAACAAAAATAGAAACAGGCTTTTTCTAATTTGAACAAGGAACATTTAAAAAAAAATGTGTTTTTAAAAGTTATTTACGGATTTAGAATGTGTCATAATTTATTTACCATTTTGGAATATTAATACGAAACCGCTGACACATGTATGATAAAAATTGTCAGTGGCGCCAAAAGGAGAGAAGTCTGTAGTGATTTTAAGCGCTGCAGGCTTTTTCTCCCTTCGATCCACATGAAGATGTATAAAATCTGAAAAGATCCCAGGATGTGTTGTCAATTCATGTTGATCCAGGAAGCAATTTTTTTGAATATTTTTTACAATGTTATTAAAATCGAACTGGATAAAAAATCGACGAGGCTGAAGGTTCGTGGTTCGACCGATTCAACCGAATTTTTTTAATTTTTAAAATATTATCAATTATTATAATTTTATAAATACTATTGTATAAAAAATAAAAAAAATATTCATCAAACATTAATATATATCACAAATATCCTAATAATAAGTTACAAAACGTAATTTTAATTTTATTATTACAAGTGATTAATTATAAATTTTTGAATATCATATGTTAGAAACATAAAAATACAATCATATCATGAAAAAAATTTCTTATTTAGATGGAGTACTAATAAAACAAATACATAAAATATTAACTTTGCATATATGAGTATAATTATATTTAATTATAATAAATTCAAATAGATAATAAGATATTAAATTATTAAGTGACATCTTTAAAATTTAAAATACTATTTTTTAAATAAAATATGTCATTTAATAATTTAATATACTTATTATTAAAAATTTAATATATATATTTAATTACAATGAACCAAATATATAACAAATATATTAAATTATTAAGTGACATATTTATAATTTAAAATACTAATTTTTCAAATAAATGAAAAATGAATATATATGTGTGTGTGCGTGGGGGGGGGATGAAAATACACAAAAAATTCGATTTTATCCGGTTTTTCGGTTCAATTCGATTTTTTACCAATCCGATTTTCGTAGCTTGTTGGTTGAAATTTTAGATTTAATTTTGCATTTTAATAAATAAAATCAACTTCATTATACAAACAACCTAAAATTGAACATATAAAATTATAAATATTTTTTTTAAAATTTTACTAACCTTTCAAAACAATACTGAAAAAATATTATTGATCCAAGGAAAATATATTGTCTACTTAAATTGCAAAATTTATAAAAATTTCACATATAATAATTAAGAAAAACTGAAAACTATGGCTGCAGAAGTAAAATAAAATGATTGGGGACAGAGCAAATGGAAACAATTGGAGCAGTATTTATATAGGCAGAGATAAAAATTATTTCAATGATGTTATAAGTGGGGCCTATTTTTTTTAAACCACTGAAAGGTACAGTGATTTTAGAAAAAAATCACCCTCGATCGCCGATAGTTTTATGACAAAATTACTATATGTGGTAGCAGTTTCGTATCCATACTCTAAATAGTACATAAATTCTAATATGCTCCAAATATGTAAATAATTTTTAAAAATACATTATTAAAAAAAATATCCATTTGAATAATGTGATCTTTCATGGCACTTTAATTTTGTATTTAGTTCTTTGCAATTTTTATATGCACTTTTGATTATACCCAAACGAGTAAAATTGAAATGAACGAATAATAATTTAAAAAAATCCAATACACAAAATCACACTTAAATTTGTAAAGATGAATGAAATTTGGTATTTGTAACACTTCATCTAAATAATATTTTTTTATTTAATTTTTTTTTTAAGCAAGCAATTCATTGTATTAAAAATTTGGCAGTATAACAACTATATACTTAATAGTTTCCTGAAAAATCAAACAAAAATGCAATTTCACAGTGGCACAACAGACTATAACAGACAACAATATACATTTTAAATACTCATTTACATATCAAACATATCCATTCTAAATCACTTACTGACACTCACCCATTTACAGATATAATAATATTTACTGTCATACCAACAGTAGTCAAAATATAGTCCAATCTTTTATTTTTAATAACTAAGTATATACATGCCATAATAAAAACTTACTATATAACCATCTCTTCTCCTCAGACTTTGCTCCACTGTATATTATGCTCTCACAATTCTTCATAACCTGTACACGATAAACATTACGTGCTGAGCACTACATATGCTCAGTGTAACTATTAATCATAAAATTTTTCAATTAAACATAATTACATAATTTATACGAAATATTATGTTTATCTTTTTAAAAGTCACTTTTAATCTTTTAACAGTATTTTCAATTCATTACCAACAATTTGATAAACTTATTTTTTTACTTTAATTCTAAACTTTTTAATTTATTTCAAAATACTCCCTTTTTGCAATTCAATTATAGAATCGACATTACTTTTCTTACTTTTATTTTTTATTTAACTTTAAAAGTATAACCTTTTTATTGGATTGACTTTGACTTTCCAGTAAAATTTCTTATTTGATCAATTCAGTATAAATATTATTTCGTTTAACGATTTTCATTAATAATTGCCACTATAATGGCAAATTTTCAATTCAATACTCAATTTTTCTATTAATTACAAAATTACCATTTTAATATCATAATTATAATTTTTTTTATTTATTATTTTATTTCACTTTGAATTTTTAACTATTTATCAAATTATAATTATCAATGTTTTTAACATTTAATATGAAGTGATATAATTATTTTGGAATACTTTGCAAATAAGTATTTATTATTTTTTTCTTTCTTTTTTTCCCTTTCTCTATAAAAAAGGTTATTTTTACACACTTATTGTAGATACTTTTTCATTTTTAATTATAAAATTATCATTCATTTTTTTGTTTCTACTTTTTAGTTGACTTTGACTTATAAAATTTTATTTTTAATCATTAATTTATTAATTAATTACAATATTGCCATTTTTGAACTTTAAACACAATATTAGTACCAGTTTTCAATTTTTTTCATTTTTAAAGAAATAATTGGTGTATAAAATACCAATTGATCTTTATTTTGACTTTTTTTTTTGTAAAATTATGTTTTAATATTTTTTCTTTACAAAAGCTCATTTTGGGCAGTTTGATTGTTAAATTACTATTTTACCATTATAAAATATTTTCTTTCCACTTTTTCTTATTAAATATAATTTTTGAAAAAATTACGATTTTACCCCAAAACTTTTCATTTCTTTCAATTAAGTCATTTTTTTATTTTTAACTTTTACTCTTAGCTTACTTTTGAATTTCTGATTTATTCTTATCAATATACCCCTAGTACAATACGACAAAAACTCTTAGATAGTATATATGGGATTTGAATCCCACATGACCACATACAGAACAGATTGAGAAATGATCCCAAAGAATCAAGTCTCACATATCAGATATCATATCGGACATATACAAATACTATGAAGATAAAAAATCCTGCCATAATAAAACAAGTAGCAATAACTTGCACCGCAGTATAGGATGTCCCTATGGTTAAGCAATTATATCATGTGCAAGACTATTACCGCCTGACTATTGATAAGGACAAAAACAATCACTTACTTTCAAAACACTTTTCATTTTCAAACAATTACAATTACTTTTTTTTTTCAATCAGTACATTTTTATCAGTTAATCTTTTCAGTACTTTTAACTATTCAGGACTTTTCTTTTCAGTCACTTTTTCTTTTTTATTATTCTGACAGTAATTTTTTTCAATCACTTTTTGTGAATTATTCTACAATAATTCACCATGAACACTTTACATTTAATACTTTTTAGTATCTTTTACATAGTTTGTGAATTATGGCATCATAATTCACCATTATTACTTTGCATATTAGCCTTTTCAGTATCTTTCTATTTTACTTCTTTAGCCAATTATTTTTTCAGTACTTTTTATACACTATGTGAATTATATCATTATAATTCATCAATTCTTGACATGTTGTGGATTATTTCTTAATAATTCAATATTTTGACTTTACGTTTATTTTACTTTTTTGACTTTTAACAATTACTTACCTTTTCTATTAGAAATTTCGGTTAGAAATATGCAATTATTTTATACAGTTTGTGAATTAATTTATAATAATTCACTATTTTTTATTTATGAATTATTTCTCGATAATTCAATACAGCCATTATACACAATATACTTTTTATGGTCTAATTTATTTCAATAAATTAGCCAGTCACTCTTTTAACAAATTTTGGACAGTTTATGAATTATATCAATATAATTCATTATTTTTCACTTAAATTACAATCTGTAACTCAAAAATTCCACTACTTTATTTTGCACATATTTAAATACTTCTTCAAAAATATTCACATAAATTATATAAATTCTATAAAAATACATAGGTACATTCTTTACTCATTTTATGCATTATTTCACAAAATTTCTTATTTTTCACTAATACATAACCAATTAATTATTCCAAAATATTCTAATAATTCCTATGTGTAACACCCTTACTGAACACATCGATTGTACATGAAATAACCTGGAAAATTTTTTTTTTCTTTTCTTTTTGCAAGGACCATTGATCAGATACTGGTCATTGACCCTATGAGAAAAAAATGCACTGGGTGATAATTCCAAAATTAGCAAGATTATTCTTTTGAATTTTAACTATCCCATCAACCCAGGCTGGACCAATAAGAAATACTTATAAAGTAAGTAAGCCGAGAAAACTATAATTGTCCACGTGACTGAATACCAAATAAAAATTCGGCAATATAACGCCT
Source organism: Excoecaria agallocha (assembly GCA_037975025.1). NCBI lineage: Eukaryota > Viridiplantae > Streptophyta > Magnoliopsida > Malpighiales > Euphorbiaceae > Excoecaria > Excoecaria agallocha. The sequence goes on from CM075809.1 coordinate 35,793,219, forward strand.
AAAAACTTAACTAACCCACCTGCAATTCAAACAAATCCTCAGCCCTTCAAGGGCACCACAAAGCATAACTAATTTTCCACATACATCTTAGACATTCATTTTTATTATTAATCTCATTTCCTAAGATGAATAAATATTACATAATATTTTCTAAAACCATGAAAACAGTCCAACAAAAATGAACACTTTACATTGTAAATATCTCGCTACAATAAACACCTCAAAATGAACTGCCAGATTTGATCTCCTCTTCAACCAATTGAACCAAAGCAGCTGACTAACCAGATATAAGCATATCTTGATACCTACACGGATAACAAAACTCGTGCTAAGCTATAAAGCTTAGTGGGGAACAATATATAACACAGTACACAACCTCAATTTTACATTTAGCAATAATCACAAACATAAAAGAACATCATTAATTGTTACCACAGAAAAACGTTTAACATAATTCCTACATATCTCTACATATCTATAGATATACATCAATAAAATATAGTATGCAATATAACTCATTTTCATGTAATCATTAAAACAATCTTAGTCAGGTTCATTATATATTATATACCCATATCATATCACATATTATGCACTTGACCTATAACAGAATTGTATACATACTCATATAGATATATAAACAAGTTTAACCAATTAAGGAATTAACTTATGATTTTCAGAAACTATATAATTGAAGACAAATTCCTCGTGTACTATACGTATTCAGAATATACAGATACATAGTGTAGATATATCGTATTATTGATTCACATGATTATCAATATTATAACTTTGCAATTGAATATCCATTTGATGTACTTTTACAAGAGAATAAGTCTTATGCATTTTAGTTCTGAACTATAACATTTCTTATCTTTTATACTTTTTAACTTGTTTCATATTAATGCCCCTAGAACAGTGCCGACAGAAATACTCAGACTGGATATACGGGATGTGGACCCCATGGGTCACAACAGAATGAGAAATGACCTCCAGAATCATTTCTCATTTAACATATGAACATATGACAGTACGTATAACAGATATACTATGGAGATCAACGATCCAACCATAGTAAAGCAAGTCGCCATGACTTGCACCGCGGTACAGAATCCCTATGGCTAGCCAATTATATCCTGAGCTAGTTTTTACTGCCAGACTATTTTCTAAGGGCACAAAAGATCACTTACGTTCAGTACATTTATCAACTTTATCAGCATTTCAATCCAGATAATACAGTTATTCCGAACATTCAATACTTTTGTACAGTTTGGTAACCATCATTCACTTTAGGCAGGAATTATTTCACAATAATTTAGCAAGTTATCTTTAGAACATTTTTCCGTCATCAAAGGATTTTACTTAATATACATAGAATAACAATACTTGTACTTGTCATGTGCGTTAATGCATTACTAAACTGCTTTCATGCAAAATTATAATCACATCCACTCTGAGCATCTAAAACAGCATATAAACACATAGGCATTGCAGAAAGACGTACCTGCATGGGTTGTTATAGTCATCGCACCTGCTCTATAGTACTCAATTTAACCATCACATATGTAACTACATATATTTAAGTATAAATCTGAGATCAATATCTACCTACACTATTTCATATTGTTTTAGCGCCTATAGATGCATATAAGTTCAGTATCATAATCACATATCTATAATATTGATACCATAAGAGCGTAACATAAAACTATGTCTATTTGTATTCTTCAAGTATGAAACACAGATTCATGAAGAAACGAGTAGTTCCTAATATTTCTCAATTCATTATATGATATTATATTTTAAGATATTTCCATTCATTACATATTTGAATCACATTTATACTAATAGCCTATTACTATACGAGTTACATTCTCACTTGTTTTATATTATGACATTAAAATCTTCACTTATCGTATATTAAATTTCAAAATAATACTCTATCATGATCTCTTGCGTATCAAATAACTTCATTGTTTAATATCCTAACAAATTGCATCATTAGCATATATGAAGTTATAATACTTCTTAACCCAATATTGTACAAGTTTTATAGTAAGAACAGAAAATAAAGCTTAAGTTAACTTTCACTATCTCCAAAGAGTAACCTTTTATGTTTGTCTTTTGACTAGATAGTCACCTATCCTTTATTAAATTAGCACGTATGAAATGATAGCAACTCCGACTATGGAACATACATTCTTCTTAGTACAACAATGACATATTAATTTATTATCATGTTATCAAACCATATAATTATAGAGTAAATCCATATATCATTAAAGATAGATATATCACACTTAAGTCATCAAACAGATTATATTCCTTATAATGTACAATCTATTTCCTTACATGAAATCTCAACGTAGCTCATGCCTTTTTAATTGACAGTTTACTCAAATCACATTTTAAACTTACTATCAATTCGTATCTTCAAGACCTGTTAATAACTTTTACATGCCATTAACATGTACTAATAATTCCAGTGACACTTTTACAATAAATTTAAGCATACTAATAACTTGACAACTTTATAATTTCTGCAATTAAGGTGTCTGGTCATTTTTCATCTCAAGCATACTTTAATTTTTCAAATCTTTAAGCCTTGAAATCAACCCATTTAAACCATTAAAACTCAAATTAAATCAAGCTCAACCTCTATCTCGCCTAATTCATCCTACTTAAATTCACTGTTACTATTATACTTTCAAGAACTAGTGCTTCACTAACCCTATGACGTTTACAGATTATCAATTTCGTATACAAATTCAATATGTACAAAACTAATATCAATCATAAAAATTAACTAAACTTTGCTTCAAAATTATACTTAAAAATCAAACTGTTAATATAGTTCCCATACCGAAAAATTGAAGCTCGTAATACTCTCTCCATTCTGCCTCGCCGGAGTCTCGCCGGGGCTCCACCGGAGTTGCCCTGCCCACCTGTTGCCAGAGACGCGAGCATCCTTCCGGTAGCCTTCACGCGCCCCAACACCGTCGCGATCCACCGGAAAACACCCTGAAACGGACCGGCCACCCCATTTCTTTTTTTTCCGATCTCCTTCACGCCGGCGAGTGGGAAGAAACGGAGGGCGCAGAGAGAGGCGATACACCGTTGGGATGTCTCCGGTGGTGTCCGTGCCCCTAGCCGCCGTCGGAAACCGCCGGAAAGAAGAAAGAGAGAAGGCCACGGTGGTGGAAGGAACCGGGAGAACGGCGCCAACAAAAAAAAAAAAAAAAAAGGACGACGGAGCTTGTAGGGGTGACCGGCGGTGGCAGCCGCACCGATCGCCGGCCAGAGCGCCGTTGATCGGCGCCAACGCCTCCCTCCGGCCTCCTTCCCTTCCTTCCCCGACCTCCCTCTTCTCTCTTCTCTCTCGTTTCTTCTTTTTTTTTTTCTTAAGAATAATCATAATAATAATACTCATAATAATGATAATATTACTAACCAACCCCCTATTTATTTGTTTATTTCTCTTAAATGGTTGACCCATTATTTCTCTTTTCTTTCAATTTCAACCACTTCAACCACAATTCTTATGTTATATTAATTTTCATACTATAATTTACTTAACAATTATTAACTTAAAACTCAAAAACAATACTCCCATCATAAACAATCCTTACAAATTGATACTATTTATCAACTAAAATCAAATCCAAATTTTTGGGGCGTTACACTATGAATTCCACAAAAATTAACATGTGCTTTATATCACAATTATTATCATTTTTTACTCATTTTATGAATTATTTCACAATAATTCATTATATATACTTTATACCTACACATGTACTCAACTTAAAAATTCTCAAATAAATTTCATAAATTTTTTGAAAATTCATGGACATCATTTATCATTTTTAGATTCATTTTGTATCATAATTTGTCAAAAATACACAAAATATACATTAGTCTCCTTTAGGGTTAGCCTTGTCAAGTTAGTCTTCTTCTTCCTTTCCTACCATGGCAGAATTTTTAAACTTATTTAACCCTAAATTTTTTATTTTGAATGCATAAATTAATCATATATTTGAGTTTTAGGCACCAAAAATTAATAAGAGACACCTAAAAATTAAATTAAATTAATTAATTTATCAAAGCTTACCTTAATACCTAAACTTTCAATCCTTGTTTTCTCTTGATTCCTTTGCTCAAATTAAAGGGTAAAGGGCTCAGTATTACTCTAAAAGAGTAGAGCTAGCTTTCTTATGTTGGATTAAAGTGTGAATTTTTAGTGAATTAGAAGAAATTAGGGAGAGAGAGAAGGTAAGAGAAATTCGGCCACAGGGAGAGGAGAAGGAGAGCTGGAAATTTCTAGTGATTTTTCAGATTTTTTCAGCTTATATACTCCTCTCTATGGGCCAAAACTTGGGCCATTTGGATGGGCCTAACCCAATTAAACCAAAAGCCTATTTTTGATCCATTAAGGGCCCTAATTAACTTATCTCACTTTTCAAATTCAAATCACTTCAATTTTGATTCCATCATTCTTATCACATCAAAAATATGTTATACGCAAATTTTTGACTCAATTAGAGTCCATTTTTGATTCAGTTCGATTAAATCGATTCGATTTAAAAATACCTGTGTTACTGAAAATTTCACTTTTTATTACCAAAATATTCTAAATAAAATTTAAGAAAGATTTATAAATTTTGGCAAGTTTCAAAGTTCATTTGTTATTTTTTAAAATTTATGCAAAATCAAGCCAGCCTTTATATAATAAAAATTAATTCGCTAGCTTTTACGTATTTTTGATTTTTAGAGATCTATTTGATCTCAATTTCATTCCAAATTTTAACCCCAAAATCTCCGTGACCCATATTTTTCGATAGTCCAATAAAATATTTTATACCTTTGAGTGTACTTTTTAATCCGAATTTACTATTTACTGTCGAAAAATATTATTTACGGCCAACCCGACATTCGGACCATTACAGTATTTGACTTTTTTGCATGTCTACCTAAATTTTTGCGAGGTAATATAAACTTTTCGCTTAAATTATTATTATTTATCAGATTTTTTTAATAAATTAATTATATATTATATTATTCACCTGAATTTATTAAAAATATCAGATTAGCCATTCGAATATGTTTAAAATATAAAAAATATATTTTATACTACTGAAAATATTAAATTATTCTCTTAAAATTTATTAAAAATATCACATTATCCCTATATTTGTAAAACATGCGTCAATTATGAACTGATAAACTTCACTATATGAGATAATATGATATTTTCAATAAGTTTGAAAGGATAATCTAACAAGCAATTAATTTAGAAAAAAAAATGATATACAGTAATAATTTAGGGAGAAATTTATGTATTTATCTAATTTTTATTATCCTAACTTTTTAAATACTTCAAATGACAATTACACTGATATAGATGAAGACATTTGTAGAGTGAGTGAACCCATTATATTCTCATTTTCAACCTTTATCCATATGAAAAAATTCTTAACCTTTGTTTGGATATGAGTAATTGATATGAAAATTTAATTTAATAAGAGTAATGTAAATTATATTTACTCTTATTTTTTTTATTGTTCGGTTAACTTATATAAATATATAGTAAATTGTTTTTCTCTTTTCATATATATAATTTATTTTGATATTTATACTCGATCTATTGTAACTGAAAGAAGAAGAAGAAAAGAGAGTGGAGGGAGATAAGTCAATGGATAAGAGTAATGTAAATACTTGATCTATTATAATTTTTTTTTTATCTAAATTAGTTAAAATAAAAATAATTTAATTGTATCTATTTTTAATTTTTTAAAAAATAATATATTACAATATTATATACCAAATACAATATATAATAATATAGGCTAATACAATTTTATATTAAATACCGTATAATATAATACAGATTAATACTGTATATACTAATATTATACAAACTAATATTATACATGTTAATACTATACAGATTAATATAATTTTTTTAAAAATATTTCAAGCACTGTACTTATATTAACTTGTACTGTATTATATTATATCATGTACAATTCAATAAATCAAACGTGATCTTATGGTATTATCGTGCACATTATTTTATAATACACATTTAAAACTCATTTATAAGATATTTTAAAAAATAAAATAATTAAAATTGCGATGCATAATTAATATACGAAAAATTTAAATAAAAGGGAATCATTTATAAATCAAAATGGTTTAGAATTTGACTGTCTTTTTTATTTAATCTGAATTTGAATTCTATCCCTTTCCGCACAAAAATGTACTATAGTAAAATACCCATGCGAGGAGGGCAAATAACCCGAGTAATTCTGGAATTACAAGCGAATACATATATATAAACCGGGAAAAAGAAATAAGAGCCAGTGCGTCCTGCTGTCTTCTTCAAAACCGGTAATCAGAAAGAAGAAAAAGCAAGAGAAGAGTAATAACATTGCCTCATGACTGCTAAAACCTCAATTGACTAGCGTGAGCATTGAACACAAACTGAGCAATGATGATGTTAGATCTAGGTCCATTCTGCGACGAGAAATTCGATCCGAAGAAATGGATCAACTCCGCTTGCCACACCCGACACCCCCAAGAACCGCTAGATAAGCATCTGGTGGATCTCGAAATGAAGCTTCAGATCGTTTCCGAGGAAATCGCCGCCTGTCTTGAAGAGCAGAGCGCAGCCGCTCTCCTCCGCGTCCCTCGTGGCACTCGCGATGTCATTCGTCTCCGAGACGACGCTGTTTCCCTTCGTAGTTCCGTTTCTGCAATCTTGCAGAAGCTCAAGAAGGTTAGCTTTGGATCATATAGTGGAATAATAAGTCTAATGTCGATTAGATCTCGCTCGCTTTTTGACTATTGATGTGTCAAGCTAATCTGAATTAAGGTTCCCTGTATTAGAACTTGGATATCAATGAAAAATAGTTCATTATTGGACCTAATTGGGATATTATCGATTCATTTCATTCTTGTTTAGGCAGAGGGTTCTTCGGCAGAAGCTATAGCTGCACTTGCTAAAGTCGATACTGTTAAACAGAGAATGGAAGCTGCGTATGAGACTTTGCAGGTGAATTTTGATAGTAATCCTGAAATTGAATTCCTGTTACTAACATAGTTGGATGTGCTTATTAATATAATTTTAATCTGGTAACAACAGGACGCTGCTGGTTTAACTCAATTAAGTTCAACAGTAGAGGATGTGTTTGCCAGCGGTGATCTTCCTCGGGCTGCAGAAACCTTGGCCAACATGAGGCATTGCCTATCTGCTGTTGGGGAGGTGATGCTCACAGCTTCCCGTTCAATTCATGATACTTTATGGTCTTTTTTCTAATCTCCTTTTTTGTTATTTTATTTTGGATTAACTCAAATGCCTCTTTAGGTAGCTGAATTTGCCAACGTCAGGAGGCAACTTGAGGTTTTAGAGGATAGGCTGGATTCAATGGTGCAGCCTCGTCTGACAGATGCATTATCCAATCGCAAGGTCGGATATTTTTTCTTAACTTGGCTTGGCCTTTGGTTCTTTTAGTGATTCTTTCTACTCTTATATTGAAATACATGAGAAATTGTTCTAAGTGCTACACTGTTTACTATAATGCAGGTTGATATTGCCCAAGATTTGCGAGGCATTCTCATTCGAATTGGGAGATTTAAGTCCCTAGAGACATATTATACAAAAGTTCACCTAAAGCCTATAAAGCAACTTTGGGAAGATTTTGGCTCAAGAGAGCGAGCTACTAAGTTTGCAAGTGAGAAGCATGAAACGGATAGGGTATCAGGCAATGGTGATTTGCCCACCGTGTCATTTTCAAGTTGGTTGCCAAGTTTCTATGATGAATTGCTGCTTTATCTAGAACAAGAATGGAAGTGGTACTGTTTGTATTTTGCTTTTCCAGACATCTCGTCAGGAGATTTTGTACATTCAAATTGATAGAACCAGGACGGTGTATTTCTTAGTCTCAACAAGTGTCAGTAAATCTATCATATGCAGTTGGCTGCTAGTAACATTATTCTTGGATGCAAATGCTGAAATTATGCTAATCCTACTATAAAAACAAGGCAACAGGGCTGCAGATCAGTTTGGCGACAAGAATAATGGCATTGTTTTGCTTGTTTTGGCTACATATGGGTTTTTGATGAACCTATTTTTCATAGTAGATTGTTGGACATGCATTGTGTTGTTACAATAAAGTGCATCATAAATTTGTCTAAAAGGCATTTCTTGCCATGTTTCTGAAAGTGCATCAAACCAAAATTTCACTCGTGGATATGATATTTTAAATGAAGATAGAGATGGAAATATGCATGGGTAACAAGCATCTGTTGTTGCCCTTAATGATGTGTTAAGCCTTCTCAGTTTGTTAATTGTTGTTGTTGACTGCAATGACAGGTGTATGGTTGCTTTTCCTGATGATCACAAAATGTTGGTACCGAAGCTACTGGTTGAGGTTATGCAAGCAGTAGGAGGAGCTTTTGTTTCGCGTATGAATCTTGCAACTGCTGATGTTGTTCCTGAAACAAAAATGCTTGGCAAAGGTTGATCTCTTCCTTTTCATTATGCTAACCATATTGTTCTGCTTTGCACAATTCCTAAAGACCTTTTGTGCCAAATTGTGGGTTGTAGTGCTGATTTCGGCTAAAGTTTCTCTTTCGCTTACAAAAACATTAGCTGCTGAGCACTAGGAACTTGGCTCTTTGGAGCAGAAAAAGCAAGATTATTACATTATCGATCTTAGAGTTGTTTTTAGGTATTAATCATGAAATAATAATAAAAAAGTTTGACGTTAGATTTTTAATATCTGGAAAGATCTCTTCTTGAAAAGAACCTTCTCTGGTCTTGCCCCTAATGGCTGCAGGTTCTCCCTCTCAACTAATTGAACAATTCTGCATTATTTTGGCTGGATTCCTTTCATTTTTCTGTGTTTCATTTGCATGCTCTCTTAACGAAGGCAGGAAAATGAACATTTTCAACTCAAGGGCACTAACAATTTGTTTGACCACACAGATGTGACAAATTGCAGTTCTGAGGGTGTTGAAAGATGTTTGTTGTTTAATTCTGCAGTTTTGGACTAACTAAAGAGACCACTTATGTAGCTGTTGGAGTCTTGGAGATAAGTTAGAAAGACGCTAGGACTAAGTTTCCTTAAATTGTTACGCAGACGATTTGGCTGTTTATTTTTTCACTCTGATAGTTGTCAATGCTATTAGAGCATATTGGAAATGGCATCAATTGGTAGGGGGTGGTTCTTCAGTTCATCTTTTTGTCATCTGTCAAAAATAATTGCATCATAATGTTGATTAAGATATTATTACTTTCATATGACAATTTCGCAATTTTTTTTTTTATTTTCTTAATTTAACATGCTGTTCAATTTGTTGATGTGATATATGTTTCCAACTTTGACTCTTGATATTGTATCCTTGTATTCTTTCTCTTAGGTATATTAGATATTTTGTCTGGAGAAATGCCAAAGGGTGTCAAGATTCAGAATAAACATCTTGAGACCCTTATCGATTTGCACAACATGACGGGGACATTTGCGAGGAATATTCAGCACTTATTTTCAGAATCTGAACTCCGAGTTCTATTGGATACATTGAAGGCAATTTACCTTCCTTATGAATCATTTAAACAAAGGTGACCAAACATAAAGCCAAATTTGGTATTCATTGACTTCCTGGAGAATGCCTGTTATAATATCTTTTTCTGGTTCAACATTAACATTCAATTTAAAAAAAAAGAAAAAGAAAAAGCACCCTCCTTGGTGTCAAGCGGCAATTTCTTTGTCCTTAGAGTTTACAAGGAGAGCAAGTATCCAACGTTTTGTATTATAAGACAATGGGAAACAGAAGCATGAATGTGATGTCTCTGTTATGTATCTATTTGTCATTAAGGTTCAGTTTTTTATTTGTCTAACATTTAAGTCAGTCATCTTTAACACACCAGGGAACAATTCAGTGTCAATTTCACCCTGAAAAGGACTTCCCACCATTTATATCAGTGTCATTGTATTTTCCAGTTGTTTTCTTCATTACATGGTGCATGCTTCTATCGTTTTGATCTTTTCAATGTCTGTAACCATGGCTGCATTTAGTTATACATTTATGTTTATTTTTTGTTGACAGTGCAGGGGTTCAGAAATAGGAATTCCCATTCCGACTTGCTCTGAATTTCCTGTTTAATTGATTTTCGCTCCACCTTTTTCCTCCCCCTCTGAATTAAGTTTGTTGTTCTGCCCCACTTGACAAAGGAATAAATGTATTGTAGGTATGGGCAGATTGAACGTGCCATTCTGTCTTCTCAGATTGCGGGGGTGGACCTAAGAGGAGCTGTAACTCGTGGTGTGGGAGCTCAGGGTATTGAACTGAGTGAAACAGTTCGGCGAATGGAAGAGTCTATTCCCCAAGTTATTGTCCTCCTTGAAGCAGCCGTGGAGAGGTGCATTAGCTTTACTGGTGGTTCAGAGGCAGATGAACTAATTCTTGCACTTGATGACATAATGTTACAGTACATCTCCTTACTGCAAGAAACCCTTAAATCTCTAAGAACTGTCTGTGGAGTTGATAATGTCAGTGATCCAAAGAAGGATGTGGGTATAGAGAAAAAAGATGGGAGCCAAAATGCATGCAAAGTTGATTTGGTGTCAAATGAAGAAGAATGGTCCATTGTCCAGGGATCCTTGCAGATACTAACAGTTGCAGATTGTCTAACAAGCAGATCCTCTGTCTTTGAAGCTTCATTGAGAGCCACTCTGGCTAGACTGAGCACAAGTTTGTCTGTTTCTTTATTTGGGTCCAGTGTGGACCAGAACCAGTCCCATGTTTCTAGTAATGATGGCAATGGGAAACAACCAGTGGGTGGAAGAGCCGCTCTGGACGTGGCAACTGTCCGGCTTGTTGATGTTCCTGAAAAGGCTAGGAAATTGTTTAACCTTTTAGATCAGGTCCATGATTTTACTTTCTGTGTGCTTTATCATCTTTTCTGTCTCCTCTACTGGAAGGATTAGCTGGTGTGTTTGTGGCCTTCAAAGTGTCAGCCTGCAATAATTTCCTTTTGTTATGTAAACTGGAATCTGCAAGTCAGTGATGCTGTTCTTGGCCATGAACACTCCTCGCTCCACTCTCTTTGCAATTTTGTTGATACTCAGAGAATAATATTGACCTTTTTTGTTTGTCATCTTGCAGTCCAAAGATCCCCGGTTCCACACACTTCCCCTAGCATCGCAGAGAGTTGCAGCCTTTGCTGAAACAGTGAATGAACTTGTTTATGATGTCCTGATATCCAAAGTACGGCAACGCTTCAGTGATGTCTCTCGTTTGCCAATTTGGTCTGCAGTAGAGGAACAGAGTGCTTTCCCTCTTCCAACCTTTAGCGCTTATCCACAATCATATGCAACTACTGTGGGTGAATATCTTCTCACTTTACCCCAACAATTGGAGCCCCTTGCAGAGGGTATATCTAACAATGATGCCAACAATGACGAAGCCCAGTTTTTTGCAACTGAGTGGATGTTCAAGGTAACCAACCAACCTATACTTGAAAAGTTCTTGTAATGTATGGGAATTCTTTTTCTCTATGTGATTGGGTTTCATTTTGCAGTCTTTTCATAGGCTCTCCAGGTTTAAAATATTCTTGATTTTGATAACATAAGAACCAGATATAAAAATCTGTATCATGGTTAGTCTTCTCCACAGGCAGGATAAACCAGCCGCAAGAATTAGATAGGAAAACGCTCACCCATTACACAGCTCGGTCCTTATTCAGAACTACCGGCAAATTTTTGATAATAAGATAGTTTGCTAGAAATGCCTTTTGGTCGATAGTATGTACCTAGTTGCTGTTACTTTGTTGATTCTGTTGATGGAGTCGAGTCATTTTGTATTGTAATTTCAAATGCCATTCATCCAAATGAATCGTCAAGCCAAATGTGACTAGGGTTTTATTGATTTAATGTCCTAGGTTGCGGAGGGCGCCACAGCTCTTTACATGGAGCAGTTGCGTGGCATTCAATACATAACGGATTGCGGAGCGCAACAGCTGTCTGTTGATATCGAGTACTTAAGCAATGTGCTTTCTGCTCTATCAATGCCGATTCCTCCAATCCTTGCGACATTCCACACATGCCTCTCAACACCAAGAGACCAGCTTAAGCATGTTGTGAAATCAGATGCGGGAAATCAGCTTGATCTACCCACAGCAAATCTTGTGTGTAAAATTCGACGAGTTAGTTTGGATTGAGCTTAAAGATGTCTTCCTTTTTGAAATTTTGTGAAAGCTCTGATATTCAAAATAGAGGATATAGTTTGCTGTTGTGATCGAGCCCTTGTTTACGCACTTGAATTCTGAACCTTGTAGAAATGGACGAGTACTCATAAAACGATAACAGATGAGGTGATATGCGAGGCGCAGATGGTAAAATCCACGATTAGCCCAAATTTGGCTCGCTTGTACGATAGCTCGCATGGCTATCATTTCACGATTAAAATTGAATTTAACCGTATATAAACTAATTGCGCTCCTCCTTTTTCCTTCCAAATTATGGAACATAGCTGAAAGCAATAATTGGTTTCATCCTCGTTTGAAGTGACAAGTGGGGAAAATGCTAAAAGTTTCACAAAAGCCGGACCCAAACCGATATCTCAGATCCAAAATTAGTTGAGAAGGAACACTGCCACAAGGATAGATAGTTGATTACAGTCATCATTTATTATTCTCTCGACGGTACATTCCAAGATTTCAAACGTTAGTATCACAACCCTTTAGCAGGCGAATTCAATTCACATACCCTATCAAATTAACAAAATAAAATAAATTAAAAGTTCAGCTCACAACCAATATAGAGAAAAGTGGGATTAGTTACCAACAGTTTTTTTTGCATAATTGCGAGTGGGGTATAAAAACACATTAACATTTGCTTTTCGACATGCATTATACACCCACTTGTAACAACCGGAGCGCCACCTAATTCATTATCTGTTCTTGGTAATCTTGTAAATCCTTTAATCCAAGAGAAAGACTTGGAACTACAAGCTTTAATCGAATCCTTTAATTTTACGCCCTTCGGACAATCCTAATCCCATGAAAATTAGACCTAGGTAGTCCAACAATCCAATAAATTCACTAAAGATGCCAAGAATATAAACCATATGATAGTAAACTGTGACCATGACCAGAGACTATATCAAGTTACAAAGCATCACTTTACGCACAGCATTAGCACTAACAATTTAGCAGTTCACTGCACACATTAAGACAGCTAAGAATGCTAGGTCCTAGCAAAATTTACCAGCTGCACATAGCTCTTACAAATTGTTCAAAACATTACATTCCAATTATCTCTTCAGTTTAAAAGTATTTTCCCCTGAACAGTTCGTTGCTTATTATAAAACCACAGTGCCACTTACCAGCAGCACCTATGCCGTCCAGGTTTCCCATATTAATTGTCTTCCCTGCAAACTGGAATAGAAAAAAACTATTGTACAAGATCATATATATTCTCAAGTTACCTCCAGGCACCCACACAATTGCAAGTTACAGGTTTGCGAAGCAGCATAACCATCCCAGCCCACTGAAGTAGATTTTAAAGCAAGTGTAAAAATGACTATTATAGCAACTGTGCTTCAAAGAGACAGCTAAGAAGCTATGAAAATCACTCTACGAAGAAAATAATTACCTATAATCATCTGAACCAGGTTTTGAAATTTTGATTCCAAAAACCCCTACATTGTATAAGAGGAGATATTTTTCTGCATGAAGATAAATTATAAAGCTTTTACATTTGCTACCCTTAAAAGAACAATGTCCTCAGTGTTGACAACAGCCTACTAACGGATAACCTATGAACTGTCTGAATGATTCAAGTTTGCACCCAACAGTGGGTCTGGCAAGAAGAAAACAAACAGTGAACATTCCTACCTTGTATATTGTCAACATGATGACATGCTACTTTAAAATCATAATTCTGTCTTGAGGAAAATCATGTCACCTGTAAAATAATCTTAAAGTTGTACAAGGTTAATCACAATAAGATTTTAGAATTTTAGATTTTCAGTCTCTAATGAAGGAAGGAGCAATGGTCGACAAATTTACATCAACTTGAACTGAGAGAATTTAAAATTTGTGATAAGAAAGGCAGCTCAAAGCGTCACAGGGGTCATGATAGAAACAAGATCTATGGTTACCTCGAAGACATAAAACCATCATCTCTAGCAGCAGCAGTGGTCCATAGACAATTCCGTAAAAGAAATTCAGTTCAACCAAAGCCTAACAAAGACTTACAACAATATCAAGCCATACCTACCTCAACTGTTTTCTCCTCTATAACATTGATGAAACGGAGGTACAGTCTCAACAAAGCTGTGAGATGGCAAGAAAACACTTTACCCATCATACTAATTGAACTCAGGACTCCAAAAACCCATGCTCATAAAGTTACAAGAAAGAAAAAGTCTACCTTGTGTTATTTAAAATCTCGGACAGCTGTCTACACAATCCAATTAATATGGACGAACTGGACTTCTGGGAGATCTCCTGTGTCCATGTCCGACAGGGGAGCGTGACCTACTCCGATCACGATATCTATCCTTTCCATTCCTTGACCTCCAGTCTGTACCCTTCCCTCCATCCCCACTACCTCTACCATTCCACTCTCGTGACCTCTCACGATCCCGATGGCGGTCTCTCTCCCTTTCTCGATCTCTATCATGATATCGGTCCCTATCATCAGAGTTACTTCTCCTCTTCTCATATTCCTTCTCTCTTTGTTTCCTCCTTTCTTCAGCTTCTTTCTCCCTAGCTAGTCTCTCCTCTTCCCTTGCCTTCTCCTTAGCTGCCTGTAAATGGTATCTTGTTCTTAAATGAGGAGAAAATAAAGTGTGTTCTCAATTTGTAATTCATTCTTGAAGATTTAACTCACTTTGTACTCCACAATGAAGTCGCGGACCATGCCATAACCTATGTGCTGCTTCCCTACAACATGAGATTGAGTCCTCTCTGCAGCATCATTTGCAATAAGAAAAGAACCACAAATTTCACACAATGCCATCTTTTTCTCCTGTGGAACCATCAATACTTTGTCATTTTGTGATTGAATCAAGGCCTTCTCTGTATTGAGTTCATCCACCTGTAAAGGAATATCAAGAAGTTACAATTTCACTTGTCATGCTTGGCCAAGTTCTGTAAAATTTTTTACTTTGAGATGATCAGCACCTAAAACAGTAAATCAGCAAGCAGGAACTAAAAGAATCTTAATAGGAAGTTTCTTGAAAGTCATACTTCATAGTTGTTGTGAAGAGTGAGCTCCTAATCTGGCTCAGTTTTTCCCCCCTCTTTGTGTGTGTGTGTGTGTTCATGAAAAACATTTTATTTTGCAAAGTTAGGAAGTGAATAGGCTGTTAGTAGGTAAAGATAAAATAAAAGAACCTTTTTCATAAGAGCTTGAGCTTCATCCACCTTCCCAGCTTCTCCAAGGGACTCCACTTGCACCAGCAGATTCTTTATTTTTTCCTCCACCACAGAAAGCTGTTCAGACTTTTCAGCCGACAAGGGAGGAGGTTGTATAGGTTCCTCCCCTTGAGCAAGGCGCTCTCTTCCACGCCTAACCCTTCTATCCAAATCCATCACCTACATTTTTTTTTTTTTTGGAAAAAAAAAGAAAGAACTATCACAGAAAGCATTGCAAATGATCAACCATCGCAATCAGCACACGAGCAAGTGTAGAACGTACCAATTTCTCACATCGTTGGGCCAGTTCAGATTCAAATTTGGACAGATATTTGTCGTGTCTTGGAGACTTCTCAAAGCTAAAATCAGAAATCAATCATATAGCAATTAAATTGGCATTGAAATAAATAGTTAGAGATCCCTTCTCCAAATTCAGGAAGTATAAAAAAATAAATAAACAATCTTATACATATCACATGGTGGACCCAATGCTTATGAGACTGACAACCTATGTCCAAATGACAGCCTTGGGTTTATTATAAATCGCAATTACTAAAATTTACATGCAACAAAACCAAAAGAAATATAACGTACAAAAAGGAACAAAAACTTCAGGGCATCATGCCTTCTAGAAAGGAGATAATCAACATACTTAGAAGACTTACCCAGGGAAGGAAAGTTTGTTAACATCCTAGCACATAAAAAATGGATCACAGATTTAAGTTATAGAGTCCATGATGGATATTATGCAACTAATATCAGGAGGAAGCTAAATCAACCAAAATATTTAAACACCACAAAAAAAAAAAAAAGTCAATAACTAATAACACAGTTTGCCAAAAGAAAGAGCTAAAGAAGATCACAGTCTAGGAATGGAAGATCATTGCATTCCAATTGCCCACGTAAACATTCACAATCAAGCAAGCACCGCATAAAGGTGGACTGAAAAGATTAAACAAAAAAAAAAGGAAGAAAGAAGATCAATATCCATAAAGAGAAAGAATAAAAGCTCTCACCTCTCTTTCAACTTTGGATCGTGAATTCTGTCGCATGGCCCTGCATCAGAAACAACACATCAAGAATTAACTAGTGAAATCATCATAGCTCCAAATATGACAAAAAGAAGCTACTGAAATATAAAGGATTAAATCTGAGCTGAAAGTAACGACAAAACTTACCAAGATCGCTTTTAGTGTTCACAAAGAGATCATGAGGACAAAATCGAGCCATATAAAACGGACAGACTTCCTTAGAATCCCAAGTTATTTCCTTGTACTCTTTTTTCTGTTCGTCTGTTAAATTACGATCTGAGAAATTCACCATTCGAATTATTAAGCTTTCAAAAAAAACAGAAATTAAAAATACAGTAAAGGCGAGCAGATATCAGAACTTCTATTACAATCAAAATCCTAACAAAAATAACATGAAAATCAACAATTCTCAAATCACAGAAACTTTAAACAGCCAACAAAGGCAATGCGTGAAAAGAATTCGATACCTGCACCCATGAGTTCGTCTAGCATAGCTCTTTGCAAATCCATGGCTTATAACTTGTTAAAATTGAAACGAAAAGAAGTTCTGATGCGAAACTGCAGGAATTAGCAGAAAACTATTTGAATTGGTATTTATAGGACGGAGCTAGGGCTTGAAGCTAAAGATGTTAATGAGATTTCTGGTGGAGAGTTTAGGGTTCGGCTAGGTGCAGGAAGAAAGACCGCGGCCTAAGCTAGAGAAGTGAAATACAATTTTGACTGTTATATATATAATATATATATAGTTTTAATTTTATTTTGGGTTTAGGGACAGAATTTACCCACGCTAATCTGTACTATTAACGGAAAAAATAATTATTTTATGTTAATAAGGATTCCAATCACTGATGCTGCGTTTTTGTACAATTACGGGCATATGAAGGGCACATACTTCGCTTGAATCCATCGATGGGGGTGAACTCAAGTATATTTGCTTATAAATGTTTAAGTAAATTGTTGTTTTAACAATTTCTAATGCTTATAATAATACCATTTAAAATATCTTCTTCTAGACTAATATTTTAATTTCTTCGATGACAATTTTTTCTAAACAGTATATGGATGATATTCGACAAATAATATATGGTGCAAAAGAATTTCGAGTGAAGGTTAAAAATGAATGAAAATACCAAATAAAATAAAAATAGTGAAGGAAAGGACTGGTGTCCCAGTCAAGGGCATCCTTGTGCACCCAGTCCATATATGATAATAAATATATCCTCCAATTTATGTTATATTTAATTGTAAAAAGAGAAGTAGATGCGATAGCAAAGTGTTTCCCAAGCAAGAAAGAAAAAGAGACAAAAATACAATAATTTTGAAAAAGAAAACTAATGCCAATTTTGAGCAAAACAGGTCCAGCCACAAATTCAGCCTAAACAATTATCCAATCAAAACCCATCTGTGGCTATCCTCTTCACTTTCAATTATTTGTATTCGAATTCTCCACAAAACCCATCTTCTCCACTGTTCTTCTCTTCTTCAACCTCACTATGAACGATTCAGTGGACAAGCTTGTAATCTTCCTAGCAAAGAGAGACGGCATAGACAAGCTTGTGAAGACTTTTCAATACGTATCAAAGCTTGTTCACTGGCATGAAGAAGCTAAAAATCCCGATATTGCAAACAGGTTCAAACAATGGGAGGTTGCATCTGGCCTTAGCAGAAAAGCTTTCAGAACTGGAAGGTTCCTCACAGGCTTTAATGCTTTGAGAAGAAACCCTGGTTCATCTCCAACTTTCAAGCTCCTTGCTGTTCTTGCTAATGCTGGAGAAATGGTTTATTTCTTTTTTGACCACTTTCTTTGGTTATCAAGAATTGGAACTTTGGATGCAAAGTTGGCCAAAAGGATGAGCTTTATTTCTGCATTTGGGGAGGCTTTTGGGTATGTGTTTTTTATTGCGGCCGATTTTATTATTATTAAAGAAGGGATTAAGGCAGAGAGGAAGCTGATTGTTTGCGGTGAAAAGGATGATGAGAAGGAAGTGAAAGTTAAAGTAAGGAAAATTAGAGAAGATAGAGTTATGAGGCTAATGGCAGTGGCAGCTAATGTGGCTGATTTGGTTATTGCACTGGCGGAAATTGAACCTAACCCGTATTGCAATCATGCTGTTACTCTTGGGATTAGTGGTTTGGTCTCTGCATGGGCTGGTTGGTATAGAAATTGGCCTTCGTAAATATCCCCACAAAATTCACAGTTTATTTGCTGTTGGAGATACATATGTGACATTGTACTTTGTTTCTTGTCATATGACACGATAAATAATTGCTAGTTTAAAACCTCCAAATATATAGCATTATCATTGTAATATGATGAGCTAATCGATTAATTCCTTAATTGAAACCCCATCATGTAGAAGCAAAAAACGTATAATCTGATAACATTTCTGAAAATAAAAACTTATAAATTTTTAATATTATATATGTATAGCATCTATATCAATTTTTGATATAAATCCGCCAAATACGCCAATGGATTGGCGCATTACACTCGGTGCATGATAGAACTTATTTATTTTGTATTTTTTAATTTTTTTATTAAAAATCAAAAGTTTGTTTCCCTCCTCAAAGAAAGAAGAAAAAGTTAAGAATATAAATATTAAGATTGGCATAGTAAGGATCGGAATTTCTCGAAACTGAGTGCTGCTTATGATTTCTTATTTTTATTGTCTTGTAGCTTTTGTTATTTCTTTTTATCTTGTAGCTTTTGTTGTTTCTCACAATTTACTATTCAGGATCTTACTATTGTATAATTCACAATCCGACTAATTTAAATGAAATATTTTAAAAATAAATTAGATTAGAAAAAGCCAGTATTTGGAAAATATATATTATTAAAGTAAATACACATTCAAACCATCAAGATTAATTTGTTTTGATTGTCAACCTTCGATTATATTTATTGATGTTTCCAGCAGTAATTAGATGATATATCTTTTCAGATAGCGTTTGTTAGCCTTGAAAAACTTGAGATGTAAAGAAAATAAAATTATTCTAACATTTTCGACATTTTCAAACCTTTGTTAAAAAAATTTAACTACCTATATATTGAAAAATTAAAATATGTATATCTTTACATAGGATTAAGATGTACATATCGTGATATAATCGGATAAAAAATAATTAAAAAATATATATTTTTAATTAATCCAAAAAATTTTAATAGATAATTAAAAAAAATTCGAAATACTTTTCGATTTTATCTTAGTTATTTCATATTTTGATCCGCAAAATATTACAAATTTATTTTAAAATTTTTTATTTGTATTGATTTAATAAACGCCACCTTAATAAAAAAAAGTAGACACACGTGTGCGCATATATATATATATATACACACTATCTGCTAAAAGAAATAAATTAAAGTTGTATGTTGAGATCTTCAATAAAAATATAAGAAAAAAAATGCTATGTTGAAATTAAGAAATAAATCAGCATTAGTAAATTTTATTTTATTTTATTTTTCTGAAGAAAATTAAAATATTAAAATATTTGAATTTGTTATAGAAAAGAGAAGGTAGAAGTGCAAAAGAAAGAATTGAATTCCACCAACAAATAATTTATTGGTGGAATTACGTAAAATAGAAAGCGTAAACCCAGAGAGTCCAACTGGCCCATATCCTAAATTTCTTGTTTCTTTCTTTTGGGTGGACCGCCCTATGATCCACAACCCCTTGGTTTAGTTTTTAAAGCCTTAAAAGCGGTGCATTTATAGCTGCTGCTTCGCCAAAGCGAAGAAACTTCAAAGACTGCAGTGCTTGTTGAAGTTGACCTCTAAGTTCAATACATGTCTTAGTTACTACGCAGGATCAGATCATCGCCAAATTTTGCGTCTTCTTGGTTAGGTAAAAACATCTATGCTTTAATTTTTTTTTCTCGTTTTTTTTTCCCCAATTTTTACAGTTATTCCGAGCATTGAATTCAAAGTTTAGAACTTTCACGCATTTTCTCAGCGACCCCAGAAAGGAGGCTTTTTGTTTCGGGGTTCGATTCTTGGGTTTGGTCAGATCAGATGGCAGAAGGAAGTGGGCACTCAAGATATGTGAAGCTTACAAAGGAACAAGCGGCTGTAGAGGATATTAAGCCTGGCGAGCTCAATCAGCCAATCGAGGTTCCTCAGGTTTTGATCTCTCTCCCGTTCCATAATGCTTTTGTTTCAAGACTTGAGATTTAATTTTAACGTTTTGATAGTTAAGGGATTTGATTTGCTCTTTAGATGCGGTACCTGATTTCCAATGAACAATGTTAATTCAAATTACATATATTAATCTTCTTCAGGATTTTAAATTTGGGCCCAAACTTTGTGAATCTGATGACTTTATTTTTTAAATATTTTGTGGCAGTTGGCTGTTCGCAAGTGCAACGAATGTGGGCAGCCTTTGCCTGAAAATTTTGAGCCTCCTGCTGTCGAGCCTTGGACTACTGGAATTTTTGGCTGTGCTGAAGATACTGAAAGTTGTAAGTTGATGGAACCCAGTTCAAAATCCTGTTAAATAATTATATTTAGTGATCCGTTAATTCTTCATTTAACTGTAATAATGATCTTATTAGATGAAGCAAGTCTTTCGTTTGATCGATAACTCTAAGCTGTGCATTGTGTTCATAGGTACTTAACCGTCTCATATCAGTTAGAAGAGTGTATGATACCTCTTGTTAAATTTGTCACTTTCTTTTTTAAGGATTATTATCCCGGAATTATAAGAATGTGATTTGTTTTGAGAATGGCTTTGCAAAATGTGAAAACTTTGGAATCTTATATTTGATAGTGGCACTATTATTTTAACTCCATAACTGCTAAGGTAATGTTTGGTAGAATGTAATACAATGTAGTATAATCAAAATTGTTATGTGATTGGGAAAAATGCAATGCAATTTAATGTAATTGTCACTTAATTCAATGTTTGCTTGCAATGACGATGATGATATCATCATAATAATAATGATGATGATAAAATATTATGTGACTAAGTAACAGGTTTTATACCTATATCTAATTTTTGTATGTAGTGGGCATTACTTTGATTAAAATACAATTATATAATGCATTGCAATATGCTGTCCTTTTTTTTTTTCCCATTGCGTGGGTGTTTTCGAGGAGGAATCAACGTTTATGATATATTTTTGCGATCGTCTTCTTGGTTTTCATCCTAGCAAGTCATTCCTTCTTCGACATGTGCATAATAGTTGGGAACAATTGGAGTTATGTACTTTGAACTGAAGGTGATCCTACATGGTAGCTTTTGTAGCCATTTATGCTTTATTGGATTTCCTTTTTCTACCTTCTTACATTTGGCCACAGGTTGGGATAGCTTTTATGAAAAATCAGAATCCACTGTTTATTTCTTGATGAGGCAGGGAACATGTCCAAATTTTAAATTCTTCCCCAATAAACTGGATGATGGACTCCATCACCCACTGCTTTTCAGTGCTCTCCTTTTGTCTTTGATAGTTTGCAAGTCAACTTTCACATCCAGTTCTCAATGTTATAATTGGTCATGAGTTGTGAATAACTTACAATTTTCTCATTCCAACTGCTGTACAGGCTGGACAGGACTATTTTGTCCCTGTGTTCTATTTGGGAGAAATGTTGAAAGCCTAAGAGATGATACGCCTTGGAATACACCATGCATTTGCCATGCTGTTTGTGTTGAAGGTGGAATGGCAGTAGCAGCAGCAGTAGCAATCTTCCATGGTATTGAGCCAAGGACATCATTTCTAATTTGTGAAGGTTTACTTTTTGCATGGTGGATGTGTGGTATATACACTGGTCTTGTTCGACAATCCTTACAGAGGAAATATCATCTCAAGGTAGCCCTGCTATTCTCTTGTACATATCTTTTTGTTTTGAAACCCATGTGGACACACTCAATATGAGTGCTTTATCACTTCGACATTTCATAGAAGCGCATGGTATCAACTAGTTAAAAGAATGCGAGAGGTCATAGGATCGAAGGAAGGGTGAAACAGGGAGAGTTTTCTGCTAAAGCTGAGTAGTTCAAAAAATTTCACATTTATCAATTAATAATTGCAACACTTATCAGTGCTTGACGTCGAAGCCTGTATATTAGAATCTGGGTTATTTTATGCTGTAATTTTTGGTTTTCCATGCTATAAGCATGATGTGATTCAAACTGTTGCAATAGATGTTGCTTACAGAGCGCATATTGGCTGTGTAGGCACCCCGTTTCTGAATTCAAGTATACACCGCCACTGTGGTGGGGCAGTTATTGGCCATTTCTTGTGTTACATTTGACAAATTTTGTACTTATTGCATATTTGTACGTGATACTATAACCAGGTTAGAAATATACTTATTGCATTTGATCGAAGTCAATGATGATGATTCTTGGATTTCTCTAAATTGATGCTCCCTTCACTTGGGAACCAAAACAGTAATCTTTTGAAGGAAGACTCTGGTTCTAAGCATTCTATAGGTGCGATTTACTGACTTAGATTGGTGTGGACTGCAGAATTCACCATGTGATCCATGTCTGGTGCACTGCTGCATGCATTGGTGTGCTTTGTGCCAGGAGCACAGGGAGATGAAGAACCGACTATCAGATAACTTTGTCATGCCAATGACCATTGTCAATCCTCCCCCTGCTCAAGAGATGAGCTCTACTACCAGCGACAACCACCAGGATACCACAGAGCCATCCTCTGAAAACGGCACCAACTTAGAGATGCAGCCCTTGTGAATCCAACATTAATACAGAGAGTCTGTTGATAAAAGAAAGTTTCATATTTTAGTTGTAGACGGTACCTTTTACACAAAAAGATTGAATCTTTGAGACTGGTGATACTTGTTTGACACGGCAATTTCATTTTTTTCATTGGATTTTTCAATATTTATCATCGTCGTGTATTTGACAGTTTATTCTTGGATCTATGGTAGCTCGATTTACCGAGTTGGTAAAAGTGGGTCCACAAATGATAGATCAATCAAATGTGATCTTAATTTTTAAGCTAAATAGCTGAACCAAAGTATGTGCCCGTACCTGAACGTATCTTTTACCTTCTTCATCTTACTGTTATGCATTCTTACGCTTTTGTCTCTTTCAAAATCAGAATCCAAAAAATAAAAAATTGACAAAAATGAGTACAAACAGTACTCTGGTCAAAGTTCAAACATATCTGCTACCCACCAAATCCATCTCCTTCAGTTTCTCTTCTTTTTCTCTCCCTCTAAAGTCTAAAGCACTGGTCTTTTTCTCGCTCGCTCTCTGCAAGACCATGGAGAGACCAGAGTCAGAGAATGGAAGGAGGAGACGAGTTTCAAAGCCCAGAGAAATGGTGCAGATACAGTGTCCACCGAGGCGCATGTTAGCAGTACCTCCTCCTAATCAGGCGAAGCTAGCAGCAATAGCTGTCGATTTGAATGTACGGCTGAGATCGGCCGAGATGCCCGGTGCCATGCAGGAGAGGGCGTTCCGGTCCACCAGAGCAGTTCTTGACGCTAACCTCGAGAAGAAACTTAATCCTACTCATATAGCTATGTGTATCAAGAAGGTAACCCATTTTTCGCGTTAAAGTTCGAATTTAATCTCCGCTGCAGGTTTTAATGATTCTCTTTTCACTTTCCTAAAGAGAATTTTTGCTGAGTCTGATATTTTGATCTTGAACTTAATCGAAATCCGATAATAGCAATTACTTTTGCAGGCATCCACAGATTTGATTGAATTAATTTTCCCACCCTGCAATTTCAAATTATTTGCACTTTTTTCAACAAAAAGTCCACCATTTGTATTGCTCGTCTCTTTCACAAATATAGTAATTGGCATTTCTGTATCAGGAGTTTGATTCAGTATATGGACCAGCATGGCACTGCATAGTGGGCAAGAGCTTTGGATCATTCGTGACTCACTCCAGCGGGGGATTTGTGTATTTCTCTGTGGACAAGCTTTGCTTTCTTCTATTCAAAACCGAGGTCCGCCCTGTGAGGAGATTACCTGCTCTTCCTCCCCCGGCCAAGCTCAAAATTAATGCATAAAGTTTGTTCCTATTTATTATGGATTCAATCAATTGTTTAACTGATCAACATTGGCTTTGAAAGTTTTGCTGCATGCAGGTCCTTGTCCTTCAAATGAAAATATCTTTGATTTTGATTTTGATTTTTAAAGAGATGACAGTTGGCCATATTAACTCTACTTTCCCTCGTACTCAGGCTAATAAGACTTGCCATGTGATTTCACTTCAATTTCCTCTCACATGCTCCTCATGGAAACATTCATGCCTCTGACATTTGATTAGCACACGCAAATTTCTGGTTATTATAACTTTCCCTGTTTCATTTTTCTAAAACAGTTTTCTTTTTCCCACAAAATCCTTATCTAACATGATTTTCTATTATAAGGTGGTGAATGATTTGAAAATAAAAGGAAAAAAAATGTTTTATGGGACAAAAAATATTCAAATGGCTGAAAATTGAAAGGTTGATTTTGAGGCAAATTAAGTATCATAAAAACATTCGAGGCCAAATTGCATATTTAACCTTATTTGTATATCTATTTAACAATAAATCCAGATTAAAAAAAAAAAAGAAGTAGGTAAAAATTAATCCACAGTTTAAATAAGAGTTTTGTGAGCTCAGGTTTGGTTAAAAGAAATAAATGAAATTAGCAGCTTTTAATAAATTGATAAAACTTCATGTAAAATTTTAACAAGTTAAATCAATGGTAGTCGGCGTAAAAAAAAAACAACATTTAGAAATAATAACTTCCGTAATGAGGAAAGATGTCCTGTAGGGTATGGAAATAGAAATTCCGATTAATGATTAGTCCTTTTCCTATCGGGATAATACTGCTTAATCCTTCTATATATATGTATATGGCAGCCCATTCCAATTGCTCTTAACAACTCATAGTTTTCTTTACCTGAAATTTTCAAATTTAGCATACTATCATGGCAAGACAAGGAGATTGCGGCTGTGGTGGCGGGGCATGCAAAGACCGATGTACAAGCGCCCAAGCCTGCGTTTGTTCTCATGAGAAACCAACACATCGACCTCATTTTGAGTCTTACTTGGCTGATGAGATTGGTGATATCTTTTATGGTATGGACGGTTCTCAGTTTGAGTCTTTCTTTGCCAGAGAGATTGGCATCGATGGTTCAATTGACATGCCAGACTCATCCTACAAGCAGTGTGTGGTCACGAGGAAGAAGACAGTGACGACGAATGAATCCTCCTCACTGTTCACTGCATGTTTTGAGTTTCTGGAGCTCTTATTACCGTTCTTCAGATAGAGTTTTAGTCATATTTAGTTTTTTTTTATTTTTTATTTTTTTATGGTGTGTCTGTTCTTTACTTCATTAACTGTAATGGACCAATTAATTAACTAGTGTTTGTTAGGCTAATGTCTTTTTTTTTTTCTTCAATATAATAAATCAATGCTTTTTTTTTTATATAATTAAATTCAAATATACATACAAAACTAATCACATAAACTTTTTTTTTAACTAATTGCATGAACTCTAATCATTTGATTTTTTTTTGTCAAACATATGTTATGTAATAATTATGCACATACATATTATTATTATTATTATTATTAAATAGATATATAGCTTTTCATCTGACGCAAAAAGTATTTTCCAACATACCAAATACCAATCTATCAATTATAATTATACCTATTGAGTTATATATATATATATATATATATATATATATATATATATATATATACCTATTGAAATTATCACAAATACAACTTCACTAAGTTTAATTTCGAAAATTTTCAAATTCGAACTTTCATTCTCCCATAATTTATTAAATTTTAATAATAATATATTAAATATATGTGTTGTCAATTTTGTACTTTTGAAATCGGATACAAAGTTTAATAATGATCTATTGCTATCCACATAAACATATATAATACAGATACAAAAGATGACAAATTTTATAAAAATGGGATACGGATAAAAAGATATGAAATTTATTTAATAATATATATATATATATAAGTTAAAATATTAAACCATAAATATTAAAACTATATAAAAAAATAACATGCTCCAAAGAAAGAAAGATGGTTATATATATAGGCAAAAATGAATATTCAGTCCGTATCCACTAGTATATATCGAGTATAAGTATCCAAAATTGAAAAATACAAAAATATAAACATATCAAATATGCAGTGTATACCTAAACCAAGTACAATATGCCATCCAAATAGAATTATTCATGTTTTTTTGAGCATCACACAACATTAAAATCATCAAGAAACTTAAAAAATAAAAGGAAAAATAATTGTTCTGTTTTCAATTTTCTTCCATCTCATTATCCATGTGAAATACATATTTTTACCATAATAGTTTAAATTCCATATCCATACAGTTTAGTGTCATATACTTTAAGTATTGATCATAGTTTTAAAAAAAATATTGATCATCAATAGATTATTATTATTATTATTTAAAATTACGTGTTTAAATAAATTATGAAGTGAAATTTAAATATTTTTATATGCATTGAAAAAAAAAAGCACAATTCTACGAAAATTTGTTATTTATTCTAAAAGAAAAACTCTTTCCTTGACCTTTATTTAGCGTGTGCGTATATCAATATATGATATATTTTTTTTTAGAAATTGGATTTTTTTTTTCTAAATTCTAGACATAAATTTTTTATAAACCAAACTAAAAGTATGACAATGTATATATATAATAAGTAAATATCTATCTATTACTCTTTTAAATTTTTCTTTAACTCTGTGTCATTTTTTTTATTAATTTACTTCATAAATTTCTTTATTAATTTAATTTAAAGATGCTTTCCATATAATTTTTGTTTTTATGCATTTCATTCTTACTCCATAGTTGTTTTTTTGTTTTAATTTTTATAATGTGGACAAATAATAATTACTCGTAAAATATTTTCCATTTCCTTGTTTTTATTTTTGAGGTTTACGATTGGTAGGTAGCCTAGCATAACTGCAAGCACTCAAAAGGAATACTGCCAATGAAACCAAGTGGCAGTTAGCGGTTATTTTTCCTTTTTGAATTTTGAGACTTCTTCCACGAATCGTTGCCTCCTTTCCACAGCCGTGTAGATATATAGGAAAAACAGTTACTTCTAATCCGTCAAAACATTTCTTTGTTTGATGCATAAACTGTCTTCAGCCATAAAATCCACTGATTATTTGTGTTTCATTTTGCCTGCCAATATGGCCCCTACTTCGCTAATTGTGCGATTTGAACAATCTGTTACTCCTGATGCTTTAAGATCTTATCTTGCAGAGTTTATCTCTACTTTCTTTTATGTTCTTGCAGTTGTTGGCTCTGCCATGGCGGCCAGTATGTTTTCATGTTTAATTCTCATTGCAACTGATTAGAATTCACAGCTTTACGATTACATTTATATAAATCTGTCAAACATTTGATTTTTGATCATGGCAGGGAAATTGATGCCAGGAGCAGATCCATCCAATCTTATAATAGTTGCAATTGCGAATGCTTTTGGACTTGCTTCGACTGTATTCATCGCCAGCAACATCTCAGGCGGCCATGTGAATCCTGCAGTAACATTCAGCATGGCAGTAAGCGGCCACATCAGTGTCCCCACCGCTCTATTTTACTGGATCACTCAGATGATTGCCTCTGTCATGGCTTGTCTTCTGTTGAAAGTGGCTGCCGTTGGACAGGTAACAAAATTGTGGACTATTTTTCTCAATATAAACAGATTGTTTGTGATTGGCTTAATCCATGAATTTACTCGCAGGCTGTTCCAACATGCGCAATAGCAGAAGAAATGACAGGATTTGGAGCGTCGATTGTGGAAGGAGTGCTTACATTTGGTTTAGTATACACGGTATATGCAGCAGGGGACGCTAGGCGTGGTCTGTCAGGAGGCATTGGGTCGTTAGCGATTGGTGCAACGGCAGGAGCCAATGTATTGGCTGCAGGACCCTTCTCAGGGGGGTGCATGAACCCTGCAACTGCATTTGGTTCAGCGGTGGTTGCAGGAAGGTTCAAGAATCAAGCAGTGTACTGGGTAGGACCCTTGCTTGGAGCAACATTTGCTGGCCTTCTCTATGACAATGTTGTCTTCCCAAATCATGTTCCTGTTTCTATTAGGGGAGTTTCAGACGGTATTGCGGCATAGTTGCATTGTTCCAGATGTTGCCTATCTATTCCCTCACAACACACCATATTGTATTACTTCTGTGAATGGATATTTAAGCCATGAATTAAATTATTTGATTCATTTTAGTATACAGATGTCATATTCAAGTCTAACGTGTAATTTGGTAAAATTTATGAAAATAATTTTTTTAATTGATAAAAATTGTATTGAAAAAAGTCATATTTTAAAAAGTAAATAATTATTTGATAACTAAAATTTAGATATGATTAAAAATATTTTTTACAATAAATATATATATTTTTTTATTTATCTTGACTCAACAATGAACTTTTTTTTATTAATGAAATCATATAACAGTAGTTATAAATTATTGTAATTATCTTTTAATTATTTATTGTCTATAATTTTCTGACTTGAAAATACATTTTACATTTATTTCATACAAAAATGTATTGTGTTTGAAATATTACACCACTGGTAAATTCAATTTGCAATATATCGAAATCCGTGACATTTTTTGTGCATAACAAATTTCACCTTAGTTGAAAATTGTAAAAATAGAATATTTATTTACTTGATTTGGATTAATATTGAAAAAAATCCTAAAAATATAAAATTTTAAACGTAAAAAAAATAAAGAGAGAAAAATTGAGAGAAAAAACGAATATGTAGAAAAAAATTCTCCTCTTCCTTTTTTTTTTTTTATATTAGGTATAATTGTCATTATTATGAAATAAAATAAAATATATTTTTATTTAAAATAAATTTTAAATCAACTACCCTTAAAAACTAAAATTTAGATTTTCTGAAAAATTTCAATTTGTAACGTTTTAAAATAGAAAGTTTTTTCACTATTCACAAAATTATTTTTTCAAAAATTAATATTTATCAAACATATATTTTTATCAAGTAATTAGATTTTTTCGGGTTAAAATTGTTATTTTTTAAGAATTTATTTCACCAAATTATTAGTATTATTATTATAGTAAATTTAAAATAAAATTTAATGTATTTTTTCATTTTTATTCTTTATATAAAATAATAAAATATTTAATAATTTAATTAATATTTATTTTTTATACATTTTATAACGATAGTCTAAATTGAACAGAAAAATTATAATTTATTCAGTACAATTTTATATAAAATTTAACAAAATTAATAATTATTTTAATATTAATAATAGGAAAAAAAATAACAAGAGAGAAATTTAGTATATTTAACAATAATTCTCTTTTTTTGTTTCTACAAAATCCTTTTAACAACTATGATCAGTAAAATATTGAATCCATAGCCAAATGGATCAACAGGCGGCGGAATCAAATGGTCACAAGTATAGAGTGTAGTGTCGAAACACTGGAGAATAATAGGTTTGCTCTCTTATCGCTCCAGAAGCTAAGACCTCAACTTCTCAGACTGTCGGACCTGAAAAACCTCTCTTCAACGGCCATTAATGGCGCCCGAAGCTCTCACCACTTTCCTCTGTCTTATCTCTCTTCCCCACTAGCTAACACATTTCAACGCTAAATTCCTCAAATTTTACTCAAAACACGCTCCCATCTTCTGCAAATCCATGCAATCCCCAAAAACGCCGGTCTCAGAGACCCAACTATCAGTTTCCATACCCGGACCCGGTGGTACCGGGGCTGCTGCCACAACCCCAGGAGAGCAGTTTCTTGAGCGCCAGAAAGCATACGAGGCTGCCAAGCTGGTAATGAAAGAGGCTAGGAAGAAACGGAGGAAAGAAAAAGAGAAGGCTTTGAAAATGAATACGGCGGTAGTTTCTTGTTATGGGCGTGGGGCTCCATTGCAGACTTCGGATCAGGAAGCTCCGGGCTATGTCGATCCGGATACTTATGAATTGGTAGGTTCTCGTGCTTTGTCTGATAAGAAAGGTGCTCGAAATTTGAATTGTTTCTTTTTGCTAATTTGCTGTTTTAGCTTAAAAATCAACTTTGGTTTCTCCAAAGATATAAAAGTTTTTTATTTTTTGTTGCAGAAGAAGAGACACCGCCAGCTTAGAACTGTTCTTTGTGGAAGGTGCAAGCTTTTATCTCATGGCCACATGATAACTGTTGTTGGTGGAAATGGAGGGTATCCTGGTGGGAAGCAGTTCGTTTCAGCTGATGAACTCAGGGAAAAGCTGTCTCATTTGCGCCATGACGCTTTGATTGTTAAATTAGTGAGTTCTTCCCAGTAACTTAATTGGAAACTACCTTCAAAATTCCTTATGTTACGTGAATCTCACATGCTATTAATCTTTTGGGAGGAGTTAGGTTGATATTGTGGATTTCAATGGCAGCTTTTTGGCTCGTGTACGTGATATTGCTGGTGCAAATCCAATAATATTGGTTGTGACTAAGGTCATATGCTTGCTGTTAGTTAGTTGTAACGATATGATATCTACTAAGGGTTCTTTGAGCAAAATTTTCTCAAGATCTATATCTTTCACTGTCAGATTGATCTCCTCCCAAAAGAGACCGATCTTAATTGTGTTGGCGATTGGGTTGTAGAAGCCAATACCAAGAAGAAGCTTAAGTAAGTTTTGAACGTCTTATTTGCTTTTTCAATGTTTACAGTATTGTTTGTGGAATTTTCTTTTGAAAAAAGAAATATCCATGCTTTTGATATCGTTTACCTGGCGTGAAGGTGTATCAATGTATGTTTATTTAATTCTCCCTCACCCTAAAATCCAACTTTTCTGCATTAAGGTTGCTAGTGAGTTATTCTAAATCAGAAGGATATGTGTGATTCTGAGAAAGAGCGCTCTGTTTTGCAGTGTTATGAGCGTTCACCTTACATGCTCGAAGTCATTAGTTGGAGTCACTGGAGTTATCTCAGAAATTCAAAAGGAGAAAAAGGTATTTTTGGCATTAATACTTAAATCGATGCCGATTGCTTTTGCATGTTTTCTTTTCGTTGTACATTTGCTAATTACATCTCATGTGCACGTTCTGCTTTTGCACTTTGGTTGCATTCGTTCACTGTAAAGACAAATATTTGCACTTAGTTTGAATTCTTTCCCCTCCCACTAAAGGGAGGCATGGGTGGAGAAAGAATGAAGACATATTTGTGCTATCCTTATATGAATATTCAACCTGATAAAAGGGAAAAAGAGATATTGGCATAAAATTTTAATGCCGGAGGTTTATAGTAGCATTTCTTTGCTGTAAACAACTAGGAAATTTGTTTTTTTTTGTTTTTTGTTTTTATGTATCATTACATTTTTTGTGATAGTTTGTCATGCAACTGCTTTTGCATCTTTTCTTTAGGCCATTTTTGCCAATAAGACATGTTATAGAATCAGATTTTGGATACTGTGAAACAAATGATCAGCTTCTGTAACATTTCATTAACTTGAGTTTCTTTTTGTATTTATATTGTGGTGCAGGGCCGTGATGTGTACATTCTGGTTGGTAACTCTCTTAACTGGAAATTTGACATTGAATTGACAGTTTTTCTCCCCTTCCTTTTTCTTTGCCCCTCCAACAAAATGCATTTGTCATGATATTGGTACATTTGTTTATCTCCCTTTAACTTGCAAATGCTTGAATAAGAGGGGATTTTAAATTAGTATTGTATGGCATAAGAAAATATATGGCCCACATTTTCTTTCCAGATTATCTATCAGAAAATTGAATGCAAATCAGACTAGCAAGCAAAGCCCCACTTAACAGCTGGGATAATACAATTTCGTTTAGTAAGGATGCTGATAAGTTAAAGTGCTTAGATGTCAATCTGTTTGGGGGGTGTAATATTACATTTCTTAACATGATTCAGTGTCAAGTTCCTTGATTTATTTGAGTTGAATCATTTTCCAGTCTGTTGTATAGCTTATGAGAGTCTTATTGTGCTTTCAATCTGACTCTTTGAGTCAAATAGCAGAATAGGAAGAAAATATTTCTCTAGTGTCTTTTGATCGTATCGATGTATTTGATTGACATTTTCACACTTGCTTGATTGGTCAAAGTACTTAAAAGACTAAGCTACAAGCTCAACATGTGAAAAGAAAGTTTTCTGCCTCTGGATTTCAATTTTGCAATGGAAATCTACAATGTAGGTAGATAGAGGAGTAGAACGTGAACTCTTGTGAGATATGAACGAACAATATTTGTCACATCCTATGAAATTAATCTTTATATGTAAACATAAGTGGTTGCTTGTGCTTCCAAACTTGGTCAATGCTCTAGCATTAAGTACTTTTTTCTCAAAACTTGGTTGTCTATGCTTTTATTTAAAAAAATTGAATTGCATTATTTGTGAATTCGCTTATGTTAATAGTTAATGTCATATTTTCTACAGGGTTCGGCAAATGTCGGGAAATCAGCATTCATCAATGCTTTACTAAGTAAGTGAACATTATTGTTGAGGCAAGATCATGAAAGTAACATGATGTTTGAAAGATGGGTACAATGTGAAAGAATGTCGTTTCTTCCCCCATAAAAGTAGCTGGGAATTCTGAGCCTGATCTCAAGCACCAAGTGCATACAAAACTTATCAATTGAAATGGATGAGAAACTTGAAAGGAATAGCTAGTGGCTTTTAATCAAGTTGAGGATTTGAATTTAATCTCATTTTGACTTTGCTGCTATGCTTTGGTGTCCACTATATCAAATGAGTGGTCCTCTTTGCCCTCACCACACTGCAAATATTAATTTACCTTGCTGTCCAATTAGAAATAGCATCGTCAGTACCCTGTTGATTACCAGTATACTAGTTCGAACTCTTTTTGGGTCATTGGACCTCATTGTTATAATTACAGTTCATTTATGATTTTATTTTTTTTAAATTCTCTTTGTTAAGTATTCCCTCTGTTTTAACTTTGGCATCTTCTTGTACATCAGAAATGATGGCAGAACGGGATCCAGCTGCTGCAGCTGCTAAAAAATATAGACCAATACAATCTGCTGTTCCTGGAACTACCTTTGGTTCAATTCAGATTGATGCCTTTCACGGAGGAGGGGTATGCTTTTCTTGTTACTGCATTATATGTTCATTGTTAGTTTGTCCTTTGTGGTTTTATAATTTGTGATAGTTTTCTAGCACAGATAACACACTGCATTTGAAGTTTGTTTTCTTTAATATATGCTTTATGAATGATTTTGCTAGACATGTTAACCCTCTCTTTCTTAGTGCTCCTGAAAATTTAACCTTACCTTTTTCTTTTGTAGAAATTATTTGACACACCTGGAGTTCATCTCCACCACAGGCAAGCTGCAGTGGTTCATTCAGATGATTTACCTGTTCTTGCTCTGTGAAGTCGTCTCAGGGGTCAATCTTTTCCTGTATATTCTCTTTAAAATATCCTTCAAGAGTAGCCTTGGAAAATGGTTTGGCAGAGAAATTTGAATCCAATGGCTTGAATGGGTTTTCGATATTTTGGGGAGGTCTAGTGCGAATTGATGTCTTGAAGGTTTGTGTCTTACAATTGTCGGAATTCTTTATTGTTGGGTTGGGATATTCATGTCTTGCCATTTTTAAGGATCCATATGTTACGAGTCATGGTACTTTCAGGTTCTCCCATAAACCAGCTTAATATTCTATGGCCCCAAAGCTTTGCAAATTCATATAGTACCTACTAATGAAGCTGATGAATTTTACCAGGTAATTTGAATCTCTGCTTAAGACTTACCATGCTCTTTTAGCTTTCTTTCATTTGGAGGAATTGACCGCAATGGAGGAACATCTTGATCACCTGTTAAGTTCTTGCACTTGAGCATATGGGTGCAATTATGGCTTACTTTGATTTGTAAAATCTATGGGAGCAATAAAGTTGCGCTAGTTATTTACTTTGTTGTATCATTTGCAATCTATCTTACATTTTCAATGTTAAAGCAAGTGTTGTATATTTGTTCCAGAAAGAGGTAGGAGTTCTATTGACACCTCCAACTGGAAAAGAGAGAGCGAAAGATTGGAAAGGACTTGGAATTGTGCATAACTTGCAAATAGAATTCAAAGATGCAGAGAGGTTAGTTTGCAGTTTGCACCAGTGGTCGTATAATTGTGGTCGTATAATTGATGGCCATTGTTACATTTCTATTTTTATGCGGTTTATTAAATAAGAGGCTTTTCCTGTGCATAGATTAGGAGATATCCTGGTTTTGTTTGTGGTAAAAGTTTGGAATCAAATAGGCATGGAAATTGTTTTTTTGCCTTGGCAGACCTGCAAGTGATGTGGCTATATCTGGTCTGGGATGGATCACTGTTGAACCGGTGAACAGATCACGCAGAAGGCCTGATCTGAACTTAGATATTACTGTCAAACAACTGCATTTGGCTGTCTATCTTCCCAAGCCAGTAGAGATTTTTGTTCGGCCACCATTGCCAGTGGGGAAAGCTGGATCAGAGTAGTACCAGTACCGAGAGTTGACAGAGAAGGAAGAAGAATTAAGACCGAAATGGCATTTCTAGCTTCTTCTTTCTTTGTAAAGGATATTTTCTGTACAAGAATATTATTTTGTCCAGTAAAGGATTGCGGGCCTAAGGCTTGTTTGCGTCTATTGTTCAGGATGATGCCTGAGAGAGGCTGGAGGTCTAGCGCTCTAAAAGGAAGAATTGCCAGTAGCCTGGAAGTTAAAAGAAAAACAGCTAATGGATCCAAAATGAACCACAATCTACGAATAAGAGGCTACAAAATGACTTTTGCTATCTAAATTAATGATATAAGTTCTTGAAGTCCAGGAATGTACCAGTCTACCGCCGAGTATTTTAGAAATGAAGTTCTAATTTAAAAAGGTAAACCATTCATACCAAGATCAAGAAAGAAACTTTGGCTTGTAATGCGTCAACCACTGAGAAGAAAGAAAAAGAAAAGCAGAAGAAATGGAACCGACGGGGAGCTCAGAAGCTAGAGGTTTATAAAAAAAAAGGGCTGTCATGCCCAAATTAGGCATTCAGACAAGAAATTAACTTCTAATCATCGCATCCCCCTTCGATCTTAAAGCTTTCAAAAAATACAAATACTAACAATCAAAAGAAACTTCAAAATTATGAGAAACCAGCAGCAGAAGGCTCAGACACGCATAAATGCAGTCATCAAGCATGAAAGCAGCTGATTTTTGGTCCATCAAAAATCAGCTGTAAAATCAGTATCGAGAAATGTAATTTCGTCTTCACAGCCCTCTGATTACAGTTACATTTAGCAAAGCCAAAACAAAAGCAACATCTAGAACCAAATTTCGTTCGTAAAAAGTCGAATTAATAAATTAGAAGAAAAAGTTAAAGAAAAATTTGAATCGGGAAATAATAAATGGGAACCGAAGATTTCAAGTGTAGATCAGTTGTACGAGAGAACGGCAGATATTGGTTTCGGGCAGCGAGATCGGAAGAAGACTCTATGACTGGAAGGCTGTGGGGTTACGTAAGATATTTTTATATGCAAAATGTGTTATGGGCCATGCTCATTAAAAACATACAAGTAGCCCACTTTAATTTTTTAGCCTGAAACCCTCACCTTTATGCGCTTGAGCTTTTCTCCTCCTTCTTTAGGTATTTTTGATGAGATTTTTAATGGGCTATAATACAGGGCTTCGTCTTTCTAATATTATGCCCAATTCCAATGGGATCCACCAATCACGATTCCTTCTCACGAAAAAAAAAAAAAAAATTTGAAACAGAAATTCATTTTCCCGCTTCTTTGTTATAGGGAATTTGTCCACGAAATTCAAACTAATCGAACCGCTCCAGTTCCAGAGTATTGGCATCTAGTAGATAGGGAGATTTTCCTTCAGTCCCGTTTTCGATTTTGCTCTCAACTTCGCTGATTCTTGGGTTTCTGACTCGGAAGCTCTTCAGTTTAGGCTTAATTAGATCTTTCTGGGTTGCTTTCTTTGGGTTTCAATTATATCTTACTCGAGCTCAAGGGACTTGATAGCTTTGATAATTTTAAAATTTGCAGTATATTCGCCTACATTTCCAACAATTTTATCATTTCTAGGGTTTTTAAGTCGGTGCAGTTTATTTTGTTCTCATTTTTGGGATTTTGGAATTTGGGGAAGAATGTATATCAAGGAGGTATGCTTAGAGGGTTTCAAATCGTATGCGACGAGAACGGTGGTCCAGGGTTTCGATCCTTTCTTTAACGCGATTACAGGATTGAACGGTTCTGGCAAATCAAACATTCTCGATTCCATTTGCTTCGTGTTGGGCATAACCAATTTGCATCAGGTTCGTGCTGCGAATCTCCAGGAGCTGGTGTACAAGCAAGGGCAAGCGGGCATTACTAAGGCTACTGTGTCTATCGTGTTTGATAACTCTGATAGGAGTAGGAGTCCTCTTGGATATGAAGATCATCCAGAGATCACCATAACAAGACAGGTTAGCTATATGCTTGGTCAAGGAAATGACAAATCTATACAAATTTTGTTGTCCACTGAAGTTATGGCCTTGCATGTTGTTTGAATAAGGTGGAGATTATTAGTTTTTGTTGATTATTCCATAGTCCAATTTAGGTTGAGTGAAGCATGTGATGCACAGTACACATTGTCATTCATGGCACTGTCAGTTTCAATCTAAACTTATTCTTGGTGAACTGGGAGGTCTTGTGATTTTCGTGCTGTTATCAAACCTTAAATAAAAGATTTGTTTATTAGTTTCATGTTTCTCTGGAAATTGATTCCAATTGATTGGCTAACTTTCCTCATTGGAAATTTGAAATATTTCTTAATGATTTACTGCTTAACTCTACAGATTGTGGTTGGTGGAAGGAACAAGTATCTGATCAATGGAAAGCTTGCCCAGCCTAGTCAAGTCCAAAACCTTTTTCATTCTGTGCAGCTGAATGTTAATAATCCACATTTTCTTATTATGCAAGGGCGTATCACAAAGGTCTTAAATATGAAGCCCCCTGAGATCTTGTCCATGTTGGAAGAGGCTGCTGGGACTAGAATGTACGAGACAAAGAAAGATGCTGCACTCAAAACTCTTGAAAAGAAGCAGAGTAAGGTTGATGAGATTAATAAGCTTCTAGACCAGGAAATACTTCCTGCTTTGGAGAAATTGAGGAAGGAAAGGATGCAATATATGCATTGGGCCAATGGCAATGCTGAATTAGATCGACTCAAAAGATTTTGCATTGCCTATGAATATGTTCAAGCAGAGAAGATAAGAGGCACTGCAGTTGGCGAGGTGGAACAAGTAAAGGCGAAGATTACTGAAATTGATGATGATGCAGCAAGGATGCAGGTGGAGATACAGGAAATCGAGACTAAAATATCGCAACTGACTGCAGAGAAAGAAGCTAATATGGGTGGGGAAGTGAAAACTTTGTCAGATAAAGTGCATGTGCTCTCTCAAGAACTTGTGCGTGAAGTATCTGTGTTGACTAATAAGGAAGACACTTTAAGGAGTGAAAATGAGAATGCTGAAAAGGTGACAGGGCAATATTTCCTAACTACACAATTGCTTTTATACGCTTTCTATTTTCGTTTCCTGTTAGCTCCTTCCCTTTTCTGATACTCCATATCAGCAGCAATATCACAAGCAGGTTTCATGTTTTCATGGTACCAGATTGTCTTTAGTATTGAAGACTTGAAGCAGTCTGTGGAAGAGAGGGCTACTGCTGTTAAGAAGTCTGAAGAAGGTGCTGTGGATCTCAGAAAGAGAGTCGAGGAACTCTCTAAGAGCTTGGAAGAGCATGAGAGAGATTACCAAGTAAGTAGCACCTGTGCATGTTGAATTTGTCTATTTTACTCTGTAGTCATTGATGTCTTCTCGAGTTGATTTGTGTAACAAAATGGTGTTTGAGGAACCGTTAATGTATAGGGTGTCCTAGCTGGAAAGAGTAGTGGAAGTGAGGAAAAGTGTCTTGAAGATCAATTAGCTGAAGCCAAAGTTGCTGTTGGGAAAGCAGAAACAGAGTTGAAGCAGTTAAAAACAAAAATCAGCCATGGAGAAAAAGAGCTTAAAGAGAAAAAACATCAGTTAATGTCAAAGCGCCAGGAGGCTGTTGCTGTGGAGAATGAACTTAATGCTCGGACTAAAGATGTTGAAAATGTTAAATTGGCATTGGAATCTCTGCCATATACAGAGGGTCAGATGGAAGATTTGCAAAAGGTTTGAACTCTTCCCATGGTGTTATTTTTCTTCAACAGGTTGACAGGTTTCAAATTTCTTTCATGTTAAATAATTTTGTAAACTGAAACTTTTTTCAGGATCGTGCATGTGAAATGGAGTTGGTGCAGAAGTTGAAAGATAAAATACGGGATCTCACAGCACAATTGTCAAATGTTCATTTCAACTACCGTGATCCTGTGAAGAATTTTGACAGATCAAAAGTAAAAGGTGTAGTAGCAAAACTTATTAAAGTAAAGGAGAGCTCTGCAATGGTTGCACTAGAGGTCAGCGATGCATGCATAAACAATTTGGCTTTTAACCCATTCATATTGGGAGTAGAGACTCATATTTAAGTTATTATAGGTTACTGCTGGTGGCAAGTTATTTAATGTCATTGTAGACACTGAAAGTACTGGGAAGCAACTTCTCCAAAATGGTGATCTTCGAAGACGAGTAACAATTATCCCTCTGAACAAAATTCAAGCCCATACCATACCCACAAGAGTTCAGGAGGCTGCTGGTAGATTGGTCAGTTATTGCTCTGATTTTGTTTCTTTGATTTAAATTCAGGTGATTTTCTCTCTCTCCCTGTTGATTTTTGCTGTTTGTTCCAGGTCGGCAAGGGGAATGCAGATCTGGCATTTTCTTTAGTTGGTTATGATGAAGAGTTAAGGGTATGCTATCCCCAGGCATTCTTTTTTCAATATTATTTTGGGGCAGTTACAGATTGGAGGCTTGGTCCGATAAACAATTTCAGTTCTTCCTTTATCTACTAATTATAGTCATGTCCTGCTATCTTGAAGAAAGTTGCGGACCCAAAACACCTTTTTGCACCATTTTCTCTGGATTTTTAGGTCCAAATTGTTGAATGTTATGAGAACTTGAGATGTATGTTTCTTTTTAAAAGGGAGTAATAATGTGTAATTTATCTACATTCATTGTATACATGCATGTTTGTTTGTATGTGTGTGTGTTTCCTCTTCTTTAGTAAGTTGCAATGAGATATACAAATTTCTATAGTATGAATAATTGCTTGTACATTTCTCTACATTTATTTTTTCATCAGAATCCAATTATTTGTTGTCTACCCCTTGATATTTTTTTTCTTAAATTTGATTTCTACTGCAGAGTGCTATGGAATATGTTTTTGGTTCAACCTTTGTTTGCAAAACCATTGATGCTGCAAAGGAGGTATGTCAATCTTTGGTGAATCATTATTATCTAGTGCATTTATTTAAATCCTGGATTTGATAGGGAAGGTCACTCATATTTAAAGCAACCATAATAGATATTTTTCAATTT
>CM075809.1:35833322-36052206 GCA_037975025.1 Excoecaria agallocha
CATCAATAGATTATTATTATTATTATTATTATTATTAAAAATTACGTTTTTAAATAAATTATGAAGTGAAATTTAAATATTTTTATATGCATTGAAAAAAAAAGCACAATTCTACGAAAATTTGTTATTTATTCTAAAAGAAAAACTCTTTCCTTGACCTTTATTTAGCGTGTGCGTGCATGAATATTATTAAATCGGACCGAATAAAGAACCGGTGAGGTTGGAAGTTTATGGTTCGACCGGTTCAACCAGATTTTTTTCTATTTTTAAAATATTATAAATTATTATAATTTTATAAATACTATTGTATAAAAATTAAAAAATATCCATCAAATATTAATATATATCACAAATATCATAATAATAAATTACAAAACATAATTTTAATTTTATTATTACAAGTAATTAATTATGAATTTTTGAATATTATATATTAGAACATAAAAATACAATCATATTATGAAAAAAAAAAATTTTAGATGGAATACTAATGAAGTAAATACAGAAAATATTAACCTTGCATATATGAGTATAACTATATTTAATTACAATAAATTTAAATAGATAATAAGTATATTAAATTATTAAGTGATATTTTTAGAATTTAAAATACTAATTTTTTCAAAGAAATAAATTATGAAAATTCACGTATATATATATACAATGAAACAAATAGATAATAAGTATATTAAATTATTAAGTGATATTTTAAACTTTAAAATACTAATTTTTTCAAATAAATAAATAATAAAATTTAATATATATATACACACATATATTTGATTACAATGAACCAAATATATAATAAGTATATTAAATTATTAAGTAACATATTTAGAATTTAAAATACTAATTTTTTGAAATAAATAAATAATGAAAATATATATATATATATATATAATACAAAAAAATATAATTTTTTGCAATTTTCAGCCAAAAATCCGATTTTATCCGGTTTTTTCGGTTCAATTCGGTTTTTTATCAATTTGGTTTTGTGCTGTTGAACCAACTGGTTGCCTATCGGTTCGTAATTAAACCAGTTTAACCTGCCCATCCAATCCGATTTTAATAACTATGCGTGTATCAATATATGATATATTTTTTTAGAAATTGGAATTTTTTTTTTCTAAATTCTAGACATAATTTTTTTATAAACCAAACTAAAATTATGACAATGTATATATATAATTAGTAAATATCTATCTATTAGTCTTTTAAATTTTTCTTTAACTCCGTCTCATTTTTTTATTAATTTACTTTATAAATTTGTTTATTGATTTAATTTAAAGATGCTTTCCATATAAATTTTGTTTTTATGCATTTCATTCTTACTCCATAGATTTTTTTATATATATATATATAATGTGGACAAATAATAATTACTCGTAAAATATTTTCCATTTCCTTGTTTTTATTTTTGAGGTTTACGATTGGTAGGTAGCCTAGCATAACTGCAAGCACTCATAAGGAACACTGCCAATGAAACCACGTGGCAATTAGCGGTTATTTTTCCCTTTTGAATTTCGAGCCTTCTTCCACGAATCGTTGCCTTCTTTCCACAGCCGTGTAGATATATAGGAAAAACAGATGCTTCTAATCCGTCAAAACATTTCTTTGTTTGACGCATAAACTGCCTTCAGCCATAAAATCCACTGATTATTTGTGTTTCATTTTGCCTCCCAATATGGCCCCTACTTCGCTAATTGTGCGATTTGAACAATCTGTTACTCCCCATGCTTTAAGATCTTATCTTGCAGAGTTTATCTCTACTTTCTTTTATGTTCTTGCAGTTGTTGGCTCTGCCATGGCGGCCAGTATGTTTTCATGTTTAATTCTCATTGCAACTGATTAGAATTCACAGCTTTACGATTACATTTATATAAATCTGTCAAACATTTTATTTTTGATCATGGCAGGGAAATTGATGCCAGGAGCAGATCCATCCAATCTTATAATAGTTGCAATTGCGAATGCTTTTGGACTTGCTTCGACTGTATTCATGGCCAGCAACATCTCCGGCGGCCATGTGAATCCTGCAGTAACATTCTGCATGGCAGTAAGCGGCCACATCAGTGTCCTCACC
This sequence comes from Excoecaria agallocha, assembly GCA_037975025.1. Classification (NCBI taxonomy): domain Eukaryota; kingdom Viridiplantae; phylum Streptophyta; class Magnoliopsida; order Malpighiales; family Euphorbiaceae; genus Excoecaria; species Excoecaria agallocha. The sequence continues at coordinate 35,835,406 of CM075809.1, forward strand.
GCTCTATTTTACTGGATCACTCAGATGATTGCCTCTGTCATGGCTTGTCTTCTGTTGAAAGTGGCTGCCGTTGGACAGGTAACAAGATTGTGGACTATTTTTCTCAATATATAAAAACAGACTGTTTGTGATTGGCTTAATCCATGAATTTACTCGCAGACTGTTCCAACATACGCAATAGCAGAAGAAATGACAGGATTTGGAGCGTCGATTGTGGAAGGAGTGCTTACATTTGGTTTAGTGTACACGGTATATGCAGCAGGGGACGCTAGGCGTGGTCTGTCAGGAGGCATTGGGTCGTTAGCGATTGGTGCAACGGCAGGAGCCAATGTATTGGCTGCAGGACCCTTCTCAGGGGGGTGCATGAACCCTGCAACTGCATTTGGTTCGGCGGTGGTTGCAGGAAGGTTCAAGAATCAAGCAGTGTACTGGGTTGGACCCTTGCTTGGAGCAACATTTGCTGGCCTTCTCTATGATAATGTTGTCTTCCCAAGTCATGTTCCTGTTTCTGTTAGCGGAGCTTCAGACGGTATTGCGGCATAGTTTCAGACGGTATTGCGGCATAGTTGCATTGTTGCCATTTTTTCCAGATGTTGCCTATATTTTTATTTTTTCCCCCTAAATAGCTCATTTGTGCGACTTACTGTATTTATTTTTATTTATTTACAGTGGATATTGTATTATTACTGGGAATGGATATTTAAGCCATGAATTAAATTATTTGATTCATTTTAGTATAAAGATGTCAAGTTTAAATCTAATGTTCAATTTGGTAAAACTTATGAAAATAATTTTTTCAATTGGTAAAAGTTATTGATAAAAGTTGTATTGAAAAAGGTTATATTTCAAAAACGTAAATAATTATTTGATAACTAAAATTTAAAATAACTTATAAATTAAAAAACAGTTTATCACATGTTTGAAAAATGATACGATTAAAAATATTTTTTACAATAAATATATATATATTTTATTTATCTTGACTCAACAATGAACTTTTTTTTGTTAATCGAATCATTCAACGGTAGTTAAAAATAATTGTAATTATCTTTTAATTATTTATTATCTAAAATATTTTAGCTTGAAAATACATTATGCATTTATTTCATACAAAATGTATTGCGTTTGAGATATTACACACTACTAGTAAATTCAATTTGCAATATATCGAAATCGGTGGACTTTTTATGCAAAACTAATTTCACCTTAGTTGAGAATTGTAAAAATAGAATATTTATTTGCTTGATTTGGATCAATATTGAAAAAAATCCTAAAAATATAAAATTTTAAACGTAAACAATAAATAAAGAGAAAGAAAAATTGAGAGAAAAAAGAATATGTAGAAAAAAATGCTCCTCTTCCTTTTTTTATATCAAGTATAATTGTCATTATTATGAAATAAAATAAAAGATATTTTTATTTAAAATAAATTTTAAATCAGTTATTCTTAAAAATTAAAATTAAAATTTTCTGAAAAGTTTGGATTTGTAACTTTTTACAATAGAAAGTTTTTCACTATTTACAAAATTATTTTTTCAAAAATTAATATTTACCAAACATATATTTTTATCACATAATTATATTTTTTTGTGATAAAATTGTTATTTTTTTTAAATTTATTTCACCAAATTATTGTTATTATAGTAAATTTAAAATGCAATTTAATGTATTTTTTTCATTTTTATTCTTTATATAAAATAATAAAATATTTAATAATTTAATTAATATTTATTTTTTATACATTTTATAACGATAGTCTAAATTGAATAGAAAATTTCTAATTTATTCCGTACAATTTTATATAAAAATTAACAAAATTAATAATTATTTTAATATTAATAATATGGATAAAAAAATAACAAGAGAGAAATTTAGTATATTTAACAATAATTCTATTTTTTTTTGTTTCTACAAAATCCTTTGGGATAAGGGGCAAATTAATCCCTGAAGTTTGGCAAAATGTGCAATGTGAGGCCTAATGTTTTTTTTTGTGAAATGTAGGACCTAATATTTGTAAATTGGTGTAATGTGACCTCCACCATCACAGTGCCGTTAGCGGCGTTAGTTAATCATCGACGTGGCACGTTATGTGACATGTGGCGTTCCAGCTGGCAAGACGTGGCGATGACATGGCTTGGACTTGACATGTAATCGCCATGTGGCGTGCCATGTGCGCCTCACTTGACATGTTAAATTAGGGTAAAAAAATTACTCAATCTGTTTGTGCAGTTGTTGGCTTCCCCAAAAAGTCGAAGCTTGTTCTCCTTTCCAATCGACGATGTCGTGAAGTTCTCCTCACCGGTTATTGGTGCAATTTCGTAAACGGCAACGAGTTTTGGCCAGCAAAGCGATTGACGTTGTTAAGTAAGGGTTAGTAGGATAATATTGAAACGTAGAACCTGTAAGGTGTTGCTGAACATGTCAAACTTGGAATGGCAGGAGCGAAGGTCGAAGAAATAGAGCGATTGTGGATCTGATGGCAGCCGATGGTTCCAGTGAAGAGGATGCACTGTCCAGGTAAGTTAATTTAATTTTTTTTTCGTAAGTGGAATGTCGATTTTCGAAATGGATTTTTATAAGGGTTATATTTTGTCGAGATTGCTGAGATATTTATCTTTTTTGGGGAAATGATGAATAAATTTATAGATGTTGATGTTTGGGTTGATTTTTCTTTTTGTGGTCCCTATGTTTGTGGTGTATTTCACTTTTTGTATTTTACTTGTTGTTGGTTTATTTTTATATTCATTCTTATTGTGCGTGCAAGGTTGATTAAGTGATGGCAGTGTTGTAGAAGTGGTTCTGTATTGTTGTTCTGTGATGTGTGATGGAAATTGTGTATGATTTGTTGTGCATGGGGAGATACAATGGGAGTGTTAATTTGTGTTTTAACTTGGGGGGAAGATGGGAATTTGGTACGAAATTGGAATATAAGTATGGAAAGAAAGATGTGTTTTATGGATTTGACCTGGATCTAATTAGCTACAGGAATGTTTATATATAGTGAATTTGCTAATAGATTTGCAGTAAAGTATCTCATTTATTTGGTTTGTTGTGAACCAGGAAAATAATTGGATAATGGATTATTTATTTTTTATGGAGATACTAGTGTACATAGGATATTAGAGTGTATGGGCCCTTTAAATAGGGATGTAAGTTTATTTCTAATTTCACATTATGATCTTATTGTATTTTCCTAAAGTATGCTTGATAAAATTGAAATTAATAGAGATGTAAGTAATGTTGATGGGCCTTAAAGTGTAAATGGGTCAGGGCCAACTAATGTGAATGAGTCAAGGGAAGTAGGAGATAAACCTAGCCAGCAAACAGACAATTTCATTGCTGCAAAGGGAAAGATAGTTAGTGAAAACCCCTATTACAGTAGTAGTGATGATTCAATTGACAGTGGGGATGGCAGGGAAGGCTATTCTGATAGCAATATAGAAGAAATAGATAGTGATTCATCATTAGGGTATGAAAGTAAAGAGGAAATAGATTTAGGGAAAGTAGTGAATGAGAGGGAAGTGAAATCCAGTATAGCAAAAAAGAGAGTTAGGTATGATCTAAAAGAAGGGAAAGCATACTTTAGAAAAAGGGATGACTTTTGAAAATGTTAAAGCTGTTAGGGATGCCTTGGTTGGATATCCAGTAAATCATATCTCCTCCTACTACCATCGAGACAGTTATATAGCTACTTACGAGAACAAAAGGCAATCTGTGAAAGGTAAGAGATTCTGGAAAGTTCATTTAGTCCAGCTAATTGAACCACCTCCTATACCAAAAATGCTAGGAAGGCCCAAGAAAATGAGGAAAAAGGACAAAAGTTCGACTCAAAAATATGTTGAAGAAAAGGAGGACACAGCTGCAACTCAAACTTCATCAAACAAAAGAAAAGGTCCTGAAATCCAGAAGCTGTTTAAGAAGGGAAAGCAGTAAAATTGTGGTATATGTGGGGAATATGGGCATAATAAAAGGAGCCGTAAAAAGGTATTAGCAACTTATTAAAATTGTAACTATGCTGGAATATTAAAATTTTTTACATTGTCTCATTTGTCACAGGTTAATAGAAAGAAAGGAGAGCAAGATGAGGCATATGCACCATATGTTAAAGCAACACGAGCACCTGAGGCTGGTCCTGCACCTCAAGCTACACGAGCACCTGTCCTTGATGCTAGTCCTGTAATGGCCTCAACACAGGTCTGGCCGTTGAACAGTAAATTCCGATGGTGAAAAGTGCATTCGGGCCGTAAAACGGATCCGAAAGTGAAAAATATTTTATTTGACCATCGGGAAGTATTGGTCATGGTGAGTCCGGGGTTGAAATTTGAAGTGAAATCGAGGTCAAATAGGCCTCTAAAAGTCAAAAATACGAAAAAGGTAGATAGTCAATTTTCCTGATAGGGAAGGTGACTTGATTTTGCATAAATTTTTAAAAATAGTAAATGAACTCCAAAAATTTCCATATTTTTCAGATCTTCATGAAATTTTATGTAGAATATTTTGGTATAAAGAAATAAATTTTTCGGAGAAGTCGACAGTTGTCGAATCGAACCAGTTCGGTTGAATCGGACCAGTAACGAACTCCGATTGAGCCGAAATTTTATGTACTACCTATTTTTGATATTTTAAAAATTATGGAATCAAAATTGAAGAGAATTGAAGTGAGAAAGTGAGAGAATTTTATGTGGGCCTTTAGAGAGGTGAAATTGGGCCTTAAAGAATTAAATCAAGCCTTTGGATTTTTAGCCCAAAGTTTGGCCCATTTGGAGGATTATATAAAGGGGAATTATCTACCAAGTTCCAGCAGATTCTCCCATCTCCTTCCTCCTCTTCTCTTGGCCGAAACATCCTCTCCCATTTCTCTCTCAAGATTTCTTCAATTTTGCTCCATTTTATTTGATATTCAAGCACCTCACCCCTAATTCTATCCCTCTAGACTAGTATTCCAGCCTCAAACCTTTGATTTGAAGGATTAAAGCAAGAAAATTTCTAAGGGAAAGCTTAAGGTGTCTTAAGGAGGTAAGTGAAAATCATGGTCTTAAATTGATTTGTTGGCATCTCTAAGTATATTAGGGTGTCTAGAGTTCATATATGTAGTTAAATTAAGTAAATAAGATCAAAAAGGTAGAGTTTCTTCTAATGGAAAATTCGGCTTCTTTGGATTCAAGGAGGAGAGCCATCCAATCCAACCAAAGGCAAGGAAAAGAAAGTATAAGCATCATAAAGCAAGGAAAATAGGTAAGTGACTAATAAATCTTAGTAATTTCATTGATTTTAAATGAATATCCTTTATGTAACTTAAGGAACTTATGATTAAAGTGGTGTATAACTAAAATAATGATAGACTAGTGTTAAAAGACCTTAAGTTAAGTGTGAATAAATGCTTAAATGAATGATTAAGTGAATATATAGCATGGGTCCTTTGTTGGCCGAATGGTATACTTGAGGAGACTAAAGTTTATTTGATGAATTTTGATGAAATTAAGCCTTTAAATGATGTTAGAAGTGAAATAATACTCTTATGAATTTTTATGGAATTTATAGAAATTAAATGAATATTTTAGAAATAAATTATCAATTATGTAAGTAATGAAAGTATTGAAATAATGTGAAATAATGTGTGTTTTGTTGAGAAAATGATTGATTTTGGTGAATTATGGTGAAATAATTCACAAATTATGTAAAATAATTGAAAAGAATAATTAATAAGTAAAATAAGAATAAGTAAGTAAAGAAATATTAAGAAAATGAAGTTTTGATTGAGATTTTGATGAAAACATGCCCTTAGAAATAGTCTGGCAGTGAAAACCTAGTTCAGGATATAATTGGCTAGCCATAGGGACATCTGAACCGCGGTGCAAGTCATGGCGACTTGCTTTGCTATGGTAGGATCACTGATCTCCATAGCTTTGTCTGTATCTGATATCTATTCTGTGGAAAAATGATCTGTGAGGTCATTTTTCAGTCTGTCTGGGATCCATGGGGTCCACGTTTCGAGTATCCTGTCGGAGAATTTCTATCGGTACTGTAATAGGGACATGAAAGTGATAATAAGTTAAAAGAAGTGAAAGAAAGATAAAAGTGAAGTTTATGTAGAAAAAGGACCTAAAGGAAAGAAAATAATAGTGTTGGGGCAAAATGGTAATTTTGCCAAATGTATAATTAATATGTAAAAATGAATAAGAAATAGTTAACAAGGGTAAAATGGTAATTTGGAGACTTAACAGTGCTAAAATATAAAGTTTTTGTGATACAGGGACTAAAATATAATTTTACCTAAAAGTGGTAAAATAAGGCATAAATGATGAATAAATGAAGAAATAGTATAAGAAAAATGATAATAAAAGTCTATAATGGCAAAATTGTAAATATGAGATAAAAAGGGACAATTTTGTAATTTTGTAAAACTTTAAGGATTAAATTGAATTTGAATAACAATTAAATAATAAATGAGAATAAAAGTAAATTATGTAAGTAATAACTGTTTTCCTTGATTTTCGAGTAAAATATGTTATATTGAAGTTTAATTAAATAATCGAATTTTAATATTATATGGAAGTGCTAGGATTGTTAGTCACCACTGAGCATAATTTATGCTCAGCATGTAGTTTCTGCTGCATGCAGGTAACGAGTCAAAGGAGCAGTAGTGCACAATCCAAGGAAGATATTGTGTTGTATAGTTACAATGTAATCTGGCATGTATAATGTTAAGTAGTTATGGCATGTATATAAACGGACAGTTGGGTATGAAGACATATTTTTGTAAAGACATATGGATGTATATTTATGCTTGTGGTTATGGTCTGGATATGATATGTTGATGTATTGATGGAGTTATGAAGGTTGAGATGTTTATATTAGAAGTGTTGTGCCTCTGAGAGGCTGTGTTTTGTCTGATTTTTCAGGGGGATATTTAGAAATACAGCCGTTATGATGCCGAAATTTTGTTAAATAAATAATAATCCGAAATCCTTATAGGTTATTGATCAACTAAGTTGAATTTATTATATTAAGTATTCTTGTAAAAAAAAAAATTTACCGGCGTGCGCACACTGTTCAGTTAGATCGGAGTGATAAGGGTGTTACAAGTCCTTCATCAAAAAAAGCAAGAAAACCAAATATCCTTTTGAGGCAAAAGATGCTTCAAACAAACATCAATTCAAATTAACCTACATAAGAACGTGGTTTTGGTGTTTTCTACAACGATCAAGGAAATATGATTTATAATGTAAGTTTACTTTTGTACAACATACTGCTTAAACTTAATATTTTGAGGCATGCACTTGTTTAGTAAAATTAATTATTTTTTTTACCTAATTGTAATTGAATATAGCAGCCTGGACTAGATTCAAGTTATGTGGTTGGATCATATATAGCTGGAATTGAAAATTCTAATGATGAGGATCTAGATCCTATCATGCCAGACCATGATCCAGACCCTAAGAAGAAATTTTTCATTCCATGTGAGAAGGACATTAACATAATGGGAAGGAAAAAACAACATGTTCCTACTGGTTCAAGACTTATACAGTCAAGAGGCAATGGATATGATGTGCCAATTCCATCAAATTTGCCATTCAAGCCTCCCACAAAGAAGACAATTCTTTTACAAGATCTGGACAAGGAGAATAATCAAAGAAAATCTAACATAACCAAAAAGGATTAGCTATGTTTTTTTACATGTAAAGTTTGAAACTGTAATGCTGGATGATTAATGGTTGTATTTTTTGTGCCTTGATAGGGTTTGTAATTTTTTGGATGTTCAGCCCAATTCTATCATTTTGTAAATCATGTTTAGGTAATGGTCTGTCACTAACCAGCATTAGTCGACAACAACATTAGTTGTTAATCTATCAATTTTTAATTATTTTAGCTTATGGATGTTGATATGTTGGCATTATAAGTTATTAACTGTCATTGGAAATATCATTGGAAATATTGCTTACCAGGAATCTGCATAAACCAATCACTCTAACTATAACCATCACAGGCACACAAATTGCAGGTAGGTGCTTAATTGTAAGTTCATGTATCTGTAACATCATGACAACAACTCTATGTACAAACCATATCTATATTAAATTTACCAGTGCAATTACATTACCATAAAACCAATGGAGCCCATACACTAGAATTTCGAAATACACTTAATCCAAATATAGATTAACATTTTTTTTACACCAACAATACAATTAAAACTACTTCACACAAGCAATAAACATGCAACCAACAATAAATGCACATAGCATTTGCATCAACCACCTAAACCAACCATAACTGACAGCTCCTGAACTAACTAACTTATCCATCTCTTTCTTCATTCTCATCATCATCTCATAATACACATCACTTTCATTCATTTGCATATTCATGTCTTGGCTTTTGATCCTCTTGTTCAATCTCATAATTTTTTTCTCCAGCTTCATTATCTTCCTGTACATATCATACAGTAAGATTCTTGACCTCTCTCTCATCTCATCAACAGTGTCATACCAAGCAAAGAAACTGCATTCCATCGCCTATTAATAGATCAAAAAAATACAAAACCCTCATTCTCACATATTACAATATCATAAATAACTTGCACATAAAATACAAAGCTGATACTTACATTACTTACGCCAAATTTTGGGCATTTGTAATAACACCTTCCTGAATTTAATATGCTCCACAAAATTAACCTAATGGCTTTGTCACCGCAAAAATACTTTGGCCATGCTACTTTATTCATATAGTCCTCATTATTTTTCCTGGTTCGAAATCGCATGTCTGATAACAAGAAGGTTGAGTTTTATGAAGATATGACGGTTTATTGGTTGACTAATATAACAAGCTTTTAAAACAAGGAGAAGACCGAATTTACTGGAAGAACAACGGCTGCAATGGAGAGAAAGAGCAAGAAAGACGATGGAATGCAGTTGATAACATAATGGATATAGGGTAATTTTTTTTTATCCTAATTTAACATGTCATGTGAGGCGCACATGGCACGCCACGTGGCGCTGACATGTCACGTTCAAGTCATGTCATCACCACATCTTATCGGTTGGAATGCCACGTGTCACATAATGTACCACGTCGATGGTTAATTGACGCCGCTAATGACACCATAATGATGGAGATCACATTACATCAATTTACAAATATCAGATCCTACATTACGGAAAAAAAAATATATATATATATATATATTAGACCTTATATTGCACATTTTGCCAAACTTCAGGGCTAATTTGGCCCTTATCCCAAATCCTTTTAACAAAGATGATCAGTAAAATATTGAATCCATAGCCAAATGGATCAACAGGCGGCGGAATCAAATGGTCAAAAGTATATAGTGTCGAAACACTGAAATATATAATAGGTTTGCTCTCTTATCGCTCCAGAAGCTAAAACTTCAACTTCTCAGACGGTCGGACCAGAAAAACCTCTCTTCAACGGCCATTAATGGCGCCCGAAGCTCTCACCACTTTCCTCTGTCCTATTTCTCTTCCCCACCAGCTAACACATTTCAACGCTAAATTCCTCAAATTTTACTCAAAACACACTTCCATCTTCTGCAAATCCACGCAATCCCCAAAAACGCCGGTCTCAGAGACCCAACTATCAGTTTCCATACCCGAACCCGGTGGTACCGGGGCTGCTGCCACAACCCCAGGAGAGCAGTTTCTTGAGCGCCAGAAAGCATACGAGGCTGCCAAGCTGGTAATGAAAGAGGCTAGGAAGAAACGGAGGAAAGAAAAAGAGAAGACTTTGAAAATGAATACGGCGGTATTTTCTTGTTACGGGTGTGGGGCTCCATTGCAGACTTGGGATCAGGAAGCTCCCGGCTATGTCGATCCGGATACTTATGAATTGGTAGGTTCTCGTGCTTTGTCTATAAGAAAGGTGCTCGAAATTCGAATTGTTTCTTTTTCCTAATTTGCTGTTTTAGCTTGGAAAAATCAACTTTGGTTGCTCCAAAGATATAAAAGTTTATTTTTTGTTGCAGAAGAAGAGACACCGCCAGCTTAGAACTGTTCTTTGTGGAAGATGCAAGCTTTTATCTCATGGCCACATGATAACTGCTGTTGGTGGAAATGGAGGGTATCCTGGTGGGAAGCAGTTCGTTTCAGCTGATGAACTCAGGGAAAAGCTGTCTCATTTGCGCCATGAGAGAGCTTTGATTGTTAAATTGGTGAGTTCTTCCCTGTAACTTAATTGGAAACTACCTTCAAAATTCCTTATGTTACGTGAATCTGACAAGCTATTAATCTTTTGGGAGGAGTTAGGTTGATATTGTGGATTTCAATGGCAGCTTTTTGGCTCGTGTACGTGATGTTGCTGGTGCAAATCCAATAATATTGGTTGTAACTAAGGTCATATGCTTGCTGTTGGTTAGTTGTAACGTTATGATATCTACTAAGGGTTCTTTGAGCAAAATTTTCTCAAGTTCTATATCTTTCACTGTCAGATTGATCTCCTCCCAAAAGAGACTGATCTTAATTGTGTTGGCGATTGGGTTGTAGAAGCCACTACCAAGAAGAAGCTTAAGTAAGGTTTGAACGTCTTATTTGCTTTTTCAATGTTTACAGTATTGTTTGTAGGATTTTCTTTTGAAAAAAGAAATATCCATGCTTTTGATATCGTTTACCTGGCGTGAAGATGTATCAATGTATGTTTATTTAATTCTCCCTCACCCTAAAATCCAACTTTTCTGCATTAAGGTTGCTAGTGAGTTATTCTAAATCAGAAGGATATGTGTGATTCTGAGACAGAGCGCTCTGTTTTGCAGTGTTATGAGCGTTCACCTTACAAGCTCAAAGTCATTAGTTGGAGTCACTGGAGTTCTCTCAGAAATTCAAAAGGAGAAAAAGGTATTTTTGGCATTAATACTTAAATTGATGCCAATTGCTTTTGCATGTTTTCTTTTTGTTGTACATTTGCTAATTACATCTCATGTGCACGTTCTGCTTTTGCACTTTGGTTGCATTCGTTCACTGTAAAGACAAATATTTGCACTTAGTTTGAATTCTTTCCCCTCCCACTAAAGGGAGGCATGGGTGGAGAAAGAATGAAGACATATTTGTGCTATCCTTGTATGAATATTTAACCTGATAAAGGGGAAAAAGAGATCTTGGCATAAAATTTTAATGCCGGAGGTTTATAGTAGCATTTCTTTGCTGTAAACAACTAGGAATTTTTTTTTTTTTATGTATCATTACATTTGTGTGATAGTTTGTCATACAACGGCTTTTGCATCTTCTCTTATACGCCATTTTTGCCAATAAGACATGTTATAGAATCAGATTTTGGATACTGTGAAACAAATGATCAGTTTCCGTAACATTTCATTAACTTGAGTTTCTTTTTGTATTTATATTGTGGTGCAGGGCCGTGATGTGTACATTTTGGTTGGTAACTCTCTTAACTGGAAATGTGACATTGAATTGACAGTTTTTCCCCCCTTCCTTTTTCTTTGCCCCTCCAACAAAATGCATTTGTCATGATATTGGTACATTTGTTTATCTCCCTTTAACTTGCAAATGCTTGAATAAGAGGGGATTTTAAATTAGTATTGTATGGCATCAGAAAATATATGGCCCTCATTTTCTTTCCAGATTATCTATCAGAGAATTGAATGCAAATCAGACTAGCAAGCAAAGTCCCACTTAACAGCTGGGAGAATACAATTTCGTTTTGTAAGGATGCTGACAAGTTAAAGTGCTTAGATGTCAATCTGTTTGGGGGGGGGGTGTAATATTACATTTCTTAACATGATTCAATGTCAAGTTCCTTGATTTATTTGAGTTGAATCATTTTCCGGTCTGTTGTATAGCTTATGAGAGTCTTATTGTGCTTTCAATGTTGGAAGATCTCTGTAAATCTATCCTCTGACTCTTTGAGTCAAATAGCAGAATAGGAAGAAAATATTTCTCTAGTGTCTTTTGATCAAATAGCCTTGAGAATTCTATCGATGCATTTGATTGACATTTTCACACTTGCCTGATTGGTCAAAGTAGTTAAAAGACTAAGCTACAAGCTCAACATGTAAAAAGAAAATTTTCTGCCTCTGGATTTCAATATTGCAATGGAATTCTACAATGTAGGTAGGATAGGGAAGTAGAATGTGAACTCTTGTGAGATATGAACGAACAATATTTGTCACATACTATGAAATTAATCTTTATATGTAAACACAAGTGGTTGCTTGTGCTTGCAAACTTGGTCAATGTTCTAGCATTAAGTACTTTTTTCTTGAAACTTTGTTGTCTATGCTTTTATTTAAAAAATTTAAATTGCATGATTTGTGAATTCGTTTATGTTAATAGTTAATGTCATATTTTATACAGGGTTCGGCAAATGTCGGGAAATCAGCATTCATCAATGCTTTACTAAGTAAGTGAACATTATTGTTGAGGCAAGATCATGAAAGTAACATGATGTTTGAAAGATGGGTACAATGTGAAAGAACGTTGTTTCTTCCCCCATAAAAGTAGCTGGGAATTCTGAGCCTGATCTCAAGCACCAAGTGCATACAAAACTTATCAATCGAAATGGATGAGAAACTTGAAAGGAATAGCTAGTGGCTTTTAATCAAGTTGAGGATTTGAATTTAATCTCATTTTGACTTTGCTACTATGCTTTGGCGTCCACTACATCAAATGAGTGGTCCTCTTAGACCTCACCACACTGCCAATATTAATTTACCTTTCTGTCCAATTAGAAATAGCATCGTCAGTACCCTGTTGATTACCAGTATACTAGTTCAAACTCTTTTTGGGTCATCGGACCTCATTGTTATAATTACAGTTCATTTTTGATTTTATTTTTTTAAATTCTCTTTGTTAAGTATTCCCTCTGTTTTAACTTTGGCATCTTCTTGTACATCAGAAATGATGGCAGAACGGGATCCAGCTGCTGCAGCTGCCCAAAAATATAGACCAATACAATCTGCTGTTCCTGGAACTACCTTGGGTTCAATTCAGATTGATGCCTTTCTCGGAGGAGGGGTATGCTTTTCTAGTTACTGCATTATATGTTCATTGTTAGTTTGTCCTTTGTGGTTTTATAACTTGTGATAGTTTTCTAGCACAGATAACACACTGCATTTGAAGTTTGTTTTCTTTAGTGCCTTATGAATGATTTTGCTAGACATGTTAACCCTCTCTTTCTTAGTGCTCCTGAAAATTTAACCTTACCTTTTTCTTTTGTAGAAATTATTTGACACACCTGGAGTTCATCTCCACCACAGGCAAGCTGCAGTGGTTCATTCAGATGATTTAACTGTTCTTGCTCCGCGAAGTCGTCTCAGGGGTCAATCTTTTCCTGTATGTTCTCTTTAAAATATCCTTCAAGATTAGGTCTTTTGCACTCTACTCCCTCACTCACTACTTTGCTGTACCAGAATGCAAAGGTGGCCTTGGAAAATGGTTTGGCAGAGAAATTTGAATCCAATGGCTTGAATGGGTTTTCGATATTTTGGGGAGGTCTAGTGCGAATTGATGTCTTGAAGGTTTGTGTCTTACAATTGTCGGAATTCTTTATTGTTAGCTTGGGATATTCATGTCTTGCCATTTTTAAGTGTCCATATGTTATGAGTCATGGTACTTTCAGGTTCTCCCAGAAACCAGCTTAATATTCTATGGCCCCAAAGCTTTGCAAATTCATATAGTACCTACTGATGAAGCTGATGAATTTTACCAGGTAATTTGAATCTCTGCTTAAGACTTACCATGCTCTTTTAGCTTTCTTTCATTTGGAGGAATTGACCACAATGGAGGAACATCTTGATCACCTATTAAGTTCTTGCATTTGAGCATATGGGTGCAATTATGGCTTACTTTGATTTATAAAATCTAAGGAGCAATAAAGTTGTGCTAGTTATTTACTTTGTCGTATCATTTGCAAACTATGTTGCATTTTAAATGTTAAAGCAAGTGCTTGTATATTTGTTCCAGAAAGAGGTAGGAGTTCTATTGACACCTCCAACTGGAAAAGAGAGAGTGAAAGATTGGAAAGGACTTGGAATTGTGCGTAACTTGCAAATAGAATTCGAAGATGCAGAGAGGTTAGTTTGCAGTTTGCACCAGTGGTCATATAATTGATGGCCATTGTTACATTTCTATTTTTATCCGGTTTATTAAATAAGAGGCATTTCCTGTGCATAGATTAGGAGATATCCTGGTTTTGTTTGTGGTAAAAGTTTGGAATCAAATAGGCATGGAAATTGTTTTTTTGCCTTGGCAGACCTGCAAGTGATGTGGCTATATCTGGTCTGGGATGGATCACTGTTGAACAGGTGAACAGATCACGCAGAAGGCCTGATCTGAACTTAGATATTACTGTCAAACAACTGCATTTGGCTGTCCATGTTCCCAAGCCAGTAGAGATTTTTGTTCGGCCACCATTGCCAGTGGGGAAAGCTGGATCAGAGTGGTATCAGTACCGAGAGTTGACAGAGAAGGAAGAAGAATTAAGACCGAAATGGCATTTCTAGCTTCTTCTTTCTTTGTAAATAATATTTTCTGTATAAGAATATTATTTTGTCCAGTAAAGGATTGCGGGCCTAAGGCTTGGCCATTGTTCTGGATGATGCCTGAGAGAGGCTGGAGGTCTAGCGCTCTAAAAGGAAGAATTGCTAGTAGCCTGGAAGTTGAAAGAAAAACAGCTAATGGATCCAAAATGAACCACAATCTACGAATAAGAGGCTACAAAATGACTTTTGCTATCTAAATTAATGATACAAGTTCTTGAAGTCCAGGAATGTACCAGTCTACCGCCGATTATTTTAGAAATGAAGTTCTAATTTAAAAAGGTAAACCATTCATACCAAGATCAAGAAAGAAACTTTGGCTTGTAATACGTCAACCATTGAGAAGAAAGAAAAAGAAAAGCAGAAGAAATGGAAGCGACGGGGAGCTCAGAAGCTAGAGGTTTATAAAAAAAGGGTCTGTCATGCCCAAATTAGGCATTCAGACAAGAAATTAACTTCTAATCATCGCATCCCCTTTCGATCTTAAAGCTTTCAAAAAACACAGACACTACCAATCAAAAGAAATTTCAAAATTATGAGAAACCAGCAGCAGAAGGCTCAGACACGCATAAATGCAGTCATCAAGCACGAAAGCAGCTGATTTTTGGTCCATCAAAAATCAGCTGTAAAATCAGTATCGAGAAATGTAATTTCGTCTTCACAGCCCTCTGATTACAGTTACATTTAGCAAAGCCAAAACAAAAGCAACATCTAGAACCAAATTTCGTTCGTAAGAAGTCGAATTAATAAATTAGAAGAAAAAGTTAAAGAAAAATTTGAATCGGGAAATAATAAATGGGAACCGAAGATTTCAAGTGGCAGATATTGGTTTCGGGCAGCGAGATCGGAAGAAGACTATGGCTGGAAGGCTGTAGGGTTACGTAAGATATTTTTATATGCAAAATGTGTTATGGGCCATGCTCATTAAAAACATACAAGTAGCCCACTTTAATTTTTTAGCCTGAAACCCTCACCTTTATGCGCTTGAGCTTTTCTCCTGCTTCTTTAGGTATTTTTGAGAGGAATTTACGCCAAATACCCATTTTTTTACTCTACTTTTTGAAAATACACTCTCCAATTTAAAAGTTTTAAAATTACCTTTTTTTAATTTTTTATTTTTAAAAATACCTTTTTTTTAACTCTGTAAACTCCCTCTTGCAGTATCGTTATCCATCTTCGTCTCTTGCTTTATCTTGATCCATTTTCATCTCTTGCTTCAGCTTTCGATCATTTTGTGCAAATTATTATCTCTTGTTTCGGTTTTCCAACTCCGAATCGATTGATTCTCCGTGTTTGTCGTCATCATCTTCGAGCATCAATTCTAACTTTGACATTACTGTTTCCTACTGTGTTCTTTTATTTTCTAATTTCTTTCTTTATTTTGTATTTATTCATCTATGCAAATGATTTTCACACTTCATAGTTTTCGCTTTTTTTTTTAATTATTCTCTGCTAATTGTTAACCATTATCATTCCAAGAACTTGTTTTTTTTTTCAATGCGTTGATTCATGGGATTGTGAACAATTCCCGTTTTACCATTTGCCATTTTGTTCTCATGTTGAGGATGAATATGGTTGATATATATGTTAAAGTTGAGGAATTGAGTTTTGCTCTCAAGCTGTTTGATGAAACTCCTCAGAGATTTAATGGGAATGGCACATTGTTATGGAACGCGTTTCTAAAGAATAATAATCCGTCCCTCAAACAGTGATAAATCTTTCGTTTAATACCTGAAAATTAAATTAACACTCAGCTAATTAACAGAAGAAATAAACATTCTTTTTCTGGAAAAATAATTAAGAACAATACATTCTTAATCCTCTTGTATAGATAAATAAACCATTCAAAGCAGAACAAAGCTTAGAGATCAAAATCCCAATATGAAAATTAAAAGATTTTTATACTTATCCATTTACTGGTTGCCTTTGGTTCAGCTTATGGAAATAAGTAGTTTATCTTGATCTTCATTTCATCAACAAACCTAAATTTTTCTTGAATGCTTTCCAGCCTCTAGCAACGTTTTGATGATGATGGCAACTTAGTGGATGAATCAACCAAAGAGAAACTGAAAGAAATTCTTGTTATCTTGCGGGACTTCACTCTGCGTCCTAAGAATTAGAGTATCTAACTACATGTAATGTTTGTTTTTTTTTTCATTCAAGTTTTACTATATCGAATTTCTGTTATCGTTTTGTGTTGTTTGATATAAAATAAATAGCTTTTAAAGTAATTGATGAAGTTCAATCATAAATCACTCCCTCGATATTGCTGCCAACGGAGGCAACTTTTGCCCAGCTGGTAGCAAAAGAGGCCGCTGATGATGCATCGACAATTCCATGCCTAATGCTTATACTTGTTGCCATACCTCCGTAGTCGAAATAATTCATTTGAGTTGCCAAGATTACCTCATGATGAAAATCCTGTTTTGAAATTTGGTATACCAGCTGATAGATCTGGTATATCGTCCGACATACTAAATTCCATAAAGCAAATGTTAATTATGCTTGCTTTGAGCCCCTCATCTTCAGGTAAAGCACCCCACTATTCTAATTCAATATGAAAATAATGTATTGTAATAGCACAATTTAGCTTAACAGATTATCCAAATGCAGGGGAAAACACACAGGCTATTGAATCACCAGTAGTTTAAAATAAAGGCCACTTGATAAATGTAAAACTCCTTTTAAGATAACACCTGTTCTGCAATAAATGCCATGAGTGGAACAACACCGTTCATCACAAAAGAACATGAACACTGTTCAATGCTTAAAAATCATCATAAGAACATGTTAGGAATCCCCTTGCACAATAAATGAATACAAATAAAAGATCAAAAGCTAAAATTATTCTACAAATATTACAACTTATAGCTTTTTTGTTTTCAAAGATGTGAACTATTTTATTTTGTTAATCTATCTAGAAATTATTCTTTTTATTACAAAATTCTGTCTATATGATGTTCTATAGATATATTGAGGGAGCTCAGAGTTGCTAGAGAAAACAAGAGTCATGGTCTGACTTGGTAAAGTTGAATGCTACAATTGATAGAGGAGACTAGCTGACTTGCCGATGCCATTGACCTATTTTTTTACTTGAAATTATATTCTGAATTTTGATATACTGGGGGTATACCAGGTATACCAAATTTCAAAATACAATTTTAGTTCTTTTTTCCTTGTTACCCCCGGCTGAACCTGTACATAACTTGGTAGAATGTTTAATGAGTATTTACAGTCCCGTTTGGTCAATGTGTCTTTTTGCCAAGCAGGAAAGAACAGGCAAGCTTGATTCGCAAAACACAACATTGCCTTGTGGGGATATGCCATTTTGGGGCAAGGCTAACTAGCCAAGAGAAAAGCAGTGCTAGAGCAGCAATGCTGCATTTATAACAAAGTACCATCTTTTTCACCCTTTGAGAACCGTAATGCACACTCACTTCTCTTTCAAGCCGTATGCTCAACTTTCTAGCGGTATACCGGGTGGTATACCGGTATACCGTCTGGTATACCAAAATATTGGATGAAATTTTAATTCTGGAATTTGGTATACCAGGTGGTATACCGGTATACCGTCTGGTATACCAAATTCCAAAATACAATTTTAGTTCTGAAATTTGGTATACCAGGTGGTATACCGGTATACCGTCTGGTATACCAAATTCCAAAATACAATTTTAGTTTTGGAATTTAGTATACCAGGTGGTATACCGGTATACCGTCTGGTATACCAAATTCCAAAATACAATTTTAGTTCTGGAATTTGGTATACCAGGTGGTATACCGGTATACCGTCTGGTATACCAAATTCTTCATTATTATTTCTCCTTATTTTTTCTATCTAAAAATTCATTATTATCGATTTTGTATACCAAATTCTTCCTTATTATTTCTCCTTATTTTTTCTATCTAAAAATTCATTATTATCGATTTTCGGATTTCTCCTTATTTTTTCTATCTAAAAATTCATCGATTTTCAGATTTCTCCTTATTTTTTCTATCTAAAAATTCATTATTATCGATTTTCGGATTAATTTAAGTCTTTGTTTATTCCATTTACCTACCGAAACACTTATTATTTGACTTGCGCTCTCTTTCATACCTTTCTTTGCACTTACGACGGCACTCCGATCTTTGCTCTCCTTGCCTTTCGCATTTTTGTTGGCATTCTCTCAGCCTTTTCTTAGGATCAGTTTCTCCCCCTCTACTCTCTCGCTCTTTTTTCTCTCTGTGATACTCTTCACATTCTCGCAGGCAACTCTCCTTCTCTTCTGGATCGAATTGGCGCTGGACTTCGCATTGGTGTTTGCACTGCTTTAGATCCGGATCAGTTTTAGCTAAAGCTAAGCTACCACAAAGAACCAGAGCTGACAAAAGTAATAAAACTAAAGAAAGCTTCATATTTTCTCTGCCACTATTTGACTTGCGCTTGTCTCTCGATGCAGGGAACTAGACATTGGAAATGGATTTTATAGTGGAAAAACGCAGAAATAAAAGATGGGATTGGAACAAAGCAGAAAGATTTGCATGCAAGGAGACGAGTGTCACCTTAACGTGTCCATCATGCACCAAACTTAGTCGCCGCGTAATAGTTAGCAGCACTTGATTGACAGGGAACATGCCAAGGAAGGACAGCTAATGTTGCGAATTATTATAATTAAAATATCCAATTAATTAATTGAACTTAATAAGATTAGTAACCGAAACTATATAATACTAAATTAAAATTTAAAAACGAGATGAAATCTTGAATTTATCGATTTGCTGAGCACCGGGAAAAAATTTATCTTGAATTTATCGATTTGTCTTCTGAAATGAAGTTTGGAAATTTGAATTTATCTCGGAAATCTTGAATTTACCAATTTGCTGAGCACCGGAAAAAAATTGAATTCTATGTTTTTTATTCTTCGAAAGAGGTATAAATTGCGATCATCGTAATTGCAGGACCTGAAGACTGCTATCATTGAAGGAGATGTGGTGGAAAGCACATGTGTAAATAGAAAAAGAGATATTTTTAAAATTGTAAATTTAAAAAAAGGTAAATTTGAAAGGAAAAAAAAGAAGTGGCATTTTTAAAATTGGCTTTCTATTTTTGGGTATTTTTGCGAAAGTCCCTATTTTTGATGAGATTTTTAATGGGCTATAATACAGGGCTTCGTCTTTCTAATATTATGCCCAATTCCAATGGGATCCACCAATCACGATTCCTTCTCACGAAAAAAAAAAAAAAGTTTGAAACAGAAATTCATTTTCCCGCTTCTTTGTTATAGGGAATTTGTCCACGAAATTCAAACTAATCGAACCGCTCCAGTTCCAGAGTATTGGCATCTAGCAGATAGGGAGATTTTCCTTCAGTCCCGTTTTCGATTTTGCTCTCAACTTCGCTGATTCTTGGGTTTCTGACTCGGAAGCTCTTCAGTTTAGGCTTAATTAGATCTTTCTGGGTTGCTTTCTTTGGGTTTTAATTATATCTTACTCGAGCTCAAGGGACTTGATAGCTTTGATAATTTTAAAATTTGCAGTATATTCGCCTACATTTCCAACAATTTTATCATTTCTAGGGTTTTTAAGTCGGTGCAGTTTATTTTGTTCTCATTTTTGGGATTTTGGAATTTGGGGAAGAATGTATATCAAGGAGGTATGCTTAGAGGGTTTCAAATCGTATGCGACGAGAACGCTGGTCCAGGGTTTCGATCCTTTCTTTAACGCGATTACAGGATTGAACGGTTCTGGCAAATCAAACATTCTCGATTCCATTTGCTTCGTGTTGGGCATAACCAATTTGCAGCAGGTTCGTGCTGCGAATCTCCAGGAGCTGGTGTACAAGCAAGGGCAAGCGGGCATTACTAAGGCTACTGTGTCTATCGTGTTTGATAACTCTGATAGGAGTAGGAGTCCTCTTGGATATGAAGATCATCCAGAGATCACCATAACAAGACAGGTTAGCTATATGCTTGGTCAAGGAAATGACAAATCTATACAAATTTTGTTGTCCACTGAAGTTATGGCCTTTCATGTTGTTTGAATAAGGTGGAGATTATTAGTTTTTGTTGATTATTCCATAGTCCAATTTAGGTTGAGTGAAGCATGTGATGCACAGTACACATTGTCATTCATGGCACTGTCAGTTTCAATCTAAACTTATTCTTGGTTAACTGGGAGGTCTTGTGATTTTCGTGCTGTTATCAAACCTTAAATAAAAGAGTTGTTTATTAGCTTCATGTTTCTCTGGAAATTGATTCCAATTGATTGGCTAACTTTCCTCATTGGAAATTTGAAATATTTCTTAATGATTTACTGCTTAACTCTACAGATTGTGGTTGGTGGAAGGAACAAGTATCTGATCAATGGAAAGCTTGCCCAGCCTAGTCAAGTCCAAAACCTTTTTCATTCTGTGCAGCTGAATGTTAATAATCCACATTTTCTTATTATGCAAGGGCGTATCACAAAGGTCTTAAATATGAAGCCCCCTGAGATCTTGTCCATGTTGGAAGAGGCTGCTGGGACTAGAATGTACGAGACAAAGAAAGATGCTGCACTCAAAACTCTTGAAAAGAAGCAGAGTAAGGTTGATGAGATTAATAAGCTTCTTGACCAGGAAATACTTCCTGCCCTGGAGAAATTGAGGAAGGAAAGGGTGCAATATATGCATTGGGCCAATGGCAATGCTGAATTAGATCGACTCAAAAGATTTTGCATTGCCTATGAATATGTTCAAGCAGAGAAGATAAGAGGCACTGCAGTTGGCGAGGTGGAACAAGTAAAGGCTAAGATTACTGAAATTGATGATGATGCAGCAAGGATGCAGGTGGATATACAGGAAATTGAGACTAAAATATCACAACTGACTGCAGAGAAAGAAGCTAATATGGGTGGGGAAGTGAAAACTTTGTCAGATAAAGTGCATGTGCTCTCTCAAGAACTTGTGCGTGAAGTATCTGTGTTGACTAATAAGGAAGACACTTTAAGGAGTGAAAATGAGAATGCTGAAAAGGTGACAGGGCAATCTTTCCTAACTACACAATTGCTTTTATACGCTTTCTATTTTCGTTTCCTGTTAGCTCCTTCCCTTTTCTGATACTCCATATCAGCAGCGATATCACAAGCAGGTTTCATGTTTTCATGGTACCAGATTGTCTGTAGTATTGAAGACTTGAAGCAGTCTGTGGAAGAGAGGGCTACTGCTGTTAAGAAGTCTGAAGAAGGTGCTGTGGATCTCAAAAAGAGAGTCGAGGAACTCTCTAAGAGCTTGGAACAGCATGAGAGAGATTACCAAGTAAGTAGCACTTGTGCATGTTGAATTTGTATATTTTACTCTGTAGACATTGATGTCTACTCGAGTTGATTTGTGTAACAAAATGGTGTTTGAGGAACCGTTAATGTATAGGGTGTCCTAGCTGGAAAGAGTAGTGGAAGTGAGGAAAAGTGTCTTGAAGATCAATTAGCTGAAGCCAAAGTTGCTGTTGGGAAAGCAGAAACAGAGTTGAAGCAGTTAAAAACAAAAATCAGCCATGGAGAAAAAGAACTTAAAGAGAAAAAACATCAGTTAATGTCAAAGCGCCAGGAGGCTGTTGCCATGGAGAATGAACTTAATGCTTGGACTAAAGATGTTGAAAATGTTAAATTGGCATTGGAATCTCTGCCATATACAGAGGGTCAGATGGAAGATTTGCAAAAGGTTTGAACTCTTCCCATGGTGTTATTTTTCTTCAACAGGTTGACAGGTTTCAAATTTCTTTCATGTTAAATAATTTTGTAAACTGAAACTTTTTTCAGGATCGTGCATGTGAAATGGAGTTGGTGCAGAAGTTGAAAGATAAAATACGGGATCTCACAGCACAATTGTCAAATGTTCATTTCAACTACTGTGATCCTGTGAAGAATTTTGACAGATCAAAAGTAAAAGGTGTGGTAGCAAAACTTATTAAAGTAAAGGAGAGCTCTGCAATGGTTGCACTAGAGGTCAGCGATGCATGCATAAACAATTTGGCTTTTAACCCATTCATATTGGGGGTAGAGACTCATATTTAAGTTATTATAGGTTACTGCTGGTGGCAAGCTATTTAATGTCATTGTAGACACTGAAAATACTGGGAAGCAACTTCTTCAAAATGGTGATCTTCGAAGACGAGTAACAATTATCCCTCTGAACAAAATTCAAGCCCATACCATACCCACAAGAGTTCAGGAGGCTGCTGGTAGATTGGTCAGTTATTGTTCTGATTTTGTTTCTTTGATTTAAATTCAGGTGCCTCTTTCTCTCTCACCCTGTTGATTTTTGCTATTTGTTCCAGGTTGGCAAGGGGAATGCAGATCTGGCATTTTCTTTAGTTGGTTATGATGAAGAGTTAAGGGTATGCTATCCCCAGGCATTCTTTTTTCAATATTATTTTGGGGCAGTTACAGACTGGAGGCTTGGTCCGATAAACAATTTCAGTTCTTCCTTTATCTACTAATTATAGTCATGTCCTGCTATCTTGAAGAATGTTGCGGACCCAAAACACCTTTTTGCACCATTTTCTCTGGATTTTTAGGTCCAAATTGTTGAATGTTATGAGAACTTGAGATGTATGTTTCTTTTTAAAAGGGAGTAATAATGTGTAATTTATCTACATTCATTGTATACATGCATGTCTGTTTGTATGTGTGTGTTTCCTCTTCTTTAGCAAGTTGCAATTAGATATACAAATTTCTATTGTATGAATAATTGCTTGTACATTTCTCTACATTTATTTTTTCATCAGAATCCGATTATTTGTTGTCTACCCCTTGATATTGTTTTTCTTAAATTTGATTTCTACTGCAGAGTGCTATGGAATATGTTTTTGGTTCAACCTTTGTTTGCAAAACCATTGATGCTGCAAAGGAGGTATGTCAATCTTTGGTGAAGCATTATTATCTAGTGCATTATTTAAATCCTGAATTTGATAGGGAAGGTCACTCATATTTAAAGCAACCATAATAGATATTGTTCAATTTTTTCCAGTGAACCAATTTCTTATATCTGATTCCTGTTTAGTACCTCATGTCATTTGTGCTTATTTACGTGGGTATATGCATTTGCTGATAAGTACAGATTTTTTTTTTCCCCCCAATGTATGCTCTGAGTTTCTCTTGTGATGTCTTATAGATTGCTTTTAATCGGGATATTCGCACTCCTAGTGTCACGCTTGATGGTGATATATTTCAGCCCAGTGGTTTATTGACTGGTGGAAGTCGCAAGTAAGCTGCTTGACTGCTTCTGGAACCTTTTTTTGTCATGTATTGATGCGACTTTGATTGATTTTTCTTTTTCCACTTTTTCCTCTCTGAACATTTAAGTTTCACTTATTTTTGAGTAAAATGCAGCATTTCCATTCAAATTAAGCACCTTCAAATATGTGCAATTTGTTTTTAAAACCTTTATGATAAATTTTTTTTTTTTACTTTTTGGTCACAGAGGTGGTGGTGATCTGTTAAGGCAACTTCATGAATTGGCAGATGCTGAATCAAACCTTGTAGTACATCAAAGAAGGTTGTCTGAAGTTGAAGCTAAGGTAAACCTTGAACAATGTATGGTCTTTTATTTAAAAGGAGAGACATATAGAGAGAACTTCCATGTGCTTTGCATGACTTTTTCCTAGTTGAATGATTAGATAATGCAACTTAATTTTTGTTGGAAGCATTCATATTATTGTTATTAGACAAGGTGCATAAGGATGGATGATACGTAATCATGAGCTCCTCTATTTTTTTCCTCCCTCTCCAACATGTTTCAGTTTATTGATGATCTACAATGGTTGTTATCCACAATTTGTGGAATTTCCTACACAAATATTGATACTTTTTGAAGTGTACCTCTAATTTATTAGCAGCCAGTGAAAACACACTGATGAATTTTGCTTTTTAAATGTCAAAGCTTTTTGATTTAATATTTCCTCTGCTGTTTAGTTTCCTCTATCTTTACACTTCAAATTTAAAAATAATAATAGATCTACAATGGTAATGCTTAAGTGGCACCAGCCATTCAATTTCATTGTGTTCTCCCACCTATCTGATGACAACTACAACAACAACAACAACTAAGCCTTAATTCCATGCTAGATGAGGTTGGCTATATGAATTCTCTGTCTCCATTTCCCTCTGTCCAAAGCCACATCCTCCTCAATAATGAAAATTTCAAAAGATTGTGCACCGTTAGGATCTCAATTTGGATTTGTTGTCTTGTCATGAAATTGCAGATTAAAGAGCTCCTACCTCTTCATAAAAAGTTTGTGGACCTCAAAAAGCAGCTAGAACTCAAGCAGTATGACCTTTCTTTATTCCAGGGCAGGGCAGAGCAAAATGAGCATCACAAGGTTTTTGTGCATTTTCTCTCTTATGCTAGAGGTTTCTCCTTCTAATTTGAAGACATTAAATTGTGTGCTGCTTTTCTTTTTGTTGATAACCTCCCTTTCCTTTATTTTGTGGGTTCTATAGCTTGGCGAATTAGTAAAGAAGATTGAGCAGGAGCTTGAAGAATCAACTTTTTCTGTCAAAGAAAAGCAAATTTTCTATGATGAGTGTGTTAGTAGGGTATCAACACTTGAGAAATCAATCAAAGATCATGACAATAACAGAGAAGGCAGGCTCAAAGAGTTGGAGAAGAAAATTAAGGCTATAAAAGCTAAAATGCAGTTATCTTCAAAGGATCTCAAGGTAACTTTTGATACTTTAACACTTGAGAAATCAATCAAAGATCGTGACTGTAGAAATTGAAGAGGTATTTCTAGTCCTTGTTGTGAATCACAAAGCTCCTACTGAAGTTTACTTGTCTCACTATCTCTCCTTGTAATACCTCAGTCTTGTAAATACTGGAAAAGTGCCTGTTTAGATATTAAAGGTGAATGTACTTGTGTTGCCACTCTGTATATTGGTTATTATTCCTTCAAGCTATTCCTATTTAATGTGAGAATGAATTTATAGGACAACAGATGCTTCACAAGCATCCTTAAAAACTTCTTTGATTTCAGCAACAATCGACTAATGACTATCATAGCATTGCAAATCTTATCTGTGAGAATGCTTGTGAATAACAATTTGTTCCTTCTGGGACAACCAATGGGGAAAGAACAGACAGATGGAGGGAATTGTCAGTATTGAATATTTTTGTCCAGCTTCAACTTTAGACCTACATGTGCTGTCTTTGTTAATTTGATTAATGGCTTTTTCTAGGTCATTTTCATTTCTGTTTTCTTTTTGGCAAACAGGGGCATGAAAATGAAAGGGAGAGACTTATTATGGAACAGGAAGCTGTCATTAAAGAACAGGCTTCCTTGGAAAGTCAATTAGGATCATTGAAAATGCAAATCAACCATCTCAGTTCAGAAGTAGAAGAACAGAAAGCTAAGGTAAACTTTGATAAACAACAAGTTTTGGCAAATACATTGGTTTATAAAATCCATTGCTCTTGCAGGCTGCTTTGGTACGTAATAATCATGATAAAGTTCAGGCTGACCTTAATTTGGTTCGCCAAAAAATGAAGGAGTGTGATTCTGAAATTAGTATCAGTCTGAAGGAGCAGCAGAAACTTCAACATAAAGTTAGCGAGACAAAGCTTGAGAGGAAGAAGCTAGAAAATGAGGTTATTGTAGTAATAGTCTTGTGTGTGTACAATCCAACTTAAAATACTAAACATGCACCTCAATTTCTGGAATAGGTAAAAAGAATGGAAATGGAACAGAAAGATTGCTCTAATAAGGTGGACAAATTAATTGAGAAGCATGCCTGGATTGCTTCTGAGAAACAGCTATTTGGAAGAAGTGGAAAAGATTATGATTTTATGTCTCGTGATCCTTCAAAAGCAAGGGAAGAGCTTGAGAAATTACAGGCTGAGCAATCCGGGTGCGTAGTTGAAACTAAAATTATTTTTTAATCAAGATAATCTACTATTTGTTTTTTGAATTCTTCTTGCAGCCATGACACTAGAGTGCTGATTTTTTTGAATTTCCTATTGTGTTCATTTTAACTTGTATTAAGGCTTGAGAAAAGGGTCAACAAGAAGGTTATGGCAATGTTTGAGAAAGCAGAAGATGAGTATAATGATTTAATGTCAAAGAAAAACATTATTGAGGTACTTTACCCTAATTATGCATAAGAACTGTTGTTTCTTAGCTTCTCGACATTTATTCTGTGAGGGTTATTTGTTTACCAGAATGACAAGTCTAAAATCAAGAAAGTGATTGAAGAGCTTGATGAGAAGAAGAAGGAAACGCTCAAAGTTACTTGGGTTAAAGTCAATAAGTATAGTTCTTTCTTTCTTTTCATATAATCCAGATTTTCTGCTCTGTATTTTGTTGTTAAAATTGATAATTCATGCTCTTCATCCTTATGATGGATGTACTGGTTCTCGACTCATAAAATGTTGACCACACTTACCTTTTAAAATTTTTGTTTGTGCAGTGACTTTGGATCCATCTTTTCTACCCTATTACCTGGAACCAGGGCAAAGCTAGAACCTCCAGAAGGTGGCAGTTTCTTGGATGGTCTGGAAGTTCGTGTTGCATTTGGAAGTGTTTGGAAACAGTCACTGTCAGAGCTAAGTGGAGGTCAACGATCCCTGCTTGCCCTTTCTCTAATTTTGGCACTGCTGCTTTTTAAACCAGCTCCTCTTTACATCCTGGATGAGGTATGTTTTGGTTCTTTATTCTTTGTTTTCTTAATGAAACCTTTTCCCCAGCCCTTCCCTCTGATTGGACATTGTTGTGTATATAATTTATATATGCGATTGCATGTCTTGAAACATTTCAGCAGAAGAAAAGTTCATGCACAGGTAAACAGAAGAAAAGAGATATTTAAATATATTTCTTGAAAGCTCTGTAAGTTCTTATATGCATTTTAGGGTCCGTGTTGACTGGATTGTAGGGCATTTAGAACATTTATATCATAGAATTGGAACATCCACATGAAATACACTTAGCTGTGTCATATTTTGCTACAGCCACTCATTATTTGTTTCTCACTCTGTTTTTAGCTGGTATCTGATTCATGTTTGGAATGGAATTTTTCTTTTGGATGGATTCACAAGTGTTCTGATGTTTAAGGTGGTTGACAGGTTGATGCAGCCCTGGATTTAAGCCACACACAGAACATCGGGAGAATGATCAAAGCTCACTTCCCACATTCTCAGGTCCGATTATCTTTTTAGTGCTCTAAATGACAAAAGAAATGACTTAGCAACTATAAATTTAACTCTGACGTCGGTCATATTTGAGTGATGGTGTGGGATAACACTAATTCTTTCCGGAATTTCCATTCTCACTAGGCATAATATGCTGTGATATTTTCTCTTTAAAGTTGTTTCTTTCGGATTTTTTCTTGTAGTTTATTGTGGTTTCACTTAAAGAAGGCATGTTCAACAATGCCAATGTTCTTTTTCGCACTAAATTCGTGGATGGTGTATCAACTGTTCAGAGGACTGGTGCTGCTAAACAGAACAAGTGATGGCTGTCTTTTGTCAGGTTCTATTTTATTGGAAAATTTGTAGTTATTTCTTTTTTCATTTTTTTTTCCGAATGCTGTGGTTGTTAATAATTCTCTGAAGCACCCTCTAGTAATTCTGTGCAGTTTAATTTATAGTTTTTATTATATCACTAATTAAGTTTATAGTTTCTTAAATTCAAGATTCAAAAGTTTTTAGTAATTAGTATTTTAGTGACTTAGTCCAAGACTCCATGATGTTGAATGTAAATGTGGGGAAGCGGAAGCTTTAAGGATGTTAAAAAGGTGTGAAAAAGTCAACATTATGAAATTACTGAATTAATATGGCGATTGGTGGTGTGGCAGAGCTTATATTGGTATCGATAATTTTCTGATATCTGAATTTTGTAAATAATAATGCTGACTGCGTTGTTTTATTATTGCAATAACTAACAGGCATAACATTAGACAGTACCTCATGCATGGACACATACCTTAGCATTGAGTTCCTAATTGTGCCTGGCCCTACTTATGCATTCCGTTTCTGATTACTTGAAAATGATGCTTGCGCAGATTATCTATCGTACACATTACAAACTGCAAGGCTCTGGGGCTTTTCGCTATGAATACAGGACTCTGAAGCTGAGATTCAGAACCTAATGCTATTGTACTGGCAAATTCAATGATGTTGATTTGTGTAGACGATTGCTAATTTTTGTAAGTATTACGGACCATATTAGGTAATAAATTAAGATGAAAGTTGAGATGATACTTGTATGTAATGTGGAATGAAGAGTTTGTTACACTGAAGTTGGATTGTAGTGAACCGAGTCTAATGGAAACTTTTGGGATTCACAAATTTGCTTTTATACAAATTGCAGTTAAGAAAGAGGTTAATTTGCCTTTAGAATTTCGTAAATCAAATTTTACAAGTTTCCATTCTCTTCATTCACTTGGCGTCACTGGCAGGAAGGAAATAAAGCAGGCAGCTTTGCATAATGAAATTGATGGATATTATGATTTAATATTTACCGCATCAAGTCAAGCCTTTCGTAACTGGAAACCTCCTTGCGGAGGCCGTTTGAGCTCTAAGCCAATTATGATTTGAGACTAAAAGTTTAGTGCTACTTTTATAATTGAAAGAACGAGAAAGAAAGTGATGTTGAATCGTCCATTTCTTGCGTAATTCTCTTTGTCACGCCTTCTGATACTTCGTGGGCGGAGCTAATAATAGAATACCACTTTCATTGACTTCCGAGAATAAAATAGTAAAGCAGATGGAGGCAAGTAATCTTAAAAACTGAAAATGCATTTTGCTGGTGCAAAATCTCAAATTATACAAGCGGACAGTCTTTATAATTCATGTATTAATCTTTCAGGTCAAGGGAAGAAGATGATCCTTGTAATGGAACTTTATGGTTACTTGAAATTAGAAAAACGCGGCAATGAAGTTAAAATCTAAAAAGAATGAAGAGAACATTATATGTTTCGAGAGTTCTAAATCCCTTCATATAATGGTTTGATGACTGCTATTAATGATTGAATATCCTTAATGCATAGTAAACGTAGTAACAATGGTATTAATTGTGTGATGAATGTAACCGTTCTCAATTAATTATTTAGCAGTCCTTCAGTTTCTATACTGAGCTGAGTAGTTACATGAAACTATTGATCTTCTAATGAACAATAATTTCCGAAATCATCTGTGATCTTTAATTTCGAGTAATCGTCCTATTTGGGAAAATATCACATATAAAGAAAAATAGAAAATATGAATAAAGCTAGCATGTATACCTGCATGAAGCAATTTCTGCTATATTTTAAATTTCTTTTTATTTGAAATAAATACATATATTGTAATATGTAAAATCTGCCAATAGTCGATTTTTATTCTGTAGTTCTAGAACCATTAAAAGGGCATATGGGAATTTGGGTACATGGAGTACTTAGCCTAAAAACTTGACCCTACTACTTCTAGTGAAAGCACATACATCGTAGCCCAAAAACTTGACTTCCATCCGGCTTTTTGCACCACTAACATCTCAGATTCCACTAATCCCACAACTAATGGTATTTCTTGTTTGTGATTTTAGATTTCAAACTCATAATAATTATGAATGGAAAAATAAATCATGCTCCCTTAATGCTCCTAGGCCAACCTCAAATTATGTTCTTGCAACAACGCGTGCATATTTTGGAGTTCTTTTTTGTCTAAATTAATGTATTCATTCATATACTGAGTCAATAATACATTATGTCTTAAAAAAAAACTCATTTTAAATACAACAACAGGTTACATGGATATGGACGGTAAGAAATTCGTCTGTCAAATCATTCTAATAAGATAAACTTTTTGTTTTGTAATCCAAATATCAGCCTCCATACAATTAATTCACGTAAAGATTATTATTTTTTTAAAGAAAGCACGTGTTAAATTGAATTTTAAGATAAAACTGAGGTGATTACAGGACCAAGATATGAAATGTTCAAAATAATACTGGAAAATATTTCAAAACTTCTGGATAGCCATAGCACTGGTGCAAGATAGTGTCAAAGAGGATATCCATGTTTTGCCTACTCTTTTTATTGTCCTGGGAATGTGTGTGCATATGCGTGTGCGTGCGTCCATATAACAAGAATTGAATATTCGTTGTTGACATTCTAAAGTAGTCCGATGCAAAACTAAATATTATGAGTAGAGGATAAAAGTTAGCAGAGAACGAGAACCTTCCCAACTATGGCCATACAAGGAAATCCTGTCTCTTTGGCACTTCTGCTTCCTTGTTTATTGCTACTATCTTCCTGTAAATCAAGCATTGCTTCACAGACACAAGCAACTGCCCTCCTCAAGTGGAAAGCTACTCTTGGGAACCAATCGGTTCTACAATCATGGCTGTTTTCTCCAAGTGCCTTGAGTCACTGCAAATGGAGAGGAATAACCTGCAATTCTGTAGGAAGTATTACTGAAATAAATCTTGCATACACTGGCTTGAAAGGTACTCTTCAATCCTTGGATTTCACTTCTTTTCCGAGCCTTCTTCGTCTTGATCTTAAAGTAAACCAACTTACAGGCACAATTCCATCCAACATAGGCATACTTTCCAAGCTCCAATTCCTTGACCTTTCCACAAACTCTTTTCATGGCACTTTGCCTCTTTCTCTTTCCAATCTCACTCAGGTTTATGAGCTTGACATTTCTCGAAACAATTTAACTGGCGTGCTAGATCGCAGCTTGTTTCCTGATGGAACAGGTGCTTCCAGAACTGGACTTGTAAGCCTTGAACGTTTTCTCCTTCAAACTACAGGGCTTGGTGGCAGAATTCCTGAAGAAATAGGAAACCTGAAACATCTGTCTCTTCTAGCTCTTGATGAGAATCATTTTCACGGTTCTATCCCTTCCTCTTTAGGAAATCTAAGTGAGTTAGCCATTCTCCGCCTTTCACAGAATCAGTTATCGGGGAATATCCCACCAAATTTTGGCAGTTTGAGGAAGTTAAAAGATTTACGGCTGCTCACAAACCAATTGTCTGGTTCTGTGCCTCCAGAATTAGGCAATCTTTCGTCATTAACTGTTCTACACCTTTCTGAGAATAACTTCACTGGCCATTTGCCAGCAGAGGTTTGTAAAGGTGGAAAGCTAGTTAATTTCACAGCTGCCTTCAACAATTTCTCTGGTCCTATCCCAGTAAGCCTAAAGAATTGCCATACCTTGTATAGAGTTAGGATTGAATATAACCAATTGACCGGTGTTTTACAAAGAGATTTTGGAGTTTATCCAAATCTTACCTACATTGACCTGAGTTTCAACAAGTTGAGAGGTAAAGTATCAGCAAAATGGGGTCAATGTCGAAACCTGACACTTCTAAAAGTTGCTGGGAATATGCTGAGTGGCGGAATTGCAGGCGAGATTAGTCAGCTGAACGAGCTAGCATGGCTTGACCTTTCTTGCAATCAAGTTTCAGGGGAGATACCAGCAGAAATTGGAAAATTATCCAAACTGTTGGTTCTGAGCCTGAAAAATAACAGGCTATCAGGTCAGGTTCCAGTGCAGATCGGTCAACTGTCCAACCTGCAATCTCTGGATCTCTCTATGAACATGCTTGATGGTCAAATTCCTGATCAAATTGGGGACTGTTCAAGACTTCAATTTTTAAGCTTGGGAAAGAATTACCTAACCGGAACAATCCCGGATCAAATCAGTAATCTTGCAGCATTACAAGATTTGCTGGATTTGAGCTATAATTTGCTTATAGGAGAAATACCTCCTCAGCTTGAGAAGCTGACTAGTCTAGAACAACTCAACCTATCCCATAATAACCTTAACGGTTCAATTCCTGCTTCTCTTAGCAACATGTTGAGCTTGATTGCTTTCAACTTCTCATATAACAAATTAGAGGGCCCAATTCCTGAAAGCAACATCTTTCTTTCAGCTCAGCCAAGCGCTTATAGCAACAACCAAGACTTATGCAGTGGAGGAGTACAAGGTTTGAGACCCTGCAATGCACAAGGCGGAATGAGCCTCGGAAAAAAGAATAACAAAGTCGTGATCGTTATTGCTCCAATAGCAGGTGGGCTATTCCTTTCACTTGCATTTGTTAGTTTTCTTGCATTTCTCCGCTGTGGATGGAGCTCAAGAAAAGGAAGCAAATCAAGAAGGGAGGAAAATCCTTTCTCGGCATGCTATTTTAATGGGAGAATTGTATGTGAAGACATCATTAACGCTACAAAAAACTTCAACGAAATGTACTGCATCGGTGAAGGAGGGACGGGAAAAGTGTACAAGGTTGTAACGAAGGATTCTCAAGCGTTGGCAGTGAAGAAGCTCAAAAATCAAGCACAAGATGGAGAGATTGAAAGGATAAGATGTTTTACCAACGAAGTAGCAGCTTTAGCAGAGCTACGCCATCGAAACATTGTAAAACTTCATGGATTTTGCTCTCAGGAAAAGCATACAATTCTGGTTTATGAATTCATAGAAAAAGGTAGCTTGGCTAATATGCTAAGTACTGAAAAAGGAGCCCAGGAGCTAAATTGGGAAAGCAGGATAAAAATAGCTAAAGGGGTAGCTCATGCTTTATCTTATATGCATCATGATTGTGTTCCACCTTTAGTTTACCGAGACATATCAAGCAACAATATCCTGTTGAACTCTGAACTTGAAGCTCAGGTTTCAGATTTTGGCGCTGCAAAATTCCTGAAGCCTGATTCATCTACCTACACAACAATTGGAGGGACATATGGCTATGTTGCTCCAGGTACATAATTAAACTACAACTTTGAACTAAACTCTCTTCAATTCACTGCAAGAAAATTGTCAAATTACAAGGGAGAATTCCCTCGCTATAGACAGTTAGTGAGAAATTTGCAAGTCTTTAACGTTTAACAAGGGAGTTGGCAAGTGATATATCTCTTCGCTAATTAGTGAGGGATAGTTGTCTCTCGCAGATTCTCTGGTCGTTCTATTTAGCAATTTTGTTGCAGTGATTATCTCTTAAGCATCCACGATTAACACATTTTATATGGTTGCAGAACTTGCTTACAGTGCGGTGGTGAACGAGAAATGCGATGTTTATAGTTTTGGAGTATTGGTGTTGGAAGTTTTGATAGGAAAGCATCCGGGGGAGCTCATGTCTTATTTACATTCATCTAAAGATCAATGCATATATTTAGAAGATGTGATAGATGGTCGTTTGCTGCCTCCTGCAGACCAACAGCTTGCTGTTAAGCTATCCTGTTTGCTAAGTGTTGCTCTTTCCTGCGTAAGAGCCAACCCTCAGTCTCGACCCACCATGAGAATTGTATCTCACATTCTTGAAATTAATACTAATTCTGATTAGAAATTAGATATTATGTTGTAGTGTTGTAATTAATGATCTTTAATTGTATAGTTTTAAGATTGAAACTTTCTTTCAGCCATATGTAGCTTGTAAATTTATTAATGATCTTTAGCAGCCTCGTACGTACTTCCATGGTTATCTGTTCTTTGCCCACCCTTCAATTCTTTTCATTGTGTTTTTCCTACTCTGATGATATTCTCACTTTTAATAATAATAATAATAATAATAATAATAATAAAGGTTCCGTTTCGAAATCAAATTTAGAAAAATAGACACGAAATTGATAAAAGTATTTAGTTATACACGTCAATCAATATTTTTCATGCCAAAATAACTTATTATTGACATTACATGAATACCGATCTTGACAAGAATAATATCAATTATTTTCTAAATTTAACAAACTGATAACCCTTCTCTTGGTATGAATAATTTCTTAATATGTTGTTAGAAAGCCCAAATACTCCCGGTCAACATTCCCATCTTATATTTGCAAGCAGCCTCCAGGATCATAAACTGATGACCCCTCTTTTGAATTTCCGATGTGGGCAGAAGCATACATGAAGCTAAACACAAAAAGACAGAGTCAATGGGCATAAATATATATATAGAAGATCCATATACTGATATCTATATTCATGATTTGGCTTCTATCTTAGCAATTCAAATATGAAATACTATTGAATGAAACGTAATTTTTACTCATTAATTTACGCTCTTTATGTATTTATCTTTCAGATTTGCTACAAAGGACCAGCTGGAAAACAAATTTGGCCATCAAAGTCCCACAGATTCACAGTAAAAATTCCACGACTGATAAATTGCACCAACAACAATGAGAAGTTGAAAACTTAGCCAAAGAAAAAAAAAAGGATAATAATTATATCATGATGTAAGTCAAGATCTAAAAAGAATGTGAAACACAAAAGGAAGCCTCAGCCAAGTGACAAGTGCAGTGGCAGTAGCTTAATACAAATGGTAATATCGAGCAGGGCCAAAAAATACTATCCATATCTAAGCCACGTCGCATTCACATGAGAATTAAAAACCAACAAATGGCAACCCGTCTATGAAACATCGGCATGAGGTGCAAGCTCAAGGAATTCTAGTTCTGGTGAAAATGCATCTTCTGGAATTTTTCGAGTCAAACCTGCAACAACCATTAACAATATATCAGACCCACGAGAAGAAAATGCTAGAAAATCCAGAAATGAGTTCTGAAACCATCCACCATGTTTAATCAACAGCGTAAACTGACAATTGATAATTGCATTGCACCGGACTCTCCATCTCGTCAACGGCCTCGGTAGCAAAGACAATGAGCAGAAAATATCCTTTTCTTCATCATCCAATTCATCATAACTGATTCTTAGTATCTTCTCAATGTTCTTATCAGAAAGACCTTCCAATTTTTCCAACTCATCTTCCCATTCTCCCACATTCTTGTTGTAAAAGCTGGAACCCAAAACTTTAAGAGCTAATGGAATACCTTGAGCGTAGTTCTGTGTCCTTGTTGCCAACTTTATGTATGCTTATGCTGGATAAATATCCCACATCGGAAATTCATAAGGGGAGGCGTCAGTTTATAACTCTGGAGGCTGCTTGCATAAAGGAGATGTAAATGTGCCTCGAAGTATTGGGGATTCTTAAGAATAAATTAAGTACTCTTTCCTATTGTTGACGTATGTAAAATTTTTGATGACGTGGTAGCTATTTTGTGTCGTGGTATATGGTATGCCATGTTATTATTTTGATGAATCCCACGTGTGTCGTGGTATATGGCATGTCATGTCATTATTTCGATGAGGATCTCGTAATCCTCGTCGAAATTCAGTGATTGTGATTTTTATACAAATATATGATAAGTTCAGTTAGGATTGAGCAAAATCGAACCGAACCAAATGGATTTTAATCTGTTTGGTTCGGTTTTATCGATTTTTGATTTATTTGGTTCGAAATTGAAAAAATAAATCGATTTTATCGGTTCGATTCGATTTTTAAAATTGAAAGAACCGAATCGACCGAAGTTTGTAAAACTCACCGTTTTGCCTTAGTATATATATACACATTGAGTTTCTAAATTCCTAATTGCATCGATCTCATCTTCCTTACATAGAGCTTGATGATTTGTCACTGATATTAATAACATCACCCGCTTTGGACGGAGCAGAAGCCGGCGATGGCGACAGAACTGGAAAGTTCTCAGGAGAGTGAGCCGACGAGGGCGAAGCAGCCAGATCTGAAGGAGGTAGGGATGGAGGAAAAGAGATTGGTGAATCAGTCGGCGTCAACAATGGAGATGCAGTAATAGGAGCAGGAGAAGGCGGGGATGATATGTCGGCGGGTACATCAGGAGAAGGACTTGGAGAGGATTGAGGCGAAGTAGTGGAAAGAGCAAGTTGTATAGATAAAAATGAGAGGAAAGCATAGATAAAGAAATTGGTAACCATTGAAGAGAATGGAAGAAAAGTGTTGGGCAGTTGCAGATCTGAGTAGAACAAGAAATAGTTTTATTTGAAAAGGAAGAGACTGAAAAAAGGTAATTAGTATTTTAGAAAAGTGTTGGGCGGTTGCAGATTTGTTTAAATTTATATTACATTTTAATTTTAATTTAAGTAATTAGTATTATAAGTAGTATTTTAAATTTTATTCAGCATTAAAAAAGGTAAAATTATTACGATATACTATTTAATTTTATTATTTGAAATCTATATTATTATTTTAAAAATTAAAATTATTTTTACTGTAACTTCTATTTTTGAAATTAAAAAAAAAAAACACTGTATTTTCCAAAAAAAATCCCAACTCCACATGATTTTATTTTTCATTTTCCTAATACAATGATATTGCGGGGGGTTCTAAAATAATCAAATTCAGTTAAGATTACCAAAGATCTTCACTTGAAAAACAGACCAACCAATGGAAATGATGAATTGGTTTCTACCTTTTTACTCAAACATTTATGCAGCATTGATTTCTTTTGTAGGTTTATTTGATAATTCAGATAAGAGTTAAATGGAAGTTATTTTCTTATGTTACAGCCTTTGTTTTTTCTTATACACATTAACATCAAATCTTAGTTATATAAAACACTAAAATAATATTGGTTAAGCAACATATAAACATGGATAGCAACAAAAATCTTACTGAAATTAAATGTCATCTTCTGACTATTGGTTTTCCATATAAATTGTTTATTTTATGCAAGTCAAGGTATTAAAATAATCAATTCAAGCTTTTTATTTTTTATTTTTTTAGCCGACCAACTCCTCAAACAAAATTTTTGCATCAATAGCAAGAAATTACAGTTGTATGATGCCAACCCATTTGACCAATTTTAGTAAAGTCAACCCACATACACCTAATTAAGAGGGTTGGTGTAATGCTATACAAGTAACTTAATTTTGTACTGGACAAATATAATACAAATATAACATTTGCTTATGTCAAATACAATGTTTTATAAAGCCATAGTCAACGATACTCGTAAATAGACAACTATTTTGCATGATCAAGAGGCCTTAATTCCAGTTATGAAATATATAAATAAATGAATAAGATTGAGAAGTAGGTTCCACTTTGAGAAGGATTTTAATTTAAGCCAACTCCCTTGAATTAATGGATTGGCCCAGCTAATAAAATCCTAGGGGACATGGAAGATCCCCACTCTTTGATACCTATACTTTATCATTTGTTATATACAGTATTAATTAATATTCAGTCTAAGCACATCTTAATTCATTAGTATATGTTACAGTAAATTCGGTTATAGTATTATAATGTCTTGAGGAAACCGTTAAGGAAGTTGACTCGAGGCAAGTGAGTGTGTGTGTATATATATATTTATATATATAGATGGAGGGTATAGAGAGCTATAATCATAAAATTGAGGGTACGTTTTTATTAAAAAACAAAATGAGGAGTAATCAACGTTCGTTTGATCTGTGGGATTACGATGCCCTTGCTAGGACTGGGGACTTATAATTTTCAGTATGATCAGGACGCAACACAGCTTGCTATCCAAACAGCCCTTGAGGCAATTCATACTAACCATTTTTCACTTTTATTTTTATTATTATTATGGTGTTGTGAATGTTTAAGTATGCATGCAGATGGGTTACAGACATTTTGACACGGCAAAGGTGTATGGTTCAGAGCCAGCCGTAGGAAATGTTTTAACAGAAGCAATTCGTAATCGAACAGCTAACAGAGAAGACATTTTCGTTACTTCTAAATTATGATGTTGTGATCACCATGATCCTGTCACGGCCCTCAACAATACTCTTAAGTAACCGCACATCTCTTTAATTTTTTTTAATTACTTATTCAAGCTTTAATTGTTTATTATTAGCCCACTAATTAAAGCTTTGATCCCAAAATCAACTCGACGAGTACAATTACAGAACTATATGGCGCATGTGGGCGTGACAGTTTCCAGGACTTAATCCATAGTTTTATATTTTGCCATATCCTATGTAAAGATTTCTTCTAACCTAAGAAAGCAAAAATTTCAATTTATTTTTAATGTAAATAGTAACATAGTTCCAAGATTATGATCTTGTTTGGTTTGTGTTAGATTGGCGTGTGATTGAGGTGCTTGTGGTAACGTTATATAGAGAATTGGGGATGGAGTACATAGACATGTATCTGGTGCACTGGCCAGTGAAGCTGAAGCCATGGGCCTGTTATGCTGTGCCCAATGAAGAAGACTTTGAGCAGTATTTAGATATGGAATCAACTTGGGGTGGAATGGAACGATGCTTGGATTTGGGTTTATGTAAGTGTATTGGTGTTAGCAATTTCTCAAGCTCTAAAATCCACACCCTATTGGATTTTGCTTCTGTCCCTCCTGCTGTCAATCAGGTACTTGTTCTTCAAGTATTCTAACATCCTCCAGTAGTTGCATATGAATACCTAATTTCCGTTGTTTTAAGATATTCAGAAAGAAATTTCTTCATTGATGCAATAATAATTTCAATAATAAAAAAAAAACTCAGACAAATGGATTTATCAAGTTTGCTTGTTACTGCAAAGTAAATTAATCAATCCTATACTTGAAAATTCTTAACATTAGGCACAATTTGAAGTCTACCTGCAAATTATAATTTTCTAATTGATGAGAAAAATTGAAAATTTAATCGCACGCCATTCTCAGGTTCTCATCACTGTATAAAAAGTCAAATGTTGAGTTCATAATGATCATAGCATTAACTATAACAACAATTAAATAAAATCTAAAGAAAGGAAAGTCAACTTGGTAGAATCACACATTTCAAACTAAAAAACAAAAAGCTCAATTCAGTTTAGAAAAAAAATAAATAAATAAAATCGAGGAGAGTTCTTATTTTGCTTCTTGGCGGCAAATTGTAATACTTCAGTAGTTAAAGACAATTGATTTTTTACACTTCAATCCCTATCAAATTCTATTTGCATAAACATGAACCGAAGGAAATTGTCTTTTGTTTAAATCAAGTCCATGTAGCCATCCATGGACTTGGCTAGTAGTAAATTGACACGCACAGAATTTATTCTTGAATTGTAAATAATTACTTGAATGTATTAAGAGTGCTAGCTTTTGATATTGGATGGCATTACGAAGGTGGAAATGCATCCAATGTGGAGGCAGGCCAAGCTGCGAGGAGCGTGTGGAGATTACAACATTCATGTGAGTGCTTATTCACCACTCGGTGCCCCTGGTAACATTTGGGGCTCAACTGCTGTGGTTGATGACCCAATCATACAATCCATTGCTCACAAACACCAAGCAACCCCTGCTCAGGTAATCACATTTCTTATCTAACTTTCATTATCTACTGAATCAAATGTCAAACACACAGCAATAGTTGAAGTCTGAGTTGTCAAGGAACTCTCATAGGTTGCCTTGAGCTGGGGATTATCAAAAGGGTCTAGTGTGATAGTCAAGAGCTTCAATAAGAATAGAATGAAGGAGAACATTGGAGCTTTGAATCTCAAATTGGATGATCAAGATGTATTTCAAATTGACAAATTAGAGGAAAGGAAGATCATGAGAGCAGAGGTCTATGTCAACCACACCACAAGTCCATACAAGACAATTGAAGAACTATGGGATGGTGAAATTTGATGAACCTATATAATGTTCTTGTACCTGTTGCCATCATCAATCATCAAAATATCCCACTGAATCTTTCCTCCTTACTTTTTTTCTCTCATGTTCGTCATATCATAATGACAAAATTATGTATGTATGTATTTTTGTATGCATAGTGCAGTGTAGATTGACATGATCCCATGCATACAATCTTGTAAGAGCTTAGTTGAAGAAAATATGCCATTGTATCTTGAGTCACAGATTTTTAAAACATGACTAGAATCCTTTTCATCAACCATTAAATTATGTAATTGATACATTCAGATTTAATTATAAAGTTTGTTTCATATTTCTCAAAGGTCAAACACAGATAAACTACCCGTTCAAGTAATCTTTACAAGGACTAGAAGAGGAAGGGCAAAAAAGATTTCAACATTCCTGAGAACGTCAGTATTTAGTTTTGCAATCAATCATAATACAGTTACAAATGCACTATAATTATAATTCCTGGCCCCTGCATCTGGTCTAATTGTTAGCACCATCAGTAATACGATATATTGATACTACAATATTCATTGGAACTTTCCCGGAGGCGAAAATTAGATTTCACAAGATGGGGCAGAGTAATTCTGGAAAAAAACAAGTTCTGCCACTGCAAAAGCAGGAAAATTGTTAGTTTGATAAGCAAGGTAGAAACTTCACAGAAGCCTGATTTCATCTTAGAGGAGGGTATCCAAAGAATGTCGTCCTAGCTGAGGAATTTGTTTTTCATTTGCTTTCAGACACTGCCCGTCTAGTCAATTAAACATGTATAATAAGCCATTGCTTGCTCAAATTCTACATCAAAAGCTAGAAGTTATATTATTAGCACAAAGAGGGGAGAAGTTGAGAAATTGAATTAACACATGTAATGCGCAAAAGCATTCAACAAATACTATTCATAAAGCTAAGAGAGCACTCAGCAGAGAGAAAATTAAGTCAAAAAAAAATTTAGTCAGATTTGAAAAAAAAAAGAAACAACAACAACACTACTCAATTTGAGACCAGCTTAAATATGCCATGCCATCATATAGATATTGTCATTAAGGTATTAAATAGATTTGCATATAGGACAAGAAAATCAGCTTCAGGCTGACGAAGGAGAAAACACATGCAAATTCATCTCACTAATTAAAAATAAATAAATAAATAAAATTATATATATATATATAATTTCAATTAAATACAATTTATTCACACAGCGATTTTTATCCTACATCAACTGAGAGTCTCTATACCTGCCTCTGCCCAAGCTAACATCAGCATGGAGTCTAATTTCCAGACGGCTGCCCATCATTTTCATTGGATACTGATGATATGCCTTGTTCAATGCACTGACAATCAAAGAATGAGGTCAAGATTTAGGAAAAACATTGAAATGCAAAGCACGCTCAAGATCAAGCCAAAGGGAAATTTATTACCATATGATAGTACTGATCAACCAGAATAACAACAGGTGATACTTATATTTTACATCCAAAGCATCAAACATTGAAAACGAAAATAACAAATTCTTAACAGTGGACAAAGACTTCCTAAATTGATAAAGCCAGTAACCAAGGTTTTCAACAAAACAGTTGGCCTCTAAAAGACAAAGTATTAGAAATAAAAATTAAAGAATAAACCATGCACAAGCTAATATCTCCTGAATTGACAAAACCAGTGACCCAT
This sequence comes from Excoecaria agallocha, assembly GCA_037975025.1. Lineage (NCBI taxonomy): Eukaryota > Viridiplantae > Streptophyta > Magnoliopsida > Malpighiales > Euphorbiaceae > Excoecaria > Excoecaria agallocha. The sequence continues at coordinate 35,876,969 of CM075809.1, forward strand.
ATCTTTGGCAATGACTTAAATTCAGGGTATGACAAAGTGAGCAAGGAAAAGAGTGTCAGTTACGCATGAACTTGCACAATGAAAAATAAAGAAACAAAAAGAGGCAAAAGACAAGGAAAAGAGAAATAAAGGAACTACTAAATGGGAGAGGAAGCAAGGATCAATTATGTCACTCCTATAGCCACCACTTCAAAATTCTTGCTGATTTGTAGGTGTAATCCCATCACTAAGGCTCAGAAGTAGCCATTTCGGCTGAGCAGTAGTCGCAAAATTAAGGATTAGAAGATATTGATAACAGAAGTTTACCTGAAGAAGATATCCATGCAGCCAATCGAGTGTTTGAGGAAATGTTGTTGCTGATATATTGGCAACAGTCAGACCCTGTTCCAGAAAAAGTAAATACATAAATAAATAGAACCAACTGCTTATTTGAAAACTTATTTTTCATTACATTTATTTGTAGTGATCGAAGAAGGATAACTTTAAAAAGGACTTCTTCACGACCTGTTTCCCAAATTATTTACCAGATTTCCCGAATTCTTATGCCCAAAATAAGCAAGATAGTACACTTCTATAATCTATTCTATAGATACCAAAGAGCCAAGATGATAAAAATAGCTCCCTTTATCGATATCACTTCTACAAAAAATATTTCGGCTAATGAAAATTTTATGATATCGGGAGTTGATGTTGTGAATTGTTTCGGAGTATGTAATTTTGTTTCCATGCTCTTTAGAAGGAGAATCAGGCAAACCTGTGACTTAAAAGAGCAAAGATAGCCTTGAATAGTTTTCAGATTGGCAATTAAAGTATCTGTATCCTGAAAAATAAATAAATAAATAAGAATAGTTTTTAAAATAAAAAGCAAAACATTCATGTGCATATGCATGTGTTGCCAAGAAATGACTTGAATGCACAATGAATTACTTTCTTCTTCTTCAAGTTTCTGTTTTTCCAATCTTAATTTTTTTTTTCTTTCCATAAAATTAATTACATTTTTACCAACCATGCAAATTGACAAATCCTTAGATAAAAGATAAATCGCAATAGAAACATTAGCAGCCTCAAATACCTGGACTGGATATTTATCACTAATTCTCCGAGTCATAACCCACTCTTCAAGTAATGCCTGCACAAGAGATGAAAAAGGTGTGTGAAAAGAAACCGATCATAAGAATCAGAGAAGTGACAAATACTTGGGGGATAATATAATGCCAATAATGTAAGCATCAACAGTATTTTCATTAGATATATCATAGAATCTAAAGAAAACAAAGAATAAGTGAGAATAGAAGTAGAAACCTTATGATCAAATTCAGCCATCTTGAGAACTATGGGTATAACTATTGGTTCAGGACCAGACTTTTCTTTCTTAACATATGTATTTCCTACTCTCTTATTATTTGCTGCAGTTTCACCTGCAGACACCAAAGGCAATCACAAAAACTATCAACTCAAAATGACACTCATGCATTAGATCAAAATTCCATAACCTATTCATAGGAGATTAAACTGAACCATGTACTTATGACCAAAACTGTGGGAGCAAGATACCTTTATTAGTTCCCACTATGTTAACAGATTCCTGAGCATCTGGGACTTTATATGTGGGATCATCTGATTTCCCCTCCTTCAAATTCATATTCCCAGGAGTGCAGTTGCTATCTTCAGTGCGATTTCCACTAATGCTAGTAGGATTATTTTCCATTTGCCTAGCAGGACCACTATCCGTTGTAGATAAAGTATTTGATTCATTAGGCTTTTCTGGCAAATTAGACAGTGTCTTATTCTCTTCATCCATTAAGTAAATGCTTGGATCCAAATGCATCCCCTGTCATCATTATCAGAGACAACAGCTATCAGACAAAAGAGTGCACAAACATTATCCAAACCATCACAACCGTACAAAGTACATTAGAGAGCAAGAGATATATAGTCCACAACTTATTGCTTTATGCTCACAGCATGGCAAGAGCAGAAGCAACGTCAAAGCTTGCACGCAAGAGAAAAATACAATTTGATTTGCAATATAGTTATTCCTTTTGAGCTGTAATTGTTTCTTAGATATGCTATTATGCATTACTGCCCAGTCCAATTTAATGCTCGTTTCAGAACACCCTTTTTAGCACATCTCTAACCTTAGCAGGGAAATAAGCCCCCAAGACATTTTCTGTCTGCTGTGTGGACAGAGAAAATCCTAAATCTAAAAGGCATTTAAGTTCACCTCATGATTTATAATGGCTTACCATAGACAAAAAAATATATATATATGGAAGGTGAAAAATTTGAAAGTAACACCATGATAGCATGTTTAAGGATATCATCTAATCTCACATATGTTAGTTCAATGCCCATTTACAGAAATGCCAGAAGAGTGTAATACTGCATCCTTACTTCTATTCACATCATGCTTATATATATTAGGCAGGTCTAACTTACAACCAATATCAATAGAAAAAATTGTCCTACCTCAATTATTATTGGCTTTCCATCTTTCATTGCTTTTTTCATATCCCCAGCCAAACCTAAATATCAAATATTACATTTCCAAGTCAAAAATCAATGTGTAGTCAAAGGAACAAAGGCCAAGAACAAAATGCCACTATGACCTCTGATATAATTATATCTTTCATGAACATCCAGCATTGAAAAGAGAATATATAAATGAGAGTCTCTGCATATTATGAGGCAAATGCAGAAGTAAAATTGTAAACCCAGAATATTCACCTTTACGGACAATTCTGCATTCTCTACAAAATTCAGTAATTAGCTCTTCAGAAGAGCTGAAATCTCGTGCCCATACAGGAGTAGATGCCAAGGGCGCACTATTTATGATAAAAAAAAATAAAAATTGAAAACATGAAAGAATAAAAAGGTAAAAAAAAAAAGCACTATAAGGTTGCAAATCAAAAAGCTGCATAAAGATAATCAGCAAAATGGCATACTCTGTTGACGTTCGTAGCAATTCATACACCATATCTGTCTGTAACAACAGAAAACATACATAACAAAAGCATCAGCATGATGAGTTGAGAAATGAAACATAGGAAATACTTGAGGCTAGGTGGAAGGCAAGACCTGCAAAACATTAGGCAAATTTAACCTTTGTGCAATTTGGGTAGCAATGGTAGACTTCCCAACGCATGCAGTTCCACAAACCAGAATTACCAATGGTACTCTCTGATGGTGAAATCTAAAGAAAATGAGAAAAGGAAAAAGATAGCTCTTCAGCCAAAGTAACAGTTCACATGAAAGATAAGTTATTATCCGTAGTTAAGAAAACAATAAGAAAAGTAAGAGAGAACATTCGCAAGTGTTTTGTCCCTCTAGAAAGCTTATTCACCTTGTCATCATCTTGTAACGATTTATGTATTCTTCCCCATACCCGCGGCGCTCCATAAGCTGCATATAAAATCCATAAGAAGGATAAATGAAATAAACCCAACCTTTCAGCAGAAAATAGCATAAGAACAAAATAGTCGAATCACTTAATCACAACCATAAGGAAACGGAAAATAGTATGAGGCCCTATTTAGGAGGTTGGCCCACTTGCTTTCTCTAGCCATTTCAAAGTTCTAAACTAAAGAGCAGAAGGCAGACATACCTTAAACAAGTTAGCTTCCAGGTCAGATTGAGATCTACAAAGGCAATAGGAGAAATTCACCATTACATGAAAATTTTAAGTACAAAAGAGTGTGTGCACTGAGTAAGACCTTTGAACCATGTTGAGAAACAGGATTTCAAAAACTAAATGAAAGAAAAGGGGAAAATGATATACACGTCTAGAAGGCTGTTGTCTATTAGCAGTTTCTTGAGTTCAAGAGCAATTTTAACAGCTACATGATTTGGGATCTGAAATCATCAAGTCACAACAAATGACATTACTGATCAATTACAAATGAAGAAAAAAGATGTTCAAAACAAACGACATCCAATAGACGTTATGTATAAGGTTGAATTAAAAGTTTATAGAAGTCCAGCAGTTTAACAATCTCAGATAGATAGTAACAGCAAAAAAAAAAACGTATTCTTGCTACAGCAAATTCAAAAACATCCCAATCCTATGAGATCTAAACACATAGGAGCGTTAATTGATTACATAAGTAAAGGTGCCCAGAGTTCCAGGAATTCCAGTTACCATAAAAATTATAAAGAACAATAAAAAACTTTTGATCCAAGCGTAATTGGAACCTTAGTCACAGTCAGCATTCTGCTGAGCAAAAATCTGGAAAGAACGTAGTAATGATCAGCATGATCACCCAACCAGACCTTTACCTATAAAATAAATATCAATAGGTAAGAAAAATAGGCTCCATTTACTTCCTGAAAAGAACACAATTGAATAACAGCGAGAAGAGAACAACCTTAACAAAGTCGTATTTAGAAGAAGCATTGCGAGTAGAAAAATAGGAGAAAGATGGATTCTTAGAGTGATCGGAATCTTCTTCGGCGCTGTTACTTTTACTTTGGCTTTTAGGGCTTGAGGATGATGCTGCCCCTTCCCTGTCCTTCCCCATCTTCAGTTCTCTCTTCTACCCTCTGCCTCTGTATTTCTGTGTCGAGGTTGGTTATTGCTTGGGCCAGCACCTGCCCCTTTAGCCCTGCACTTTCCACGACACGGATGCATATGTGTTTAGCTATTTAATTTATTTTGAAGGAAATTACACTATTCATCCTTTTTTTAAGTTCTTTTTACATTCCATTTTAAAAAATACCGTATAATTTATTTTAAACTTTTATTTATATATTTCCCATTTCAAAATTATTCTTTTTATTTTAACGTATCAAAAATATCCCATTTGTTAAGTTTTTTATATTTTCAGCCGCTTTAGGCTCTTAGCTTTTTTCTTCCGGCCAGCCATTCGCAGAAGCTTGGACAAGTATTGTCCATTTAAGAACAGTAGCTTTTGTTGCAACTCCTCTAATCTAAAATTTCAATTCATCACAGGCTATTCAGCTTCAAGACGATCAAAGGAAAAACGTCTTCACTTTCCTTATTCAGGTTGTTATATTTTGATTAAAGTTGATCGTTTTTGTTTTGCGATCATTAATTATGCGGTTTCTGAGTATGATATTACTTGTTAAACAGGTAGGAATAGTGAAAAAGAAGCAAATGAAAATTCATAGATTCTAAGCTGCAGCAAAATAGGTCTTCATATGGTTACAAGTGTTGCTAAAGTTTGGTTGTTGAAGCAAAATACATAATAAACCACTTGTTTTTCATCGTTTATTATTGGAGTTGTTGCTTTGCTATTTTATTTGCGGCCATTAGGTATACGCGTGTTTGATTATCAGTTTGGATTATGATTTACGAATATGAATGGGAAATCGATCGTGTTTTTACGTCTTTGTTTGCCAATTCAGATTATTGGTAATGTAGCCAAAAAGGACACAGAGCCTTATACATACAAATTCTATGAAATTAACCATAAGATGGGGACTGATATGTATGATGTTTGAGCTTTGGATTATGGACTGCAACGAACTTTCAAGGATGTACAAGGTTGGATTTGGGTTTTTGTTGGTTTCATAAGAAAATTGAAGCTCTTTCTTTTCCCCTTCTACAATTTTCCAGAAATTCTACTGTTTTATCTGTTTTAACAATTGAAATTTGAATTCGCCAGAGGCATGAAATATTATCAAATTGCAAGAGAGAGAAATAGAAGGATAAGATAAATGTTATTGATGCCTTTGGTTAACAGCAAATACCATCGGAATCAACCAACCGAATCATGAAACACAATTGCTAAATGATGGAAAATTTACAATGGAAATTGGAAACTGCAACTTGATGAACATATATGTTCTTCAAATGGAATATAATAATCAAATAGGAAGGCTATATACATCATTGGCGCATTTGAATAATCTTTTTTAATAAACAATCCAGTTCTTGAAATAATATTTAAGTTGTGCAGCTTCATAATCTTTAAGTTTTTTTTATATACAAAAAAATATATTATATTTTTTATGTACATACAAATACACTATATTTTTATGTAAAAAAAAATATGCTGTATTTTTATATATAAAAGAAAATATACTTATGTACAAAAGAAAATATACTGCATTTTATTTATGTATAAAAAAAATATATTGTATTTTATTTATGTACAAAATAAAATATACTATATTTCATTTATGTAGAAAAATACAAAAAATATATTGTATTTTTTTTATATATACTATAGCTAATTAGTTAGGGATCTAACCATACTTAGCTTACTGTTACTCTCTGTTTATAAATACTTTTGAAAATTCTAATTATAACAGACATTTTATATGAACCCAAAAATGGCATTAAACCATTTTGTTTGGGTCTGCCACATATGGCGGAATATGTATGTGGTTCTAGGCATGATGCGACCGGATTATTAAAGATACATGCGGCTAGAATTTGATGCTATTTTCAAGCTCAATTCTATTGATTAATATATTGATTTGATATATCTTCGTTCGTATTTTATGAGCCAATGCCCATTTCAAGTTTGACCTTGGAAACAAATTAGTGAATATTTTCAGGACCCTACATGAGCATTTCCCGTTTTGAATAATGGATAGTGTACTGTCTTTTCTGTTTGCATGTGATGTTAACCCATACAGAACGAACTGTTTTAAACTTTTATGAAGATTATAGATACAACAGTTCTTGAAGCTAATTATTCTTTATGCCTTTCACACTTTACATGCCACAAAGCATAACCAACTTATTTACAGCAGATCTTGATGGCTAGTTTGCATTTCATTTAATGTTCATAAGTTTTTTAGCCTTAAGTTTTTATACCTTTACTAATGAATACAGTACAATCATCCGACCATCAACAAAAATTAAAATAAATAGATGAACAGGAAACGAAAAAATATCAGAGTAGAAATCATAAAAGCTCAAAGGAGATAGAAAATAAATAAAGAAACATCCATGAACATCACGAATATAAAAGGTAAATACCAAGTTATAGGCAAAATGAAAATCTAATGAGGTTATATATCATCACAAAACAAATTCACCTTTTGTACAGTTTTGAAATTGAGTTAGGAAAGTGAATACTCTTGTCAAAAGTAGGATAGGGGCATTTTTGATACTGAAAATTTAAAAAATGGTAATTACGAAATAAAAATTTTAAAAATAGTATTAAAGAAAATAAAAAATAGGAAAATACAAATATAAAATGTATTTTTGTTTTTGTGGCATTTGTCAAAAAAAATCCTTTTCTTTTGTTTATGAACAGCCCACAATATGGCCCGGCCCACAATATCGAATAAACATCATTTGAAATTATTTTTAAAACTATAAGATAGACGAATCGCAATTCCAAAGTGTTTTCATGAAAGCATTAAAAATGGCTACTTTATATAAAATATATAATGTAATGTAATAACAAAGCATATTTTTTTGTGTTCACATGAAAGGGCAAATTCAAGTAGGATTAATCTTTACAGATTGGATATCAGCTGAGCATATTTTTTGTGTCCACATAAAATTCTCCATTCCCTACTCCTCAATGGATTTAGCTTGGCAGAGATGATTGATTCCCTACTGTCACAAATGTTCTCAGAAATTCTTTTTCTTTCTTGTGTGGGTTCCAGTAGCCCAAAAAATCACACAAAATATTGTCAGCTTTAGTAAGAAGCAAAAATTTGAGAGACTTTTCAGATTTAGATCATGGCTAAGACCTCCGCAACATGTTTAATCCTTACTGAATTAATGCTCTAATTCAACTAAAAATAGAGTCCGTCTCTTGTACCGTAAGCTCCAGACCAGTACATATTGAGTCAATATTCCAAGGTCGATCTGCTTTTCCCAGCACATATTATAGACAAAGAACACGTTATTTAGCACATAATAAAGACTGAGGGACAAATAAACAATTGCAGTAAAAAAAAGATGTAATAATTTTGATTTGGTTTTCAGCAAAAATAATTAACATTCAGCCTGCAATATCAACAAAGCTGGAAGACAACAAATTCTTATAGATTAAACGAAACGTATAGCTGATCTGCAATCTAGGTCTAATTACAAATTTGGAAAAAGACTGATGTAGTATATAACTCGCCATTCTGTTGACAGGGCACCTGATGTGCACTGAAACGACAGAAGAGGTCCAAAACTTCTCCAAGCCTGTATCCATTGGCATCCTCAAATATCAATCTGATAAGCCAGTCAACTAATGACTAACAGAAAGATCCCAAAATTACAATAAAGTATTTCCGGTAGTTGCGTGGATCATCCAGGCATGGTCAGTGTACAGATGCTAATCATCAGATAGCAACTTCAGGGCATGCAATTTCTTGAAAAACTTCCCGCCTTTCCTTCCCATGCCAGTCCCCACAAGACTCGGCACAAGAAGGGATTTGGCATCTGGCCTCCATTTCAACTCTTTCAGAGCAGAGAACAAAGTTGAAAGTACCGGAGAGACTTCATAATCCTTTATATGCTTGCAAGACTCAACTCTAAGATGTTGAAGCTCCTTACAGGTAAGAAGTACAGCTTCTAGGCCTTGTGTCGTTAGCAAGGAGCATCCTTCTAGAGATAGTAACTTTACACTCCTGTCAAACATTACAACCCATCATTATGCAAGTATAACTATTTTAAACTATATATCATTTCCCTGTGAAATTTCTGACTTTATGCCTGTCAAGATACTAGGCAGTCTGAATGATATAGTACTTCACTGCATTATTTATTTAATACTACACAGTATTCTTAAAATGATATGCCCGTCTTATGCCAACAACCTTTAGCCATGAACTTTAATACTAACAATTTGCTATCATCTCAACAACATTTTTGCGCATAACAATCATGCAAATTGCAATGAATAACTAAATTGAAAGTGCTTTCCATAGCATTTGTATGATAAGAGTAAAACAGAAGTAATTTATATGTTAGAAGCATTACCAAGAAACAGAGAAACAGAACAGAGCAGAATAGCTCATTACCTGCAAACACTTGCGAAGCTAAACATTTCGTTGTCCAATCCCCAGCAATCTTGAACAACAATTTCCCTGACAGCTTCACTCACCTTAAACATGGCCCTGGTTCCCTTTTTATTCCTCAACTGGGACTTCTGTAAATGCAACCTCTCTAAAGCTGGACAGAAACCCAAATATTCATCTGGCCCTGGAATAAGATCAATCTTCTTGCATGACATAAACCTCAAAATTTTCAGATTTTCACAATATGCAAGTGCAGATAGCCACCCATCATCCATTCTATGATCACAAAGTGTCAATTCCTCAAGCATTTGACAACACTGGCCAATTGCCTTTATTCCGTCAAAGCTACCCTCACATCCACCAAGTTCAAGCTTCACAAGTCTCTTGCATCCTTGAGCCAAAATGGTTAATCCAATATCCGAAACCAAAGAGCTATAAAGGCCATCCACATTTCCAACAAGTTTCAAGATTTGCAAGTTCTCGCAAGCTGCAATCCCACGCAAGACATTATCATTGCACTTATGTAATTCTAGTTCTTGCAAAGTTGGACATTCCTCAGCTACACCCAGCAAACCTAACTCACTAGCACCAATCACTACAAGCTTGCGCAGATTGGGACAAGCATTAGCCAAGGCTTTAAGCCCTCTATCAACTTTCTCAACAGGGAACAAATTCTCCTCACAAATGCGCCATTTTGGAACAAACCCAGATATTGCAGAACTGACAGGCATCGATAGAATCCTATGGCTCAACCAAACATTTGAATTATGAGGGGAAACAATACAACCGTTAATCAAATCCACATGGGTGAGATTTGGGAACCTTGCAATTAACCGACCTGATTCAATAAACTCCCAATCTAACGCCTTCAGGGACCGTACGAGGCGGCCTTGGAGATTGAGCCACCGCTTGCAAACCAAAAAGTTGGAGTTTTTCTGCGAATCCGGTAGTTTGGAGAGGATTTTGAGGAGAAGCTCGTCGCTTAAGAGGAGTGTACGGTCGATTACGGAGAAATTAGGGATTAGGTTTTGGGCTTTGGATTTGGATTTGGAGTCTTTGTTTGGAGAAGGACTAGAGAGAGACTGGAGTTGCATAGCAAAGACTACATGTTTTAAGGGTTTGGTATTCTTGAGCCAGAGCTCTGACCAGCTTGGTGACCTCTTCTTCAATGGCGGGTCAGGTTCTGCTGTTGGTTTCTCTACTGAAAACGACATGGTGATGTTGAGCTGAAGACGGTCCTGCTGTTCGTTTCTTGCTTTCTACATAGCAGAATCTCGTATCTCATTTACTACAGATTCTCACTCTCTCTGTCTCTCCCTTGCTGAGCCGTGAAGGCAATGCATTACAATCTGAAGATTCTACATCTAATTTTGGTTACTGGGTTCTTCTTTATTATGCCTTCTCCTAAACCAGAGAATGGATATTTCCTGCTTCTCGCTCTGCTTTTTCGATGGGTTTCTATCTCTATCTTGACTTTCTGGTCATAGAATTTGAACAGGGTGTACCTGGTGAGGTCCGAGATTGGAAATAATGCTAATAATGTATTTGATATATATATTTGAAGGGGCGCTTTTTGTTTTTATCTGAAAATTTGAAAATTATTTTTTTATCCTATTGACTCATTGGACGGACACTGAAAATATACTTGATCTTATTTTAAAAGATAATTTTTTATTTTTTATAATAATTAAAATATTTTAATTTAATAAAAAATTTATAATTATTAATAAAAATATCCTTTTATTTTTTTCAAAAATTTTATTTAATTTTAATTAAAAATAGATAGTAATATTAAAATACTTTAATTTCATAAAATAATTATAGTTATTGAAAGAAATATCTTTTTATATTTTCAAAAAGTTTATTTAATTTTAGATAAAAATAAAAAATAATAAAAAAAGATTTAATAAATTATATAATAAATAAAAATATACATGTAAATATATTTTTTAAATTTTTAAAATAATATTTAAAGTGAGACAAAGAAAAATAGAAAAAATAACCTTTTAAAATGGGATGAATGGAGTAAAATAGATAGTGATTTTAACATATTCAAATTGCTATGTATTTCCAAATTTCAGGAATATAATAAGAATGCACAACTATTCTTTTGAGCAATAATAAAATAAATTCTACTTAATGAAAAATAAAAAATAGATTTTTTAACACTGAAAACAAAAATGGGGATGTTAAGAAAGAAGAGAAAGGACAACTAAGCTACCTAAAAAGAAAATAACCGTTTAAAAAATTATATCATTATTACTATGTGCACACATACCGATGACGATGGATGTAATGAAATGGAAATAAGACTTCTTTTTTTTTTTGGTAGGTTGCGTACAAATCTTCATAATTCTTGTTTTGGAAATCAAATTGGTCTCGTACGTAATGAAATTGTATTCATTGCCTTGTATCATTAACAAGAGAGATGTAATGGACAAACTAGATAAGAATTCAATTACAAATAACACAAGATTTAAATCTTTTACCGGAGGAAACAAATCCTGAAAAGAATATTTGGGTCGAAGTTGTTTGCACGATAGCATTCAGCGTGCAATCTGAAGTATATTGAAGGATTGCTACCAGTGCTACTCCTGGTCAATGCTACAAAAATAATGATAATAATAATAACGGGGCGAATTCCGTGATATGCCAACAAATTACGTAATATGCATAATGCACTCGAACAGTTAGCCAGAAAAAAGAGTGTCCACTCAAAGTAGCCGTTATAAATAGCCGTTTGATGTTTAGAAACTTCGTTGCTAGGTGGGGACAGAAACCATATGCACATTACCAACTTTACATCTTCTAGGGACAAAGCAACCATTAGAAAAAGACAATTCAGCACACATTAAACCATTTTAAAAGTCCAAAAATCCCTTGCATATAAAACGAGAAATCGCTAAAACCACTGGCGAAATGACTCATCATTGAAGTCCATTATCTCCACGCGATGAAATTAAAACTTGATCGGTGAAACTAGCATACTGCGGTTACTTAATACTTATGATTGGGATGTTAATAATTAGATTACTTTTAGATACATATTAGTTGATTTATCTAGAACCAGGCTATAAAAGTAGAGATATCAAAACACAATTGTTGGGATCCAAAAGGAACTAGGTGATTTCTACGCAACAGTCTCCCACATCCTTAGCTGGAATTCTTAAAAAGTCCTTTACCCACGAGTAACCGATTCAAGTAAACGTAAGTTGAAGACGGCATCTCTCCTTTCTAACCCACATGCAACGGATATAAATTACTCGATCTGTCTCTGATATTAGACTGTAAATTATTGGAAATTTACAAACAATAACTTTTTACGATTTTTTTTACGTCTCCCATATGCTGAAGATCAAGCGCACAGAATTCATCAAATTTACATATACACAGCTCTCGGAGAAAAACAAAAACACGTAAATTTCAACTACTAGTTCAATGAAGTTGGAAAAAAATCTTCTAGAAAAATACTCCGTTGGGTCATAAAGCAGACCGACACGAAGACGTTTGAGAGGCCAATTTGAAGTGTCACAGAGAGAAGGATAATATATATAGGACGCTAAAAACATTTCAGATGGCAAAGCTCAACTTTACATAAACACCGTGTCCATGTCTTGGTCCTGCAAATGGTGCCAAATTTTAGTAACATGCTTCAATTATTTTTAGTTCTTCGTTATGCAAAGCTCAATCTTTTTACACATAAGTAGGGCCCTTCCTAGAAACTACTTAAATAAACGGTAAACTCCAATTACATTACAAAAGCTCACTTGCAAAATGGAGCGTACCATTCACTTTCAGATGAAAAGAAAAACCACAGCAAAATGAGAAATCAAGGGGATATCCTGATTTTTAATCATGTGAGAGCACATAAACACCTTACTATTTAAGTAAAAACGACAACACAGCACTTTCTCTGCAGGGGAACTTGCCCAACCATAACTAAGAACGAGGACCTGCCAGTTGCTGCTTCTTTATCCTCTCTGCTTGTTTTACAATACTGTATAAACAACTAGAAATAGAGAATATCATCAAAGTAATTTTACAAAATCATTATAGCGCTCTATTTCTCAAAATGGAATATTTTACCATGGAAAAGCCAGACAATTGTTTTACCAGCAATAAAATAGAGATATTAAAACACAAATAGACACTAATTGCCCCAATTTATTGTTCTGAAATTAGCAATGATTAGCATTCAAAGAAAATTTGTATCAATGAATGCACCAATTGCAGCAGTGTGTTACAAAGGAGCAGCAATTGTAAAAATATGTCATGGGGATGACGAAATGATGCTAATGGATCAAAACTAGACTGTAGCACAAAAAGCAGGTTGCAGCACACAAGATTTCAGAGTAAACTTTGAAAATCATGAGCACATCTTAAAACCTGATATCGTGAGGGGTGATAAAAATCCATTGGGATCCTTGTGCTAATGCAAAATCTACTAAAGTGTCTAAGCTGATTTTCCGGCTAACTGCATCCTGCCAAAAAAAATCTATCAGAAACTGCAATCCTCCAAATACAGGACTTCATATTTTTGACAGGGGCATAAAAGCAAAGCCCTCTTGATGTTATCAAAAGTAAGTTGTTCAGGACCTTCATTAATGGCCAAGTTTTAGCAAACATTAAATTCACTTTCAAAGCCATGAAATACTTACCATAAAGACATCAAACTCATCCATTGCTCGAAATGGTGCTTCTGTCATCTCATGAAGAGCTAATGCAAAACATAATGTTGAAAATGAGCGCTCCCCTCCTGAATGACAACCGGTCACAAACAGATCAATTAGTTGTCAATGGTTAAACACAGAGAGGGGCAAAGATTTAAGGTAACTTAGTTATCAAACCGATCAAATGCAAATTCTTTCTAATACTTCACAACAAGTTCACAAGATTCTAAAAGCATAAATAAATTTTAAGGCTGCCACACCTGAAAGCCCTCTAGTATCGCGAACAGTGCTGCTTGATGCATCTTGGGGCATCTTCACCTAAAAAAGAGGAAAAAAAATTATATATATATATATATATATATATATATATATATATATATATAAACAAAACAAGGTAAAATGCTGGCGACCAATTCAAGCAGGCATTGAAGTCTAGAAATGAATGTGGTATTAGAGGTCGGCCAATCAAACTAGCACAGAGGAGAATATAAATATTTGTACAAATGTCTAAGAACAAGCGGCTTACCTCTATTCTAAGGGTTTTCTCTTCATAACTAACCTTGATGTTTCCACTTATCCCTTTCTTTCCCAGATGACCATTAAAGCTAGTTGAAAATTTTGAATAATTAAGAGACATAAATAATAATAGAAAACTTTGCAATGATTGAAAGAAGTCAGCCACTCAAAAAATTAAAAAAAATATCGTACTTCCAAGTTAGCTGGCGCTTCAGAAGAGTGCTATTCCTCTGATACTTGTTCCGTCGCAAGTTTAGGGCTTCTTCACAAGCCTGCAGTCCCAAAATGGATGAAAGAAGACAGGACAAGAGACTTATAAACAAGAAAAAATGAACTTTGAGTAAAGTGACAAGTGGGTTTGATTCACATTGACTTGAGAAGCAATAAAACTTAGGGAAAATTGAAATCTTAAACTACAAAGTAAACAAACATATCATAAAAAATTGATAAGAATGTTGCTCATGATACATGCAACAGAAACAATTTGTTTGGATAACTGCTACAGGCTTACAAGCAGGTAATCCATGTTCCAAGGTATCCCAATGCATCAGCACCTAACCAAAGAGCAACCAAAAGTTCTTAGTTTATTTTCAGCAATGGTAAATCCTCTCCTTCTCCTGAAATACATTCCCTGATCCTTTTCCCCCCGACATTCTCCATGATTTTACATCTCATATTTTTCCTCTTTCTAACTCCTTGTGCCCCTTTCTTTACTGAGCACTAAAAAAACTTCTCTGTCTTTTTCAAATGCATTTGTGGATTTTAGAAAACGGATGTCATCTTTAATAGAAAAAATTAAAAAAGCAACAATGCATACAGAACTTAAACCCCAAAGTACAGATTTAAACAAGATACACTATCTTATACGCTATCTTATTTGGTCCAATTTGAAAGAAGACAACAAATTATTTCACTACAAGTTCAAGAGATAAGAGGCCTAACCTAGTCACATTAGTGTCCAAACCAAAACTGAAAATAAAAGTCAAAAAGATAGAACTTACTTTAAGCTTCTCTCGGAACCCTTTGTATGTTTGTTGTTTTCTCAAAATTTTACGCTGCTTTTTCTCATACAACATCCGTAGGTCATCAATAGAGTCAGAAAACCTGCCACAATATATAATAAAATTATCATTTGGAATAAGCATTTGACTGTTCTTGAAATGCAAATTGAGAGATCATGATTATACCTTTGGCTCTCAAGCTGGAGTCTCTGATTCAATGTTTTCAACTGGGCACTGAGTTGCTCCGGGGTGCTCTCATCCAGACCACCTAAAGCATCAATATCACTCTCAGAGCAGATGATAGAAGCCTTCCTACAACTCTCCTGTGTATTGACAAATTATAAAATTGGTATCACATTTATGCTAGAGCGAGGACTTCAATTTAAGCATTTATTAGTTAATCCACCATGGTGTAAATGAGGATAAAGAAGAATAACTAATGCATGTTGTCAATAAGAATAACAGAATGGAGATACTACAGGCACCTTTTTTAAAACTTCAAAAACATTTCATATCGAGAATATCTAGAACTAGGAAATGTGACAAGTAATGGGCAGAAAAAGTGCATACATAAAGTCAAAGCACTCTTAGCTGCAACATTTAATCAAACTTGTGTTAGCTCAATGAGCATTATAAGGAAAGCAAAGGACCCAAATCAAGGTGGATTTAGTAAGGCAACATGAAGTTGCTGCAACAGTGGCTCAGTGGTCGACTTTTAAAAAAAACTAAGATTATTTTGCTTCCAATTCCTTGTTTTGATTCTTAACCATTGACCATGAGGTTTATCCTGCTCTAAGTGAAAAGCTGACAAAAAGAAGAGGTTGCTTCAACCTGATTAACATAAGTCTGAATTCATCTCAAATTCTTTAATATTTACAGCAGAATCTCGACTGGTTTAAACAACAATGGCACTTTGAGAGTCATTTCTTCAGAGAGGAAGATCAACTAACGGAAAAGATAACAAAGGTGACAGTTAAGAGATATGTAATTCATTATCATCTTGACCAAAAAGTTAGTGGCATTACTTAAATATATCATACTAAGATATAAAAATGTGGAAAAAGATGAAATGCTATCAGCAAATTATTTAAGCATACGGCTCCATATACAGATAGCACAGAAAATATACCTTACGATTCTCTTCAAGCTCTCGATAATGTGCCTCTGCAGCTTTAATATCAGGAAGAACCTTGTTAGCCATTAAACTTTCATAATGGGCCTTTTCCTGAAATTATTTTAAGGAATGGTGAGCTTGCAGTAAAAATTAGTTTAGAAAATAATTGGAGTAAACCTTCAAGTAAAAAGAACAAGATAGAAATAGTGACCACTTCAGCAGACTGCAAATCTTTCTCGATACTCATTAGCTGACGCTCTGCTTCTTCGAAAGCATTAAGCTCTTCTTTTGCCGACTCTACACTTTTTCCCATTATCATCAAGAAGAATGCAGAAGTAGAGATAAATACATTCAAATATAAAGCCCTACATTTACCATACCACATAAATCCTCAAATTCCGATTTCAGATCCATAGCCTCTTTCTCAACCTCATCCCTTCTAGCTCGAAGCTTTTCCAAAACCATTTCCTTTTCTTGAATCTCCACTCGGATTACCTGGAAAACATTCCATAGAAAATTTATATGGAAAAAGAAATCATGTACTTCATATTGAATGGTCAAACTTCCATGCTGAGGAACATGAGGTAACAGGGAACAAACTTTGATTTCTTGATAAATCTCCTCAACATTTGATGCAGCTGACAAACTACTTTCAGTAGCATATTGCTTCTTCAGATCTCGTACTGCTAGACTCTTAGAAGCTAGATCCCGCTCAGCACTCAAGCGTCTCCCCTACATGAAGAAAAGATAAAGGTACTTACATACACATATATGCATGCACCCACATATTACATTAAGAAAAAATTCTGAATAAATCAACAAACTTCTCAATGAAGAGTGATTGGCAAAGTTAAGAGTCCTTTAATTGCCATTAGCAATTAAATCAGATCTCATTGATAATGGATAGACATTCCCAAAGTTTAGATCAAATTATTATATATTTTATATATCATATAATAGAACAAGTCAATAAAGATGCATTTACAATGGGTTAGGGAGGGTCAGCACACCCTGTTCATAAAATGTTCAAATTTTACTCTGCCTACCAGTAAAACTTGCCTATAAAGTGGTTCAAATAGACTCTGGCCATAATAGCAGTAGAACACCTAAATGACCCAGCCTATCTGTCTCTGATGCTAGAAGACAATATCCAGAGACACTGACAAAATTAATATCATATATCAGATCTTCTATGAGAAGGCTAAATTGTGGTATTCCATATTTATATTCATGTTTATATCTATGTTTATATTCATATTCATATTTTAACAGCAGCAGCATGACATCAACCTCAATACCACATTAGCATAGATGATGACACATACTTCTAAATCATGACTTGAAAAAAAAAATAAGAAAGCTGTCCTGCTGTATAACATAATTATTAAATGTGGTCTTCGTGATCTCATTTCACCATTAAAGCAAGGGGGGAAGGAAATACCATGTGCAATCATGGAGAACTAAATTTCATCAGTTGCATTTAAGGATAGAAACTTATCGGTATGTGGGACCTCTATCATCTCTGAGTTGCTCTCTCACATGTGGCAATGGGATGCTTTCCTAATATCACAACCATGTGAAGACCTAATAATACAGTCTCAGTGTCTTTCAAACTGTAATTAAAGTTCTGAAAGGCAGATGATAAACCAACTCTGGCGCTAGTGCCAATTTATGGTTGCCTCTTGATACAGATCAGACTGGTTGCAGCTTTACTGGAACAATAGCATTTCTAAGAAAATGC
This sequence comes from Excoecaria agallocha, assembly GCA_037975025.1. Taxonomy (NCBI): domain Eukaryota; kingdom Viridiplantae; phylum Streptophyta; class Magnoliopsida; order Malpighiales; family Euphorbiaceae; genus Excoecaria; species Excoecaria agallocha. The sequence continues at coordinate 35,894,948 of CM075809.1, forward strand.
ATACATATACAATGTCACAAGGAAACAACATAGGCTTAAATACAACCATGCGGACTCAAAATCATTATGCAGATCCAAAATCATAAGAAAATTTACCAAGTACTATACCTTTGTATCCCTCAGATCACCTTGAAGACCACGTAGATATGAATCGGTGTCTTGTTTCCTTTTCCTGCATGCTTCAGCCTTCTTTTCAGCATTTAATGCTTGTTGTTCTAGATTCTTAATTTGCTCATCATAAGAGCTACAAAGACGGCCAGTTCTAAGCTTCTTATTAGGAGGAAGCACTGTCTGGACAGATCCACGAGAAAACCTAAAAAGGAACTCGTATTAGTGCTCTTAAATCCTCAAGAAAACCTAAAAAGGACCTAATATAAGTGCTCCTAAAACCAGCAAATGTGTTCCTCCTGCAAGTAGAGAGAGATTTCAGAATGCAAAGGATCATTCAACTATAATCTGCAAGAGCAGAGCAAAAAATGCATGCTGAACTACCATACACCACAAAAGTTAAGCATTTAGTGCACACGTAAAATGGATGAACAAGTAAAATTCTCAATTGCTCTAGACAATAAATATAACACCAAACAGGTGGTAGCACTATAGTTTGAGCAATTACTTTAACCATTTCATGCATGTTGAGTGAAAATCAATAAAGTATAATTGAATGTGGTGTGAGGAAAAAAATAACTCTTCTTTTTGTGTTTTTATTTCATGACATGCCAGTAAATACGTTCTGAAAAAAAAATCACAATGTTATGATATTAGGCAATAATGTACATTTTATAGCCATCCAATGTATAAACCTCCTTCACATGTGGGATCCTTTTGTCAAAAGCAACAGCCTTTCCCGCATCATAATCTTCAACAAGCACTTGCCTTTCAGCAGCCCCCTGGAAATATAAACAAAGCAGTAACAAATTGTAAGAGGGAACAAGCTACACAGTAAGCTAAATGAGAAAGGGCATATTATGAGCACAAGAAAATTACCATATCCACCAACACATTTAACACAGTATCATTTTTGGAATGTATGACAGAAAGTGTAGTTGGATTATTTGTTTGGGGAAGCATGTGAGATGGTATAGTCAACCTACACCAAAAATAAAATAAAAAATAAATAAAAAAAGCACGACTCTGATGGTATCCAGCTGAAGAGAGAGGTAAGAAAACAACAACAGTCATCCATCTACCTTGGTCTTGAGAAGTCATATATGATAATTTGAAGGTTATTGTATTTTGCTTCTCTTGCATAACTTCTCAAAAGAAGAGAGTCTTTATGACTTGTTACAATAAAAGCATTGAGTAACTTCCCGATAGCATTTTCAACAGCAGGAGCCCATCTATCACCATTGACCAACGTCTAGAATGCAATCATGAACCAAAGTGGATTAGTAATTCATTGGAAGAATATAACAATGGTTTATCATGCAAACAAGAATTAGTACTTGCCTAGCTCAAGGATAGTTGTCAGTAAAGCCCAACAATACATACTACAAACTGATAGAGCTATGTCTTTTATATAAAGTAGTTAGTTGTGTTTCTATAGACCAATTGTCTGATTCTTATCCCTTTCTCGTTGTTATCTTCATCTCAAAAGCTGTTGTAATCTCTCTCTCTTGAACTTACTGTTTATATGCACACATGTCCAAATATACTTGACTACCACAATATCATGGATCAATTTTCAACTACGTATTCTTTTTGTTTTTTTGTCTTCAAACTCAGCATGTTATCAAAGAACACCACAGTCTCATTTACTACCAAAAGGACATAAATTACAATGAACATAGATTTCAACTTTTCAAAGGTTGAGTGGGGATACTCCATCATAAGCAGCCTCATTGTTCTTTTTTTTTTTCTCAAGTTACTGTTACATCAATCCTCCTTCCCTTAATTTGTGTACACGATATCATCACTAAATTAGCAACTGGGTACAAAACTTATTATTATTATTACTTACCAAGTGAGAACCAATTGGACCTATAGGCGGCCTATTGAACCTCTGGTGATATCTTTCAATTATATGCAGAAGATGAATCACCCTCTCTCCTCCAAAAGCCGTAACCTATGAAAGGAAGTTGTTTTTGAAGTTACGCAATAATATTCTGTTCCATGTCTCATTAAATAGGGACTGCAAGAAATAATGAATAATTTGCATATGCCTAACAAAAAATATCCTAGTACACAGCTAAGAGAACAGGACCAAAAGAGCTGCACGCACCTTGTTGGTTTTGTGTTGTTGGAGCTGGCGAATGGTTGTGTTGATCTCATACTGCCGTTTATTGTGACTTTCAATCTAAACCAAAACTTGGATCATTTGACTGCAGTTATGCTATTCTAGAAATAAAACATTAAACTAATTGAAGTTTTAAAGGACAAACATAATATGTGCAGACAGGGTGCCATTACTCGTAGTAAATCATCTCAAGAGAAACAAATTTTGACACCAAAATCATTGACCCCATATTGAATCCTCACAAATGAGCGCCATGGAAGTCATTGTTCCAAGCAAATCTTCATATGAGAGAGAAACTAGGGGTGTGTAATGGCCGAACCGAAATAACCAAAAACCGAACTTTTAAGATTTTAATCAACCGAACCGAATTTATAGAATAACCGAATTCAAACCAAATCGAAATTTTCGATCGGTTTGGTTCGGTTAACTGAAAAACTGAAAATTAAAACTATTTAAAAAAAATAAAATTTGTGAAAAAATTATACAAAATTATAAATCATAATATACTAGAATAAAAACATCTAAATTGTACAAAATAAAAATCCAAATTAAAGATACAATCCCAAAATATATAATAAATAATACAACATAACCGATAAATAAATTTTTTTATTTAATCGATTTTCAATTTAATCATCAAAATTCCAAATTATCACCTAAAAAATAGATATTAATAATTGATAAATATACTCATATTATTTACAACTTAAAATGAGATAATTTATATATACAAAATAATTATTCAATTAAAAATCCAAAAAATTATATAACTATATAGAATTACGGTTCGATTTGATTTTTCTACGGTTTTTTTCTTCAAAAATCGAATCGAAAAACCGAATTTTTCTAAAATTTAAAACCAAAACCGAACCGAAAAAATGAACCAAATTAAAAAAAATCGATCGGTTTGGTTCGATTTTTCGGTTTGAACCGAAGTTTGCTCACCCCTATAAGAAACATAATTTCACAAGATAACCACTGAGGACCCTTGCAAGTGAGCCTCATAACACCAAATTCAGATAAAATTGAAATCAGCATATACATCTTAAATTTAATTATTGAACAAATTTTATTTTCACAAATCAGAAGCCAATGCCAACAATTAATAAAATAAAATAAAATGCCCATGCATGATGATCCACAAAATTATGCAAATAGTCACATTAAGTAACCAGCATGAAGAGCTTCTAAAAGCAAACCAAATTATGCAACGTGGAAACAGTGACCACAACAATAAAAAGGTATAGTCATGGTGACCAAGAAATATGCCCACATTGAAATCCATGCCTATGACTGCTAAACCTAAGGTTAAGGCATTTAACTAATCTTATCAAAAGATGGTCACATATACATATTAAAACTAACTCTTTTTCAATTTAAAGAAAGTTGGCAAACCGCAAGAATACATAGCATGTTCCACAGAATCAGGCATTTAATCATATTAAGATCACCATACCTCTTCAGTTATCTTTGCAAGTTCATTCATTGCATTGGACAAACTTTCTGATATTTCACTTTCATCTTTCTTTAACCTGAATTATTATTTGGCTTACTGGTCAAATGAAAAATAAGTTTAGATGAAGGTGAACATTCTACCTTAAAATGATAATTTAAACCAAGAGTAACCTTAAAAGTGTGGCATTAGCAGAATCAACCATGGATTCAAGGTCCTTTAGCTTTTCCTCTATTTCAGATTCTTCAGCCTGGAAGGAAAAACAATAAAGCATAAAAATAGTTACTATCATGGACACAATCATAAATATTATCACATCGATGTCTTCCTTAGTACACGTTGTCTTTCATGGACATGATTTAAAACAATCATTCCCCCTCACAATGGATTTGTGACTAAAGAATAATTCTCAATTTCAAGCCAGGAGGGTAATAGTTAGTTAGTTGGAAGATCCATTTTAAATGCAAATTGTTGGATGTTCTAGAAAACTTTAACTTGCTGACTAGGAGAAAGGCCAAGAAAATAGTTTCCATTTGACTTCACTTAGCATGTTTGAATGAGAACCATGTGCCATATTTGCCCTTACAATATAAACTTTGCATCACATACTGGACCAATGCCTTTCCATTCATCTGCAAATGCCCATCAGACCTTCCATTAGACTACAAAGTCATGTAAATCACCTCTCTAAAGTTTTCTTTCCCTTAAGCTATCTTCATCATATATGCGTGATTATCCCTCCAAGAAGAATGACATATCTTCCACAATCTAATAATATTCTCTTATACTGAGTCATCCCATCATTCCTTTGTCATTTCTGCCCTTCGTATTTGCACATATACAATTTGATGTAGTTCTTCTCAACTCTGACTCTCTCCCCAGAAAATATCGAATCATTATTACTCCATCTTTGTATATCATCAATAACTTCCTTACTTAACATTCTCTTGCTCAGAAACAATATGTCAACACAAGATATGTGGTAGAACTCTATATGTCAACTAGTTGTTGTAGCAACTCACATGCACTTTGAGCCTACAATAACAAGTAGCTTAAAGTGGCTTCCAATTGCATGTTCATTCTCTGACAACACTTGAGATTCCTGTTTGAATTGCATGTTATTTACATGCAACATTACATATTCCAGCTAGTTGAAGATCCCAAATTGTAAATCCACAAATATACTTGCACATACTCCAATAAAATGGCATATTTGACTAGAATAAAATAGTAAATGATGGAAAGAGAGCATAAAAAAGAACCTGACTCTATGAAGCATACAAAATGACGATGTAGATGAATTAAGGAGTGAAAAACGGGACTTTTAGGAAATCCCAAATCACTTTTTCAAATATTATCACATCAAAAAAATATTATATACTTTGTGTGAAGCAAGTAATAACAACCTCAGTAACCTTGTTAGCGGAAAATTAAATTAGACAAAAAGACACTTACTATTCTTCAACAAGGACTAGCTTAGAAGAGCGAAACTACAGAATTATCATTCCATAATCATAAGAAATTCCAAAGACTAACAGAATACAGGATGTTCTATGCAGATTTCAAAAAGTAAGATAAACTCTATTAAATGCTAAAAGAAAAACCTGTGTATTTTTTAAATGTTGCTCCTGAATATCTTGGACTTGCTGTTGAAGTGACATTGCACGCTTCTGCATTTTCCGAAGACGGTTAGTTCCTCGGCCAAGTTCTTCTTCTACCTGAAGTTTCCGTTTTGTGGCCTGATAAAACAGTACTCACATCATGAATTATGTAAAATAGCAGAAACAAAGTAGTAATAGTAATAACTATTAAAATGTGCATCATATATGTGTCCAGATCTTACTTATTCTTTTAAATCATGAAAGATTGAAAATTGACTTTCTGTTGATGGAGTGTTTCCAGTTTGGAGTAACTGATGTTCATTTATTTGTTTATTTTCTTTTATTTTTTCTTCATTGCATTTACAACTGGGAGTAAAGAGAATAAAAAGATGATAAATTATAAGTGATGCACCCAGTGGAAATGTAATAATAAGCCAGTCACTCACAAGCATTATATCACCAAGTTCCAACATACCAAGGTAATGGAATGCTGCAGGTCGCCCTGCTTTCTCCTCACTTCTGATGTCTTTTGCATCATGTGGGCAATTTGGGCCTTCTTCTTTGTGAATCGGTCTCTCAATGACTCCAATTTGCGCTTCAAATAAATAAGTACAATGCTTTATTTAGATTAGACCTTTATGAAATTAAAGGAAAACTAGAGACATCATATACCAAAAACACTACAGATGAGTAAATCTGTCGCACAATGTTATCATGCAAAATGAACAGTTTTAGAGTTGAATACAAACAAAACAAAACAAATAGAATAGGACCAGGGCATGTGTAATTTTCTCCAGCACAGGCTGTCCATCTAAAAAGATGAGAATTTTTGAGGAATTTTTTTCCTGCCTTTGACCGAGAGCTCTCCATGCAATTATCTTATTCAACACATATGGATGAACAAAAATGTAACTGATTATGCACCTTAAGCAATTCACAAAAATAGAATTTGCAGCCAGAAATTTCTATGCTGACAAGAGTTTCTCACCAGTTCCCAGTCAATTTTATCTTGGCAAGCAGGTATACGATCTTTCAGCTTTCCAATCTTCTCACTTTGATCTTTGAGTTGCTTGTCTACATAATAAACCCATGACCATGCAAGCTTTTTCTTTAATTGCTGCACCTTCTGAGATATTTCTTCTATACGCTCCATATTTTTTATTTTGACTTGCAGCTCATTAAGTTCCTTTTCTATGGGTTTTATTGTAGCCTCCAGTTCATCAACAAGTGCATTTGCAGACCTCAATTGTTCATATATATTTTGTAAGAGATCACCAACTTGTTGAAGAAGAGTTGCCTTGAAAAAGAACTGAGGAACAAGCCATCAGTTTAGTGACCATGTAGTTCCTCTTCATATCAATTAAACAGATGAATAATATTACCTTGAATTTATCTTTGTCATTCCCTGAATGCAAAAACTCCCTGCTTTTGTCTTGACTCATTACTACACAAGGATTCTCAACATCAATCTGTGGATGCCCATAGAAGAATTTAAGATTCTTTAAAACAGTTAAAAAAATAAAAAGGAAAAGTTGATACATAGATAGAGAGATAATGTTTCTTTCTAGTTCAATAAACAGCAAAAGGGAACAGAAAAACATTAAGCACCTCAAGTCCATGACAATCAACAAGACAAAAAATAATAAATAATAAAAAATAAGAAATTCTCTAGCAAGTTCAATTATAGAACTTCATTATGTTAGCAAAAATCTAAAATCTGTAACCTTACATTGAATGGGTTCCACTTCTTTCAGATCATTTTAGAACGTCATGTTAACCATCATCATGAACAACAATGGCAGCATCAACTCGAAAAAGTAACCGCAAATACTTTATAAATTTGGTGAATAAGGGATCCTTTTTCCTAGAAAAGCATTAAGCAATAAAAAGCAAACAACACTCACATTGAAATGTTCAATGAGCTCCTGTAGTTCTTCTTTTCGACTAGCAACCTTTCTTCCTGTCAAATATGACAGCGTAAAGTAAGAGATAAGTAGAGCTCTCGCTAAATCATAGGCAACCCAGAGAAACCAGAAAAGAGAGCTAGAAAATTTGCACATATTCATTTTCAGGTTCAAGAGTGAATTTTAAGGGAATTTGCACTAAATTGACTATAGTTTAAAACTTTAAAAATAATCCATCAATCTAAAATCGGACCACACTTCTCCGTTTGGATAATTTGGGGCAATCATTCTTTTTCAAAATTGTGCTGGTACTGTCTACACATGTAGTAATGAAAACAGGTTAGTTCTGTTTTAATAACTTTCAAATCTCTTATTTTGAAATGATGAATGATACTAAGGGCACCAAGATGTTCAACTGGATAATTCAGAGTGCAATGACACAGATTTTAGAACTGAGAATAGTCACAAAATACACAAGGAGTTAGAAAATGCATAGTAGACAGTTAGAAAATTCATAGTAGACTTTGCAGGTTCTACTAACCCATTTGCTGGAATCATAGCTCATATATGGTAGTTATAATTTATCACAAAAAGAATGGAAAGAAGTTAAAGATGATACAAAAAGTGACTGTATTATTTCAGAATTAGTTTTCTTCCTTGGTTACTCCTTTGAACGACATCTTTTATTGCCTAGTTGAATCAATCTAGGAACCTGAACCGCCACATATTCAAAAATTTGTTTTTCAGTTCAATACACAACATTGTGCAAGATATAATAGCAGGTCACAAACAAAAGTTATGAGCCTTCATACTTATTAGGAACAACCAACATGTTGTACAACATTGTTTTTTTTTTTTTGCACCTATTAGCACCCTGGACAGACAAAACTTAATTTCTTGTAAAGCAAACAATGAAATGAATAGAGGAACATCCAGCAGTAAAATCCATCTGGTATGATTAAGAAATCAATTTGGTCAGTGACTTCAAGTCAAGGCAAGTACATAAATAGCATTACAATTTTCTATCTAATAACAATGAAACAACTAGGAATTTTCTGCCAGATACATGTCCTACCAGGATCACAAGTCATGAAAACTTCAAAATGAATCAAATATTTATTATTGGAAAATTGCTCAGACCTCGGAAATCCTTTAGAACTGTGGAGCTTGTAGATTGATTAATTCTGCGTTCTATAATTATAGCATCACCATAAATATCTCGCTTAAAAGCTTCATCTCCGTGATTTTTGACTTCCACTTCAACAACAGCATAACTAGAAAGAAACAATTTCAGAAAAATGAAATTCACAGGAGAAATCAACCAAAACATTGGACAAAAAAAAATCATATCCAGTGGCAAGCTTCAATAAGCAGAACTTTCTAGTTATGTATTTGATGCCTTTTTGACTCCTCAACAAAAACATACAAGAGAAAGACACGTTGCAAACTAAGAGAGCAGCTCACAGAACTTGCAACGCTCTGGACAGAAAACAAAAGTAATAGAACGGCAAAGAGCATAAACCTGCAACCAGTTTTGATAAAATCCTTCAACGTCGATGCTCTCTGCGTCCCTTTAGCGCGGCATCCAAAAGCAATACATAAAGCAGTTAATATTGCACTTTTGCCGCCTGCAGACATCAAAACAGACAACATTCCTAATTTATCCGTTTCAAAATATATTTATCACTCGAAATTCCAGGAATCAGCACATATGCTACCAATATACGCCAAAACACAAACTCAAAACTACAGTATTTTCCCAACTTATAAAAATCTTATACGAAAGTCCAAAACATAATCAAATAGTTATTTGCAGTGGACAAAGGGAACTTACTCCCATTTTGACCGGCAATAAAATTGACCCAGGGGCAGAGCTCGATTTCGAGGTTGCTATGGCACATGAAGTTCTCTAATCGGATCCTTGTAACTGTACCCGCCCCGGATCGCGACGCGTTAGGGTTGTAATCGGCGAAAACCCTAGAATCACTCATGGCATAATCTGGCCAGTTATACGGTGTCTTTCTTCACTTGAGAGCTCTAGAATTTGGAGGTGTAAAAAGAAGAATGATGTTGGAATGCAATAGAGAGCAGAACACTGGCTGAAGCTAGGGGCCTGTTTACTTGTAGAAGTGGAAGAAGTGGTTCGACGCTGACGGTTTGTGGCGGGAAGAGGGAGTTATACAATGAAGCGCAGGCGAATGAGAGCCAATGGCTTCCTCCCGACGCCGTTTTGGTCGTCGTGCTTTCCAAGTTCCAAATGGGCCGTAACAAGCACAGAAGGACTCCTGCCTTGGGTTTCTTTTCTCCCCACCCCCGCCCATTTCTACTTTTTTTTTTTTAATCTTTGACACGGGATATCCTGGGTGAACTCCAACTATATAAAACATCTTTAAACTTATATCACACGCAGATTAATCTTTGTTTACATCGGATCGACCTATTTAAGGAATAAAATGCTGGTCAATGTGCTACTCCATACATAAGCAGGGATCAAACTCCTGACCTCACTTAAGAAATAAGAGTGTCTTATCACTCACACCAATCACAATTGGTTTCTGCCCATTTTTATTTAAATACAGCATCATATCAAATTTTGAAAAGATTTTTTTTTTCCTAAGAAGAGAGGATGATGATAATTAGAAAATCATCTCTCAAATTATTTATTTAACCAAATAAATTTTCTCGTTTTAGTTTCAAAAGTAGCTGCCCTTTGCACCATCCCTATGATTCAGCCTATTAAGAAATAAATATCTCACCTTATCCTTTTTTTATAGAAATAATCTAATAGAACGGAAGTTGTGGCATCCAATTTAATTTTCGGTTTTCTTCTCCATCATTCGTATCGCTGTGTTCTTTCTTTCTTATTGCCAGCCACCAAGACGCGAATAAATTAGACTGGAAAAATATTCTTAAATCGTATACAAGTTTGGAACTTTTGAACTCATTTTAACTTCAATACATAATCTATCAAAAAAAAAAATCTTCAATACATAAAGTTTTGACTTTTATATAATTTAAATTCTCAAGAAAGGTTTTTTCTCCGCCGTAATATATTTAAGGATTTTTCTTATTTAAACCAAGTTTATGTTGTCATCTTGATCAAATCAATCAAAACCTGTCGTATTTATAGAGAAAAAAAAAATTATTGGTCATATTTTTTCCGTCCTCCTTGTATTTTTCAAACGGCTTAACATGTAACTTGTCCCTTAAACTTGTATACTTTTGTCATGCCGCTCCTTGAAGTTTTATGTTTACAATTTTAACACTTATTGTTGAATATTTTTAATTACATAAATACCTTATATAATTTTCAACAGCGTGTGTAATGGATTCAATATACGTGGTAGCCATGTCGAATTTACAACGAATAAAATAGCAACACGTGTCATTATATAATTTGGTGAGTTTTAATTAGGGTGGGGGTGAGATTTTTTTACCCAATTTTATCACATTCCTCACCCTCTCTCTTCCTTCTCCGTTCACCGTTCTGATTCTCTCTAAAAAAACTTTTTGTCAACATTAGAACGACGGCCATCCTTTTGAGTTTTAAGAGTGAATTTCGATTCCATCTTCATCGTTCAAATCTAAATCATGATGTAATATCCTTACCATAATAAAGTCATGTCAATTTAAACGATTATCAAGAATTTTTTTTTCAAAATATTATACTAAACTATAAATAATATCAACTGACAACAAGCATTTTCAATTATTGTTGATTACGATTATACTTGCCGATTGACATGCAACTATTCAATTTACTATTCATTAATGAAAATTTCAACAATATAACGACTTAAAAACTTGTCTACCCAATTTGTAAGGCAAACAATTTCACGACCTCTCATGAACACAACAATTCATGAGCAATATATGCATTCATCCATCATACTCATTCTATTGTCACTTCATATCACAAGTCATATATATATATATATATATATATATTGTTCATATACAATCCAACTTTAACTTTCATAATTAGGTTGTATATATACATGTCATATAAAAAGAGTTTCCAACTATTATTTCTTCTTCGAAATTAAGCTCCAATGTGTGTACTTTGCTCCACTCAGGTATCTGAATCTACATGCAGTAAACATTATACGTTGAGTATTAAATATACTCAATGGTGACTATAAATCCATGAATCTCCATAATATACACAAATATATTATACATGCAAAATTTATTAATTATTCAATAAAACACAATTATCACGCTACTTAACATTTTATGCTATTAAATACCATTACTATGGTAAATTTTCATTTTAGTCCCTAATTTTTCAATTGATTACAATTTACACCTTATTTATAATTTTACCACTAATTCACTTATTTTCACGCTAAATCCATTATTTGACATACAAATTACTAATTAGTCCCTATTTCATTATTTTCATGTCAAAATATATTTTGGTCCTCCAAAACTAAAAGAGTTTAATTTTAGCTCATTCATTCACTACTTTATCATTTTTACTTGTTAATTTACTAGTTTATCGTTTTTATCAATTAAATTTATTATTTAGGTAAATTACCATCTTGATCATAAACTTTTTATTTTCTTTCATATAGATAATTTTTTACTCTAATTCTCGTTTTCACTTCACTTTGTACACTTTTAACTCTTTTTTTACCATTATGCCCATAATGTAATCCCGACAAAAATTTTCAGACTGAATATACGAGATATGAATCTCACAGGTCCACAACATTGTACTATGAAATGATTTCGAATGATCACTTCATCACTTTCACTGAACACTAAACACTTCACTGAACTATGAGAGAACATTACGAACATATCATAGTAAAGTAAGTCATCATGACTTGCATCGCAGAATAGATGTCCCTATGGCTAGCCAAATATATCCTGAACTAGATTTAAACCGTCTGACCACTACTAAGGGCAAAATTACTTACTTATCTTAAATTCATTTTTCACATTTTTAACTCTTTTACCTACATTTGCATTTCAATACACAAGTTACTCAACTTTTTCATCACTTTTGCATATTTTATGAATTATCTCATTATAATTCATCACTTTCACTTATTTCATGAATTATTTTATCATAATTCAACATTTTCACCCTGAACATAATGCAAATTCACTCTCTAAAATATTCATAGAAATTTCATAAATTCTAAATAAATTCATGAACACTTCTTTTTATATATAAATTCATTTTATGCCATTACACATTATATATATATACACACTAAGGTTCCATTCAGCCAATGTAGATTTCACATCCTACCAATTCTTTTAATTCCATTTAAGTATACTAAAGATCATTTTCAAGGCTCTTAATCACTTTTCTAAGATTATATTCAATTTAAGTATGCATTTAACACAATTTTACTTAGATTATCTAATGTAAACACCTTCAAAATTGAAGAAAATTGATAGATTTTACAACTACAAACCTTATACACTTGCTTAAGCTCTCATAGACTTTTTTTATTGCTTTTTCTTTTGGAAGCTTGCACACCACTTTGATTTTCTACAAAGGACTGAATTTCTTAATCAATAAAATATTAAGATTTTAATCTTTTTTGCTCAAAATAACTTTATAAATGAATTTTAGTTACCCAAAAACATCCCCAAGTATCCTAAAACTAAATTTAAAGCTTAAATTTTACTTATCCAATTTGAAGCTTTTCACTTTATCCATTAATTTTATCCTCTATTTTTACTCAAATCAAAGAGTAGAGATCTTGATAACCTTGTAGGAAGGCTGAATCACACTTGAGATGCTTGAATTAAGTGAGAAATTAAGAGAAGGATTTAAGAAATTTAAGAGAGAAAGAAGAATGGGGTATTCGGCCAAGCTAAGGAGAGAAGAGGGCTGAAGAAGATAAGGATTACACTCAAAAAAATCTTCTCCTCTTGGCTTATATAGTGGCTCAAAAGGGTTGGATCTTGGTCTAACCGAAAGCCCACTCTCACAAGCCCAAAAGCCCCTTGTAAGCTCAATATGCAATTTCTCTTTGATTTTCTCACTTTCTAAATTCAATTCATCCCAAATTTGATTCCATAGTTTATAACATACATAAATTAGATTGTATATAAAATTTTAACTCAATCGAAATTCATTTTCGATCCAATTCAATCAGATCGGTCCGATTTAGTAATTACTGAGATCAATGAAAAATTACACGTTTATAGCCAAAATATTCTAAATATCATTTTAAAAAAGACTGCAAGTTTTTTATGATTTTTAGAGCTCATTTACTATTTTTAAAGGCTCGATCAAACTATAGTCAACCCAGTTACTATTTAAATCGAACTGCAACCCTTTTCATATTTTTGAATTTTGGAGATTTATTTGATATTGATTTCACTCCAAATTTTAATTCTAGAATAATCGCAAGAAATATTTTTTGATGATCAAATAAAATATTTTTTCACTTTTGGATGTACTTTTTTATCCTGAAAGCACTATTCACTATTGGAAAATACTATTTACGACTGATCCGGTATTGATAATATTACAATTGGTATCAAAAAGTAGAGGAATTAAGATTGATTGGTCTGCTCTGTCTTTCTCCCCATCGCTGGTGGAGAGAATCCAGCAACTGGGCAGCGAAAAAGATACTGCCACTTCTACTCAACACAATAAAATAGGAGGAAAAATGCAACTAGATCCATTTTTTCCCACATCAAAACCCAAAATGATTACTCTATTTTATGGAAATAAGGAGAGCATGTTTAATGAGATTTCGAGTACCACACAAATTTAAAACAAACTTTTGATGTGGATTGGCTTGTTAGGTGAATATGTGATTTTTCTCAAGTGGGATATGATAAAATGGGGATCTGAAATAAGGATTTTGAATCTGAATCGGATCAAGGTTTTTATCGCCAATCGAGAGAGAATTTTCACTATAATTTCGGAAGGAAGGACAGGTGATGAAGGTGGTGGATCAAATTGGAGATAGTTCTTTCTTCTTTTGGGTTCCGAAATGGAGTTTCAAAAACCAGTGAGTGGCACTCACTACTCGAATCGGCCGCTATATCGTTCTTTTCTGCCATTTCAATTTCTGAATCTACTAGTTTGTGCCTCATAACAAAGTTTAATTTCATAATTTTAAGATTAAAAGTAGTTATTTCATTACGACATGACCAGGCTCAATGAGAAGCTCAATTTTTAGATTTTTTTCCAGTAAAACACTAAAAAATGAGAGCCTTCAAAATCAGGCTCTATTCCTTGGCTGACAGTGGTGGAAGCTCAACTTGAATCCTACAATTTCTAGGGCTGTAAATCTCAATTTCTGGGGTTGCAATTTATACAACAAAGAAACTAAAGAAAAAAGGACCTGCAGGCATAAGGTGGTGGGGATTGTAAGGGCAGGGGATCCACCGGCGCAATATATCATGCAAAAACCAGCAAAAATGGCGGCAAAGAACCCAATTCATAATTCGAATTATCTTCCGGAGCTCTATCCATTCAATGATTTTTGTAGTATAATCTCCTTCTCTCCATCTCTCTAAATTGATCACCATTACTCCTATATTAAAGTAACAAGCTTTCCCCTCCGTTAATCCTCAATTAGGTTTGTTTGTACAGAGAGAAAAGAAAAAGAAAATGTAGTATTAATTTGATCAGTTTTCACATGTTTAAAACACACGATATACAATTACAGGCACCGCATCAATGCACCTTATCCCACCTGATAAGCCAAGTCAGTATTAGGGGTTTATTTAACTTCAAATATTCAACTATAAGTGTTAAAGTGGTAAAAATATAACTTTAACGGACGGGACAACGAAAGTGTGCAAGTTCGAGTGGTCAATTATTTATTAAGCCTTTTTCAAACCAATGTTCATTATTTAACTACTAAACAAATAAAATTTAATTTACACATATTTTATTTTTCAGTACATTTTTTAAATAATTTAAAAGAGATGTTTTAGTGGTATGTTGGTTTAAACTTTTAAAAAAAAAAATCTCTCAAATTGGAGCCTTCTCATCTCCTTACCAAATCAATTCTTTTGAAATAAAGAATAGTCAATGTGAAAAAAAAAAAAAAATTGTTTGTAAAACGTTCTGCCTTTTATTTTCTGAACTGTGCCTTTTTCATTTTGCCCTGCAAGATGCTAAATGCGGAATACTACTTACCAATTATTTTTTCCTGTTTCGCATCTCATCTTATGCATAATTAATTCTTTTGTGGTAAACATAATCTATACCGTCTTTTACAAGTCATGGGTGCGTCAATTAGGTCAGTATTAGCTTACTATCCATAGAATGATTTTGTGTTTGGAGATAATCATAATATTGAAAAATATAGTAATGGGAAAAAATATCTTGGCCGAGAAAGTAATTAATTCTCCATTTTATTTATAAAAAAGTTGTCTAGTTTAAAAATAATGGAAAATTGTCTAAGCATGTTCAAGATTTCAATTATTTCTTGGCGTAACTCAAACATTTCGTTATTTTTAATTTTAGTATGAGTTATATATATTTTTACTAAAATAGCACATGAGAAAATAAAATAAAATTTATTATACTCACTTAAGTCATTTTGCATAATAGCAAGCTCAAGAATTCATAATGTTGATAAATCTGTCTTTTTTCTCGATAAAAGGATCATAAGATTAGTGATGAAGAGATCGAATATGAGATCTACCTTTAAATTCAAATCAGCATACCATCAAAACATCTTATTTTGAGTCTAAAAGTGATTTTGTGTTTTTTTTTTCATGATATTTTATTATTATATAGATTATCAATAAAATCATAATTAATTATTTCTACCAAAAAATTCATAAATAAGATTTAAACAAGTAAATTCTAAAACAATAAAACACAATTCACGGACGGAGTTTAAATATACTATTCAAAACTTCGTTTACATGGTGGAAATTTACTTACCCCGTTCTTAATATAATAAGATCAATATATATTAACATATTTTTCTAAAAAAAATCAATATATTATTTTATATCCATTTGATTTAGTGATATCGTAACATTTTAATACAATTAAAGTCTATTCATTCGCATCGACTAACAGTTGGTCCAAATTCCAATCCATAACATATATTTCATACAAGTTGAAATAATAATCACATAGAATACATATACTCTTAGTCAAAATAACAATAATAATACATACTCAATACATATACACATTGTTTTTATATCACCCGTGTAAATAGACAGAAATTTCGAATGTATTTGTATGCATAATCCTTACAAAAATGATGTAATTCATCTTTCGCTATTTAAATTTATTTCAAAATTGAATGAAAATATTGTGGTAGTTAACTCTATTTTTTAGTTTTTATTTATTAGTTGTTTTATCTCTCAATATTAATGGTCAGTGCTCGCTCCAAGAAGTGAGTTAGGTAGTTTAAAATTTGTATTGACTGGACTAATAAATTTTGAATATCGAATGATTTATATAAACTAAGATAGCAAATTTGTTAAATGGAAGGATTTTCATGTAATTTTGAGAGAAAATAAAATCGTGGAGTAACTCGAATGGATTTTAAAAATCACGTATGAAAGTGTAAAATAATAATAAATTCCAATCCAGCCCCTGTTTGAGTGTTTGGTTAAAATAAAATTCAATGAGACTGCAAATATGGGAGCACGCGTTATTTCGATTTATAGTATATTTTAATTTGGCAAGCACCCTATTCACTATGTGCTTCTGTCCTTTTATGTCTTTTTGTGATTTTATTTTTATATTTTAATAGAATTATATTGCGAGCTGCTGTTTTCATTGGTTGTTAAACATTTATAAACACCTCCTTAACCCTTCTCCACGAGCGATAAACAGAAGAGATAAGTTTTGATTTCTTCTTCTTCTTCTATCCAATGGAGAAGAATCGAATCTGCAAGATCTGTAACAGACGTTTCGCTAATGGCAAAGCCATGGGAGGCCACATGAGATCTCATCTTGCTAAGCTTCCTCTTCCTCCAAAACCCTCCTCTCTCTCTCCTCATCATTCACCTTCTTTATCTTCATCTTCTTCACTCAACTATCCTTTCACTTCTCCAAATCCAACCCAATCCTACCGATCCCTAAATCGTGACCTCACTTACACTCCAAAATCTAATCTGCCTCCTGAAGAAAGCGAGACGGAGTCGCCGAGAAGCACTACTCGGAGAAGATCCAAACGCCGCCGCAAAATAGTTCACAAAGTGGAGGATTCACCTGAACAGTTAAGTTCTGTGTCTGATGTTTTCAACGAAGAAGATGTTGCTTTGTGTCTGCTAATGCTTTCGAGAGATAATAAAAAGACGAAAAAACGACTGTATGATGAGTTCACGGAGGAGATTGAGATTGAAGGTGAGGATGAAGTAGACGATGAGGATGAGACGTTTGGAGAGATTCGTGTTCGATCTAAATCGAATGGAAAGTTCAAGTGTGAGACATGCAAGAAAAGATTTCGATCATATCAAGCTCTTGGTGGACACAGAGCAAGTCATAACAACATCAAAAAGCTAGGCGATGAGTATGGCGCCGGCGTGTTTGTTGATCGGAGAGTGTTTAAGTGTCCATTTTGTGAGAAAGTGTTTGAGTCTGGGCAAGCACTCGGTGGCCATAAAAAGGTGCACTTTTCTTACTTAGGCAATGCTAAATCTAAATCGGATGATAATTTGTTGGATCTAAACTTACCTGCTCCTGAACATGATGATAATGCTGAAGAGGAAGACGATGAATTAAGTCAAGTATATCAGCACAGAAATTGATTTTGATAATAGTTCACATTCCTAGAATTTTCAATGGTTTTTGTGTATAAATTAATCTTGTGATCTTGTTCTATGGTTTGAACAATATTGTATTGTTTTGAAATTGTAGAATTTGTGTTCTGAATTAAGTTTATGATCGATTTGATACTCTTGATGCAGCTGTAAATGTAGATAATTTGATATTAATTAGCATTAATTATATTAAATACGAAGAGTTATCTCTGTTGTTCATATGAGTGAAACACAAGAAGGTGGCCTTGTTTTCATGTATATCTTAGCTGGTTTTAGCTAACTGTTTTCCCTAATTTCACTCACTAAAAAAGAATAGCGAGTCCGCCATGGCTTTTCTGTTTTTGTTTGGATACCAGGATTAGGTTGTACCTGTCATCACTGCTTTTGCTTTTATATATATGGTTTGTACAGTTGGTGAATAAGTCAAGAAACAAATTTGCTTATTATGTCTTCGCCAATTTTTTTTTTTTCTGGGTTTCATGCTATTGTTAACCACAGCAGTTGTCCAGCAAAATGTATAAGCAATCATGCGATGCCACTGCATAAATGGAACCTTTCTGTAGCGGCAATTAATTTAGTCCTAAAATCCTACAGAAATTAAGTAGATTTCAATTAGGGTTTTGAAATATGAAAATTCATGTACATAGACATGATAAGATAATAATTCCAAATGGAATTAATTTACTATTTCTATTTCAACGCTGAAAAGCATTGACCATGCCAGAGATAGAGATATCTGGTAAGTCCCCAGCAAAAATTGTTAGTTTCTTTAATGCAAATCAGGATTTTTTTGGACACATATGTTATAGTTAGTTGGCTATTACTCTATTTTAGAGTTGCCTGCTGCTGCGGTTTGCTTCTCGCTAGGGTCCATTAGAGCAACAAAATCATCTTTTAAGGATTGTAATTAATTAGGGAGATATTTAAGCCTAATCCAGAGAAATTAAAACAAAATCAAATTCATTTAATGTAATCATCTCAAGAAAGCCAAAGAACTCTCTCATTTTTTTTCCTTTTTTTCAGCATGATGAAATAGTTTTAAGTTAAAATTTTAAATTTTCGAATTCAAATATTATATCCAATCAATATTTATGATTTTAAAATTTTTGTAAGTGATAAGATTAGTTGATCAAATTAAGTGAGTTTCAGAAAGTTCTTACCCATACCTTATTTATATAAGGCAACTCAATAGTAAATTAGCACATAAAAAATAATTATCTTCACAATTTCTCATTGCCTTGATGTATATATTCTAGATGTAAGAACAAAATTAAAATGCAAATTACCGATCAGCCTTATGAGCCGATGAGGCACACCCCCTCGTTTGATCTAAACTCTCTAAATAACATATCACCTAGTTAAGAGTTTTAAAATAACTTGTCCATTTAATGCACATACAATTTGCTTGTGCAATTTACTGTGTTACTTGCAAGTAATCACCCATTCGTGATAAATAAATATAAATTTTATGTATAATAATTGCAGTAATAAATACAGATAAAATATAAAATAAATTTAATTTTGAATCGCATGTGAAGTTATTCAAATTAATTGAGCTTTAATTTTTTTATGAGACTTTTTTAGATATATGCGTTGGTATTTAACTTTAAAAATTCCACTGTTGAAATTTGCGGAAGAAAAATGGAAAACAGTCAATCATGCTATAGCAAGAAATGTAACTAATAAAAATAAGAAAAAAATTTTATTGGCCATTGTAGTTGCAATTCCACGGCGGGAGAAGCTACCTATTTAGGAAGCTGGAAATAAATTGATCCCTTCAAATTCAAATAATCTTTTTGCAAATACGTATCAGATTTTGTTATGGCCAATTAGGAAAGATTTGAAAATTATTGATACGGTATGAGATTTGTTTCAACATATGATCACTGGTCAACTAAACATTTAAGCTTTTTCTTTTTTCGGAATACTTTTTTTTTATTATTATTATCAACAATAAATTTTATTAAAAACTCAAATAGAGGAACAGTCAATGGCTATATCCATTAGTGATAACTTTTATAGAATATTTAACAATTTTAAATACATTCAAGGCTTATATATCAGTAGTTTCGTATATAGAATTTATACAAATCACTATATCCACAAACTACTACCAATCAGTAAAAATAGTATCAGTCTTCCGCTTTTTTATGGAGAAAGCAGTAATCTTTCTCGAATTATAATTACTGTTATAATCACATAAAATTTTAGTTCAAAGGATACACACAAATTGAAATTACGGCATACTGAACCTTCCAATCAAAACATATACATTTATTCACTTATAGAAAAATACTTCTAAGAGAAAGAAGGATATATAAACATCAAATAAACTCATAAACGTATATTCCTAATCGAAATAAATTAAAAAGTGATGGTTAGTCGGTTATTAATTCTACATATCAATAAACTAGAAATTTATAGACGGAATTTAGATAAAAAATTCCATAGATAGACTTTAACTATATATTAACAAAATTTAATAAGGAATCTTAAAAACTCATTTTTTTCATTGAAAAAGGAATCTTAAAATACGATCCTTTTTTCTAATGGAAATCTTAAAACGTAATTCCATGTAATTACTGTCCAAAAAGAATTGTATGTGTAAGTGTAAACTTGATTATTTATAATCACGCTCAAAATTGCAATAAGGTATCGTGCATGCCTTTATCTTGTCACAGAAAAAGAATTGTACGGTTGTGAAGTCAAATAAATAAATAAACGACATTATTAAAAAAATATTCCAAAACGACTGACTCGAACTCACGTCGTGGAGTTAATATTTGAAGTGAATCAATAATGGAGTTCGATTTCGAAGTGCAATCAACTTCATGAACTACTGAATTTCCTTTATTTAAATCCACCAAGTTTTCCCATTTATTTTTCTTTCTCAACTGAAGCTCTGTATTCTCCTACCAAGAACAAGATAATGGAACGCCCTTTCACTCGCCGGCAGCCACTCACGCCACCACCGCCATCTCCTGTCCTTTTTCGTAGCAGAAGTGGAAGTGAAAATCATTCAAGATCAATAAACACTAGCCGAAGATTTACCACTAGATCCAAATCGACCACAAGATCAAGAAATACTCGGAATGAAGATAGTACAAAGAAGCTTGCTAATCAAGAAACTTGTAGCAGAGATGGATTGGTTAGGTTCTTGCAACTCGGTACTAATCCGAAAAATTCAACGTCAACTAAGAAGCCAAAGTCAACGTCAAGTTGTCCGTCAGCTTGGGCATTGTCTCCTGGAAGGTCATTGTTTATTATGTTTCCGGCGCCAGAGTTGCTGGTGGTGAGTGGGGAGAGAGGGAAAGTCAAAGGAGGAGGAGGAGGTGGGGGGGCCGTGAGCGGTGTTTTGAAGTATTTTAGGCAAAAGAAAGTGTCACCTGTAGTAGAAGATGAGAATCATAGATTTAGGGTTTTGCTTAATAGGTTATTGCAATGGAGGTTTGCCAATGCTAGGGCTGAAGCCACTATCTCCTCAGTGGACACCACTGCACAGGGAAACATCTTCTTCTTCTACTTTTCAGTTACCTGCATATATAGTGCCTAATTATAACTATTATTAATGTTTAGCGGTAGGATCTCTAACTTGAAACCTCTCGCATTTTTAATCAATTGCTATCTACGTGACCAAACATCTAGTCGTTCCCTCTCCTTTTAATAGTTAAAGAAATTTTATAACTCTGTATATCTAACAGATTTTCTTCCATTCCTTTTCTCAGGATAGGATATTTCATGTTTGGCTTAGAGTATTAAGTGCAAGAAATGTCATACTAGAAAAGAGAATACAGATTCAAAAAAAGAAGCATTATATCAAATTATGTGAAATTATGAATGGACAAATGAGTCTGCTGAAGGAGTGGGGAAAAATAGAGAATAAGAATTGTGAAGAAGTGAGCAGGAGCATTATCTGTCAAACTTCCCTTAGTAGAAGAAGCAAAGGTATTAAATTCTTCTAAGTTTAGCTTTCTTTCTCATAATATATACATAAAGGAAAAGAGAATCTAATAAAAATCTTCTTTGCAGGGAGATTTGGAATCCGTATATAAAGCTATGAACACAGCTGCAGAACTAATGGGTAGCATAGAAGCAACTATTACAAAATTTCTCTCTCAGCTGGAATTCTCAATCTATCTTCAACCTTACGCTAGTGTGTGTAATATGAATTGGGATGTGAGATGATAGTGTGAGTGATCCAGCAGGTGGAGAAAATTCTTTATCTGCTAACAGAGCTTTCAAGCACAATAGAACATCAAAAGGAGAGCTTGGGGCAAATGGAGGCTATAGTAACCTTGGTTTCTCAACTACTGGTATGTCAACTATTAGTTAATAAATGAGGTTATTTGCATTTGGGATCTTCTTAGATTCATATTGGGCCCTTAAAAAATCTGTTAATTTACCCTGGGCTCAGAAAAGATCCAGCCCAAATCAAAATCGTTTGGCAGTCCATTTACAGACCCACCCGGACTCTTGATACAAAAAGAAGAAGTTAATTCTTTAAGAAACTATGAATTAAGTTTTGAATTTTGCTTTACAGGTATGGGAGAAAAGTTTAACAGTACAGCTGATACAGGTAGGGAAGGAAGGAAACAAGATGATGGGAATCAAATTTCTGAAAAGAGTACCGTGATTAATTTGCTGTCAGTACAAGGATATAAAAAGAAAGAAATGGGCCTTTCATTTTGTGGTTTGATTTCACATGGCAATTTGTGCTTAACGCTTACTCAACAATCAATAAACGTAAGAAAGTATTGACCAAAAAAAATAAAAAATTAAATAAACTTAAGAGAGGGATTAAGGGAGAGAGACATTGATATCATAACAAAATTGGGCCCTCAATGTTTAGGGCCCATAACCAAAAGTCCAAGCCCGATAAGTCATTGAGAATTTTTGGGCCCTTCTACACCTTGATGGGCTGACATCATAAGATTCGCCGAGCCTAGATAACATTAGTTTCGTACTATGCCAGTACTGTACGTACGATATTAAATGTAGATTTGTTTAAGATGGATAACCTTAATTTGCTTGTTCTAGGCTTTAACATCCACCCTACCTACTCTATCCCATAAAGTTAGAGCAATTTTATTTTGAAAAAATTACTTCTTATTTTTCTCTTGTTCAAATGCCTACAAATACACCTAAATTTTCTTTAAAATTAATTTCTTGTGCAATATATTTCATATTTCCTTCTTAATTTCAAATAAAACCTTCCCAGTTAGCAATAAAGCACATTTTTATTGGGTTGAATATAATGGCACATTTCATTTGCGTTTCATTAAGAAATTATTTCATTGGCCTTAATTAATATGACTTGAGGTCATGACTGGAGAGACTTAGGCTTTTTCTTTGGTGGTATTAATTAGTAATTTGGGGTACCTTTTATGGCAATTCCACAGTCTAAGAAGGTATTTACCTTTTCATGATTGCAAATCTTCCTACTTTAGTCCCACCCACCATTTTATATAATCATTTTATACGTGTCCATACAGTAAATCAACCCAACACAAAAAAGGAAATAGGAACAGTAACACTTGGAAATTTCATTAGAAATAAAGTAAGAAAAATCACTTCTCCTATACCAATCCCCCCATCATTTGAAAAATAACATCAACATTTAAAAAAGAAAAAAAAGGCAGTAAAATAAAATTAATCCTATTAACATTCCACGGTAGGCTTTTGTGCAATATCATGAGCAGCAGTAATTAAGCTATCACCCAGACCACCACCAACACTAACTACATGATTTCCGGGCAACTTCCTCTTAGGCTTGGCTTCTTGAAGCATCAGCACAACGTCTCTCATGGACGGCCGGTCTGCCGGATTCCGGCTAGTGCAAAGCAATGCAATTCTGAGCATTTGCATCATTTCTTCTCTCACAGATGCAATTGAAGCCCCTGCATTCTTGTCCAATATATCATTCATACCATCTTTACTCTTGATTTTTGACCTTACCCAGTCCACTATGCTATTCCCATCCCCAAACTCTGCATCTACTGATCTTTTACCGCTAATTATCTCCATTAAAACCACTCCAAAACTGTATATATCGCTTTTTTCGTCCACCTGTAAAGTGTATGCATATTCTGCATACGTAAACAAAACCATTTTAATACAATGCAAAACAAAATTGAATTGCTCATTATCATCGTCAAGTCAAAAGCTGTAATCGATTAATGGATATAGGATTTGTGTTTAGTGGGGACCATTTGTATTTATAGAGTAGAAAAGAAATCAAATTAAAGAGGAGTCTGAAGAAAAAAGAAAAACAAAGTTCACGCGCAACGGTGCGCCATGCACAAAAACAGTTAGCGATATCGCGGCGCCAAAAAGAAGAAATGACTATAGCCCACTCTAACGCAACGGAAAATCAAATATATACTTTGCTTTAACAAAACATGTACAAACGGTTGGTTTCGCCTTCATATTTTATATATGTATATTCATCAAAAGAATGTTTTGGATTTTAGTTCAAGAGAATTTAAGATCCATCGTTAATTTAACTAAGCTGAACATGGAAAACAGAACAGAACTCACCTGGTGCAATGTAACCGTAAGAGCCCGCAATGACCGACATGGACTCGTCGCTTTGGATCAATTTCGCCACTCCAAAATCCGCCACTCTCGCCTCCATTTCACCATCTAATAGAATATTACTAGGTTTGAGATCCCGGTGTACGATGACCGGATCACAGTCATGATGAAGATAGCAAATCCCCTGAGCAACACCAAGCGCAATCTTGTACCTTGTGAACCAATCCGCCACTAGATTCTCACCTTTGTTTCTTCCATGCAGTAGATCTTCTAAATTCCCATTTGGCATGTACTCGTACAGCAGCATCGTGCATTCCCTGTTGCTGCAGCACCCTAACAGTCTCACTATGTTTCGGTGCCTCACATTCCCCAACACATCCACCTCAGCTAGAACTCCTCTCCTCCGTCGGATGTTCTCCTTTTGCTTGCCCCATAGCTTCTTCACCGCTATGGTCTCGCCACCTGGCATCTGTGCCTTGTACACTGTGCCTGTTGATCCCATGCCTAAGATCTTATCAGTCATCGACAGACATTCCAGCACATCGGCAGCCGTGAAGTTTAACCTTTGAAAGGCGGTTAATTTCCATGGTCCGATCTCCCGTTCGTCAGTGAACTTGCGGTTGTAATTGGCGTGGAAGAATTTGGTTCCTGCAACCAGCACGAATAGGCCAATACAAAATGCAGCCGCCATGATCCACACGATCGCCCCGGCGGTTTTCTTCGGCTGCTGACGCCGGCGCACCTCCAGCTCACCGGAGGAAAGTGTGTCCGCAGCACATGGCTTGGCCAAAACGCGGCCGCAGAGACCGTCGTTGCCGGTAAATGACGATGGATGCAAGTTAGGAAAAATCGAACCAGAGCCTGGAATTGGTCCCGTCAAACGATTGTAGGACACTTTGAAGCTCTCTAAAGTCGTGCAGTTATCAAAATTGGAAGGGATTGAACCTGTGAGAGAGTTATGAGAAAGATCGACATCAGTGATCGCTGGAAGTGTAGATATTTCCCAAGGGATTATGCCTGTGAGGAAATTGCGGCTCAAATTCAAACAGAGAAGCTTCTCGCAGTGGCCAATATCCCAAGGAATTGTGCCATTTAACGAATTATCGTGCAATTCGATCTTATAAACGTTGCTGCATCCAATAAAATCGGGAATTTCTCCGGTAATTTTGCTTGAACTTGCGGAGAATATCTGTAAATTCGGCGCGCTCCATATATTACTGGGCAAATTGCTGTGGAACGAGTTCTCAGATATGTTCAAGTATTGCAGCTGCGGTGCATTGCCAACATCCTTGGGGATTTCGCCTGTGAAGTTGTTGTTGCTTAGGTCCACGTAAGTTAGATTACTCAAAAGCCCAAAGCCATACGGGATTGAACCGTTGAGTTGATTATCTTGAATTCTGAACCGGGACAAGGAGGTACAGTTTGCTATAGATTCCGGTAGACTTCCATTCAACTTGTTGGAGAAAAGGATGAGCTTGAATAGCTTGTTTCCTTGACAGAGATTTGGCGGGACTGGACCAGTAAGAGAGTTATTGGACACATCCAGCCACAGTAAGTTGCCGTTGGAGCCGAGCTTTTGTGGCAGAATTCCGGTAATTCGGTTGTTCCACAGACATAAAGTGTCAAGCTTCGGCAACTCACCTATTCCTTCCGGTATTTCTCCAGTGAGTTGATTTTTCATCAAACTCAACCTCGTTAGCTCTTTCAAAGAAGATAATCCCACCGGAATTGTTCCCGTCAGATGATTGTCGGATAAATCAAGAACTTTTAAAGCTTTTAATGTTGCAAAACTCACCGGAATTTCACCTGTAAAATTGTTCTGGAAAAGTAACAGCATTTCTAATTTCTTTAGCTTTCCAAGTTCTTGACTGAGATTACCAGAAAGGAAGCAATATGAAATATCAAGATACCGGAGATTAGCTAGCAATTCAAACTCCTTTGGTATTCCCCCGACAAGCTTATTGTATCCAATCTCCATTCGCTCAAGCTGGCCTAACGATCCCAATTGGGGCGGAATTGGCCCTTCTAACGAATTTCCAGCCAAACCCAGAAACTTTAATCTCGGAAATGTTCCATAATCCGGCGGAATTCGCCCTTCAAAATAGCTTCCAGTGAGGTTGAGCCGCTCCAAGAAGGGCAGAGAGACGAACTCTGTTGGGAGTGAACCGGTGAAATTGTTGCTGTACGCATGGAAGACTCGTAGGAACCTAAGCTTGGAAATCCCAGTTGGAAAAGTTGAATTAAAGTTGTTATGACTGATATCAATACTCCGAAGCTCAGTCAATTCAAAAACGACAGTTTGCAAAGGCCCTTCAAAGTTATTTGCACTCAAATTCAAGTGAATTAAGCTGTTCAAGTACCGGATTTCATCGGGAATAGACCCAGAAAGACCGCGGGCAGAGAGATCGAGGGTAATGACTTGAGCTGTTCTCGGGTCGCATTTAATGCCAGACCATAAGCACCAAACAGGACCTCTGGAGGCCGGTTTAGAAGAGAAATGGGCAACATCCCAGTCATGGAAAGTATCCAAAGGATCTTGTAGAGAAGATTTAAGAGAAAGAAGAGCACGAAGCTGAAGAGGCAGAGGAGCAGCAGAGACTAGTAATAGAAATGTATGAAGCAAGTAGAAGGAGGAGAATGTTAGACAGAAAAGGAAAGGAGGTTTCATGGTTATGGGGAAGTGGGTATTTGTGTTGAGAGAGATTTGATGTTAAGAGATGTAAATTTAAGGGAAGAGAGGTTTTGATGGAGAGAGATGAAACTTTTTGAGGGTGCTGGGTGCAGAGGGTGTTTCATGATGATTACTGCTTCAATGGTGGGTATGAATTGAGGAATGAGAGAGAGAAACTACATGATTTGTGCTTCTTCTACTGATGCTAAAATTCCCATATCCTTTTTAAATCTTAATCTTTTAGGTTTCTCTCTCATAATCCTAACAAGTATTTTTGCTTTGTCTGGCTCTCCCAAATTCTTTTTTGTTTTCTTGGATTTCTTTTTTCCTTTCTTTTGTTTCCACTTTTCATCATTCATATTTCCTTTATCTTTGGCTAACATACTAGTAAAATATATGTTACAGTGTCAATGGTCCCTCACAGGATCCAAGAAAGTCATTTCAATTTCCCACCATTTTCTCTAAAACTGCTTCCTAATCTTCTTGGAATTCTCTCTCTCTCTCTCTCTGTATTTATCACCTCAGTTTTTCAGGTGATAACCTGGTGGCTGCCGCTTGGACCACCGGTAACCTTGCTTATAAACTCTGCATAACATAATTTAACTTAAACATTTGCCATTTCTCTATAAATCATTGATTTGATTGGATCATTACTAACTCATAGTTTTATGGACCACTAATTATTTAAGGATCCTCCACTCGTAATTTCCAGCTGAATTCGATCTTCTCTTTCATCATGCCAAACTCATAATTTGGGTCCGCTTATTTAATTTCAAATCCTTTTTTTTTTTGGTTAAAAGTACATCTATTTTTCTTATCTAGATCCCAAGCATAAATTTAATAATAAATTATTATGTGAAAAAATGATATTGCCATATATTACATGAGTGTTAATTCTATGTTATTTTAATCTATAAATAAAATATTGAGTAAAGTGGTATGTGTATGGTGGCAAGTGAGATCAGGATTCGTGTTAGAAAAAGATGCAATTCTGGTATTGGGGATCGCAAGTTTTGTAACAAAATGGCGCGGGTGATTCAAATTGCATGTGATTGCCGAAAAAGCCCCTAATTTGAAGGGATTAAATTAAAACCATAATTAAGCATAGGGTAACAGAGATATTATATTCTCTTATTGAGGCGTTAATTTTGAAATTAATGTGGCAGATAATAAGGATTAATTTCATTAATGATCACTGGATTTGTGACCAAATTACGTAAAAATTATAAAAGAAATTTTTTTCATAAACAATACTGAATTTTATAAATTCTTATAATAAAATTATTTTAACCGATTTCCTTATTGGAAAGTTAATGTATCACTATTTGAACTTATCACGTCAGTATGTCACATGAATTTTTCAATGATTTTTCATCAGAATTCAGTTAAAGTGATTTTATTATAAAAATTTATAAAATTCAGTATTTTTTATAAAAAAATATATATTTTTTTATTTTTACATAATTTGATCATAAATTTAATGAACACATATGAAATAAAGTTGAGAGAATACACATACAATGCCGGTTTTGCTTTCTTTTTGGGCTATCACTAAGTTTGACCTGTGCTAAAGCTTTATACCAAATATAAGATTGTGACCATTTTTAACTTTGTTTGTAATTAATGGTTCACATTAAAGCATTTCTTAAGATAAGGACAAAACCATCTCCCATCATTTCGTTTAAATTAATTGGATTCTGGCATGCCTCCGTCCAACATCTTTTTCTTAATCTTTATCATTATTCTAATTGCACTCCAAAATGATGTTCCTCAAATTCCTTAACCCCTAAATTTACTCCATCTTTCATCAGGTAATTCATCCGTTGTTAAATGCTTGCATATTATGGCCATTGATCAATTCCCCTGCACACCATACCGCTAATTTTGGAAAACCTCAATACCCATCCATTGCTTTTTATTGCTACCATTTCCACGGAATTTTGAATTTCTCAAGCTGGAGTAAATTGGGAATTAAAAGAAGCATAACCTAGCAATGGCATACTCCTTATAATATATCGAAATATTTCGAATTCAAATTTTTATTTTTTTATATATAAAAAATTCAAACGTTTGTGATTATTATATCAACTAATTCAAAAATATGGATTTAAATTGAATCATGACACTTTTGAATTAAAAAGTTTAAAATTTTATATACTATAATTAAACACAGATTAAATTTGAATAGCATTTTAATAAATTTATTAGATAAAATTTATGAACGGATGGAAATTTGTACGACAGATATTGTTGTTACGGCTATTGTTTCATCTACTTACTATCAACTTCACGATCAAATTAAAATACGACTTACATAGTGGTAGCTAAATCATATGAATTTTTAGTGGCTTAGAAGCAAAGTAGATTAAACCAAGTTTTGAAAACTTCCTAACATAATTCAAAAACAGTTGATATCAAGTACTTGCGGTAGTTTGGTGCTTTTTTTTTTTTTTCCTCAACGTATTAAAAATTCGAATAAAAAGTAGAATATGAATAAAAATAAACATAATTTTGAAGTGAAGTAAATAATTTTGTCTTGGGAAGGGTGAAATAAAATAAATTATGGGATAGTAATCCAAGTATCGAAATCAAACCATGGCCTACAATGGAAAAAAAACAAACAAGTAAAATGAGAAATAGAAAAAGAGCCACATAGATTTGGTCACGCTACAACTAGAGGTGATGACAGAGATAGTTCCATAGTTAGATAACTTCAACCAAACCTCAGCTCCTCTCCCAACACCAAATACCTTTTTCAACAGATTGCATTTATTGATTTTTTTTAGCAATACAAATCGATTAGTAATAAGACGTGCACACACATGTGTTGCACATATATCTCATTATTAAATTATATATATTTTTTAATTTGAATACAAATTATCACTGTTGCGGTTATACTTGACATCACAATCACACAATCACTGTTTATTAAAATATTAAATTATTTTCAGAGTATTATTAAAAATAAGTGTGATCGTATTTGTGATGGCTACAGCCTACAGGCATAGTATAGACTTCGCAAATTACAAGTCAACGTGTATTTTAATGCATTTAAATTTAGGAAGAACCATAAATAAATTGGAAAGATAATAGTGTTAATTAACACGCTCAATATTAGAAAAAAAAAAGCTACTGAGAGAATACAAAATTAAGTAATTAATTTTCGTTTACTATCATTAATTAATTAATTAAGAGAAGTAACTTGTGTTCAAACATGTTAATTTGCTTAAATCTTGACATTTCTCTATATGAAGTTTGGTGGGTTTATGAGGTTAATATAAAACAAGAATCACAATTCAAATAATTAAGATTGTCGTGAAGTAATAGAAAACCATTTCTTGTTTAGAAAACCGATACGCTAGTTTTGCAGCAATCATGAACACTGGTTGTGCTATATCATCAATGGTGGGGCCCATAATTCGACTGATCAAATGGGTCCCAGGATCGCTTTGTTCCCTTTATACCCTTCACTCGTAGTCGTAACAGCCATTATCAAATTTCTCTTTTTTTTTTCCAAGTTTATTAGGGGGAACATAGGTGTTCAAAATCCGACCTACCCGAACAATTCTTACCAAACAAAAAATTCGAATAAAATTATTAGGGTCGGATAAGATTAGAAATTTGAGATTTATTCGAATTGAGTTAAACATTCATTAGCCTGAACAATAAATAATTTCCTAAAAAAACGTAACATTTTATTAATCGGGTATATTCGGATCAAATTGATCCGATCCAAACTCCCTTTTAAATAATTTAAAATAAAAAATAAATTTAAATTGTTCGAATGGGGTCTAAAATTTTGGAGGTTATTCAAATAGAATAGAATTGAAATGTATGGAAAGTTTGGGTTATTCGAATTGGGTTGACCCGTTCTGGTGAACACTCCTAATGGGAGAGGAGGGATGGCACGTGCCTGTCATGTATTCATTCATGTAGGGGTTGGATCGCGTGACGGGGGTTGACCCTACACCACCAACATCTTTGGTGATGATGATGAAGATGGGGGCGTGCCCCTTATGCCACGCGTGATTTTTGTCCCAAATTCCGCCCTTTAACGGTTCCTCTCTCTTGCTCTATCTTTTTTTAATCTGTTGGGACGGTTTTGTCCTCCTTGTTTTGGCTTAAATACAGTCATGTCTCGATTCGCATCTTCTTCACTTCTTCTTTCGGGTTTAACTGCAAGGAGAATAAAAAATGAATATCCGGTTCTCACTTTTTAATACACATTTGAATATTTTTCATAAAAATCTATTTAATTGTTATATAAGTGTTGAGTATATGCACGTAAATCCAACGCAAATACAAGATCATAAGAATTAAGTAATAATATCGAAATTAGTAGTTCCTAAATGGCAAAGTGAGAGCATAAATGAAGCAAAGAAGCATGTAATTAACGGAGGAAAAGATAAATAGAAAAGAAAAGAAACCAATGAATTTTGTGCCATATATAATAAACCCTTCCACTTTAGAAATAGAAGCTACTATAGAGTTTTAAGAAACAAGACCACTTTTGTTTGAACATGTGGTCCTCTAACATCATTCATATCAAATTATTATCAACTGCCTCGATCCTCTCTAAAAAACCCTATTTTCCCTTCAATATCATTTAACCAAATACTTCCCAAATGCAATTTAATTACACCATTTAAATATGTTTCTAAAACAAATAGAAAATTCCATTTACGGATACCAAGTCATTGTCATTTTTCTCCTTTTTAAAAATACACTTCACCACAATTTGTATTATAATAATTCGTATTTATCATTATTTCTATGGACAAAAGCAAATATAGACTATTTTTTGGTAGAAATTAAAGCCAAATATTAATCATTTTAATAATAATCAGGAGAAATATGGGTTGGTTTGTGAATAATATGAATATTTTTGAATCAAAATATTATTCAAGAATAAATTTATACTAATTTAAGTAATTTATTGGCAAATTTAACCCTTTGGCCACACACACACATATATATATATATATATATAATAAACTCGATATCGTTTTAATGCTGTTGCATGGCTTTGCTATAAAGTTGGCAGATACCTAGCTATGGTCAATTCGTACTGATATAGGTGGACTGAGCTAATACAATGCCTATTTATGTATGAAAAATAAGAAACATTGAATTAAGCAAAGGTCCATTATTTTATTTTTATGCATCAATTGAAGGAGCTTGGCTGCCCAGCTGCGTGCATGTACGGATTCAAATTGGATTTAGATCAGCAAGTCTACCTATAGATATTGGAATATCAAATTCCAGCCTTATTTTTCAATTTCAAAACGACATTGAAATCAAAATAATCAATATTGCTTAAGCATTGCAACGTTAAATATTTTTCCTTTTGCATGTAAAGAAATCCTTGCTGATGTTAGAAAATCTTGTAAGAAACTTTCTTCCCAATACATTAATGTAGCGTTTGTTAAATCGACGCAGATAAAAAATTTTAAAATAATACTGAAATACTTTTCGAATTAAAATATAAAATAATTAAAATAAAATTAAAAAATATTTCGAACTTTTTTTTAATTATTTGTTAAACTTTTTGAGATTAATTAAAAATATATTTTCTTTAATTTTATAGTTATTTTTTATCTGATAAAATATACAAATAAATATTTTAATCTTATATCAAAATATTTAGATCTTTATTTTACAAAATATAGATAGTTAATTTTTTTGTGAAATTTAATTTTTTTAATAAATATTTAAAAATATCAAAAAGATTTAAATGATTTTATTTTTTTTGATCTTAACTCTTACTCTTACAAGATTAACCAGCGCTACCTAAAAAAAATTAGCATAATAGATGTGAACAGCTTTTAAATTTTCGATTTTTCTACTTGGGTTTGTATACAAATTCCTTTGGTTCTATTATATATTTTTTGATATCTAAACTTTGAACGAAATCTACATGAATCATCACAGTCAAATCTTTGATTAGATGTGAGATAAACTGAATAATTGCTCCATGCAAATCAAAAACATCTTTCTTAAAGAACCTAGTTGGTAAACAAGATTGAAGAGTTGACTATTTTAGACATGTTTGTCTCTGTAACAAACTGAGTTTGACTAATTAGCTTAAAGCAAGCCAAAGCGTTAACTGCATCACGCTTAGTTGAACAAGGAGAAATTTTACTTAAACTCGATCAACAACACTAATAAAGAATTACCAACCAAGAAAATCCAATTGCTGTGCTTTTCACTGCAGATGCCAATCGATTTATTTACAATTTCAATGCAATTCGTTCGTAAAAATATGATCTAAAATCAATATTATTTGTCAGTAATTCAATTCGTTTATTACTCATTTCTATTATTCATAATTTTATATTTTTTCAAACATAATACGAAATATAAAAATATTTTTTATATGGTATACCTGCAAATCTTTTTATATCCAATAAAAAATATTTATATTAAAAAGAGTTGTTATAAAATTTGACCCATCTGGATCATATTACCGGTTCAATTCTATTCACCCCATTTACTATCAATAAAATTTTAATTTATTTAAAACTTGATACATTTATAATTTAATACATTATGAAACGAAACGAAATCTTTTGGAATTGACCATTACCACCTGTCTATAGTTTTCACATTAAATTAAAATCAGTTCAATCTCAAATGAACAGAAGCCAAGACCCACAAGTGAAATGTTGTCCAAATCATAGAGCATGTGAAGAGTGGGGTTAGTTGATCAGCGATAGTTAAGTACCGTTACATCCTTATAGACATTAACTTTACATAACATAGCATCAAAAATAAATTAAAACCGTAAATTAAAGGAAAAAAAAAAGGATATCTTCAAATTTAATGCTGCAATTTTTGTGTAGGTCGTCTCGTCTCCTTTTAATGGGTAATTGCCGGGCCCTAGTGTCCGGTTACAGTTTAATGCCGTCTGGCGCTACCAGCAATCCTACAGTTTGTTGCCTCAATTATTTCCTCTGCAAATGTAACTTCTTTTTACTCCTACTCCTATAATAATAACATAGCTTATAAATCAGATTAATTATTTTTTTATGGATGGAACTTTATATATTATTCTACTCATTTTTCTACCACCTTACTAATTTTATATGGCATCTTTGTATTGGCTGGCCAATTTAGGAATTTACAGAAAAAAAAAAGTTTGTTAGTAGGTAGGAGTTGAGTAATGAAATTAGATGGGGTTAATCATTTAGGGATGGTTGATTGCAAGATCAATGTCTCCAAATATTGAGGTGAAAAGGCGATGTTAAAGTAATTAATAAACCACAACCTTCTCTTCTTATTACTTAACGCGTTATTTTATTGATGCCCGACCATTGTTAATCATAATGAGATTTTCCAACATTGTCTTACTAGAACTTCATTTTTTATTATTTTTTTAGAGAAAAATGCTTGACTTTTATTTCAAAAAAAAAAAGGGGGAAATAACATCCCAAAATCTAATAGAATCATACATCAAAAAGATATAACTAATTTATGAGCCTCATAATTATTACTTTTACTAATTCAAAAAATTTTAATATATGGTGTACTTGTAAAAATAGCTTTATGATCATCTAAACAATTAGAAATTGCATATGTGAGTTTCTGAGCATCAGTAAAAAATATTGCCATTAGTTAAGAGATGACCTTTAATCCAAGAAAGAACTGTACGAAGAGGTAAAGCTTATGCAATCGATGAAGAAAACACTCCTGGCCAACGACCCAAAAAAATATGAAAAAAGCTGCAGCAAAACCACTCTCCTGTGTCGAAAAAACCGTACCATCAATATTACACTTTCACAACATCCCAACACTACACTGGAAGCAGTCCAAGAACAACTCATAGCGTCATTTCTTATTATTTAGTTAGTTAAATTAGTTTAGCATTAATTTGGTAGAAACCATTGAAGGAAAAGAAATCAAAACATAAAACACAAAGTTTAGGGTGTGATTAATAATATTTTTTATTTTTTGTTTTTTAAAATTTATAAGCTGTTTTTAATTGTTGTTATTTATTTTTCAAAAATTATTTAAAAATTGTTTATTTATTTATTTTTAAAAAAATATTCTAATAACAATTAATATGTATTATATATATATAATCTAATTATTAATATTAAATAATAAATATTTAATAAAATTCAAAATTTAAAATCTATTACATTAAAAACATATTATATGATGGTGATGGTAGCAGCGACAGTAGAGATGGTGGTAGCGACGGTAGTGACGGCAATAACAGTATGATGGTGGTAGCAGCAACGATAGTCTGATGATGGTGGTGACGACAGTAGTGAAGATGGCATGCGGTGGTCGTGGTAGCGATGATGGTGACGGTGGTACAGTGGTGGCGGTGGTGATAGCGATGGTGGTAGTGGTGGCTGCAACGGTTTGGTTTTAACGGTCTCAACACCGAACACTATTTTCCGATAGTAAATAGTATTTTTCGGGTCGAAAAGTACATCTGAAAGTCAAAAATATTTTATTGTACCATTGAAAAGTACTGGTCATGGTGAGTCCGTGGTTGAAATTTGAAGTAAAACCGAGATCAAATGAGTCTCAAAAAATAAAAAATACGAAAAATATAGCGAGTCAATTTTCCTTGTATGAAATGTGAATTGATTTTGTGTAATTTTTAAAAATAGTAAATGAATTTCGAATATTGCCAAATTTTGCAAATCTTCATAAATTTTTATGTAAAATATTTTGGTAATGAGAATGGAATTTTT
This sequence comes from Excoecaria agallocha, assembly GCA_037975025.1. NCBI lineage: Eukaryota > Viridiplantae > Streptophyta > Magnoliopsida > Malpighiales > Euphorbiaceae > Excoecaria > Excoecaria agallocha. The sequence goes on from CM075809.1 coordinate 35,930,783, forward strand.
TTGTGACACCGATAGTTATCGAATCGAACTAATAAATTTAAATCGGACCGATAACGGACTTCGATTGAGTCGAAAATTTATATTTCACCTATTTTTGATGTGATAAAAATTATAAAATTAATTTTAAAATGAATAAAAGTTTTGAAAGTGAGAGAAAAAGTTTTGAGGGTCAAAATAGTAAAATTATGAATAAATATATATATATATATATGTAAAAAAAAAGAGAACCGACTTTGGCCACAAATTGCCATAAAAGTTTGGTAAAAGAAAGAAAAAACAAAGATCAGATGTAAAGCAAAAAGACGAAAAAAAGATACAGAGGTTGATGACGCAAAGAAAGGAAAGAAAAAGAAAAAAAAAGGAGGAACTGGCGACCGCCGGCCGCATCTCCCACCAGCCATTATCGCGACGGCAACGAGCGACGTGCTGTCTCCTTTTTACCGGCGTCCGGCTCCGCAGTGACGATCCGATCATCTGGTTTCTTTTTCCTTTCCTTTCGATCGATTTTTTTAATTTTTTCGGCGATCTATGGCGGCGACAGTAATTCTATTATCACCGACTGCTCCCAACAGTGAGGCGAGTCTTCCGGTATACTCCATCGCCCCTCAAACGCTGGCGATCGACAGATCGAAAATGTATTTGGCGGGTTACTCAAGTGCAAATTTCAGCCAACTATAATAGCATTTAAGCGCGTGACCACCAGAAAATGAATAAGGGAATCTCGATCTACAAGGTAGCAGTGTTGGATTGTCACCGATAAGAATCTGGCGATGCTCCGATGACTAAATTATTAAACGAATTAAAGCGAAATCAACCCTTAAGGTAAGTGGCTATAAAATTCTTTAATTTTTCATTTATGTGAATTAATTTCTTTTATGTAATTAAGAAAAATTTTGTTAAATTGCTTAATTATTGAAATTAATGTGAGAAAAATGAAATTGAACTATATAGGATGTAATCGAATGCTTAGAACAAAGAGGAAAAATTTTAAGGATGATTAAGCGTAGTGGCCGAATTTTTGTTTAAGAAAAATAAATTAATTTTTTGCATGAAATTAATACATAATAGCCTAAATTAACCATAAATGATATAATTAATGTCCTTGAATTTTTAAATGATTTATGAAATTATTTTGAAAATTTTAAAGCCTAGTGATTGTATATGTAAGTAATATAATTGGTGAATTATAGTGAATTAATTCATAAAATAAGTGAAATTAATAGTAAATATAAAATAATGTGTTCATAAATATTTTTAGAATATTTGTTGAATGATATAATTAATAAAAATGGTGAAATTTTGTTAATTATATCATGAAATGCCATAAAATGATAATAAGACTGAAATAAATTGTCTATAAATTTTTAGATAATTTATGGGAATTATTTGAATTATTTGAGAATAATTATTGAATTGTGTAATTAATAAGAATAATAAATTATACTGAAATAATTCATAGAAAGAGTGAAAATGATAAAAATTGTAAAATAATGTGCATATAAATTTTTGTAGAATTTATATGAATTACTAGAATGTTTTTGAAATAAAATATTGAATATGTTTAATTAAAAATATTGAATTATTAAAAAATAATTCAATAAATAAGCACAAAATGATAAGTTAGTGTGATTGATAAAAATATATTATTTTAAACAAAAGAAAATGAATTAAAATTATTGAAAGTTTGAAAATTATTCCAAATGTTTTGATTGTTTTTGGCCTTTAGCAATAGTCAGGTAGTAATATTTTTATTCAGGATATAATTGGCTAGTCATAGGGACACCTTATACAGCAGTGTAAGTCATTGCGACTTACTTTGCTATGGATAGTATATCTGATCTCAATAGCTTCAGTGTTGAAGTGAAAGTGAAATTGTTAGTGATATGCTTTTTGAGAAATGGTCCCGTGAAAATCATTTCTCTATCTGTGAAATTTTTGGATCCATATCCCACATATCATTTTTTAGAGTCCTGTTATATTGCATTAGGAGCGCACTAAATTTAAATATATATATATATATATAAGAGTTGAGTTGTAGAATAATTAAAAAAAGTGTGTTTGATTAGAAATATAGTGTATCAAGAAATAAAAGAAAGAAATTAAAAATTTTTAAATGTTAAAAATTATTACAAATATAATTGATTATTTTGCCTTTAGCGATAAGCAGGTGATGATATTTTTGTTTAGGATATAATTGGCTAGCCATAGGGATACCTCTGTACCGCAGTGCAAGTCATGGTGACTTGCTTTGCTATGGGTAGAATCTTTAATCTTCATGGCTTCGGTGTTTCAGTGAAAGTGAAAGTAAAATATTTTTTGAGAAATGGTTCATTGGAGATCACTTCTCTCTCTGTAGGACTTTTGGGTCCAGTCCCGAGTATCCTTTTTGAGAATCATGTTATATTGCACTAGAGGCGCATTGTAATGAATAAATCGGTATTATTTAAATGTATTGAATATAAAAAGTTATAAACAAAAAATGTTTCATGTAGAAGAAAAATGCAAAGTTGAAATAAATCTGTAAAATTTTTCGAAAAGTGTGATTAATAAGAAAAAGAAAAAGAAAGGTTTTATAAAAATAAAATAATAAATGAAGATTAAGTCAAGCTTTTATAATGAAAAAGGATTTAAAATATATTTTATTTTACATGAAAAAGATAAATTAATTAATTGGTATTTCATGTATCAATTATTATTGTGAAAAGTGACAAATTAGATAATAATATTAATTTCATATTTTAAGTTAAAAAGTGATGGCAATGACATTTAGTGAAATTTGATGCTTAAATAATATATTTCTAAGAGAAAAGTCAAATAAAAAGTAAAACGATAAAAAAACATATAATTATTCAATGAGAAAAAAATAAAAGACATAAGTCCTAAATAAATATTTGAACATGGATAAGTGTATAAAGAAATAAATAGAAATTTGACTGCAAAGTGTCCCAAAATAGCGGTATCACTTTGCAATTAAAGTTTAAAAACCTTTTAATAGTAATGTATTTATTAGTTAAAAGTTAAAGAAAAATAAAAAAATATATATTAAGAAGTGTAATTAGAATACATATTGGATAATTGAACAATAAATTGAGAAATAAAATAGTCTAGATTGATATCATTAAAGACATGAATACCAATATACATTACTAAATGAAATGATAATTATATCGATGTGGCTAAAAAGATAAGACGAAAGTAAGGATAAAAATAAAAGTTATAGTAAAAAATAACGTAAAGGTAAAAGTAAATCTGATATCAATTCGACTAAGAGGATAGTATAAAGTAAAGTTGAAAGATTGAAAATCAAAGAATAATGATTACCAAAATATGAATTAATAATAAAACTAATGTTAACCGAAGTAATAGAAAATATTTAATGAAACAAGTATGTGAGTAGCATAATCTATGTAATTATACTTTACTTTGGAAAATTCTAGGATTAGTAGTCACCACTGGACATATCTAGTGCTTAGTACGTAATGTTTACTGCGTGCAGGTTATGAAGTGTTTTGGGAGCATAGTACACGGTGGAGCTAGATCAAAAGAGAAGAATTAGTAGTAGACCGGGTTGTATTTTGGCATGTATATACTTAGACCATTAAGGTAAAAGATTGAATTGTATTTTGATTATATTTATGATTATTAATGGATGAGTGTTTGGTGTAAGTTTTTGGTATGAAATTATTTTGTATATGTTTTAATTGTTTACAAGATTGTCGAATGATTCGGAAATTAATGTAAAGGTATTTTAAGTGTATCGAACTGTTTGGTGTAAAAAAAAACTTACCGTTTTTTGCTAAGTTTCGCATCGAAAATGACTGTTCCGAGAAGGGCGTGACAACGGTGATATGGTGATGATGGCGGTAGCGATGAAAGCAGTGGTAGTGGTGATGGCAGCAGTGTGGTGATGGTGATAATAAGGATAAAGTAATTAAATTATTGATAAAAATAAAACCATAAAAACCATATTTTAAAGATTTTTTATTTTTATTTTTGTTGTCAAAATCACTTTTTAAATTTTTGCAGAAATAAAAACGAAAATAAATTTACTGAACATATTTTTGTTTTATTTTTAAGAAAAAAACTAAAAATCAAAAATAAAATTATCCCCTAACGCACCCTTAACTAATGTTTTTGCAAATTGATATCTGCAATTAGGATAAAAGTTGCAACTAATGGTTCAAATAATTAATATGCATGCATGTGGCTAGGGTGAGCAAATTTCGGTTCAAATCGAAAAATCAAACCAAAATAATTAATTTTTAATTTAATTTAATTTTTCGATTCGGTTTTAAATTTTAAAAAAATTTGATTTTTCGGTTTGATTTGTTTTTGAAAGAGAAAATCACAGAAAAATCGAACAGACCAAAATTTTATTTAATTAAAAAATTTTTTAGATTTTTTTAATTGAATAATTATTTTGTATATATAAATTATCTTATTTTGAATTGCAAATTATATGAGTACATTTATCAATTATTAATTTTTTATGTGATAATTTGAAATTTTGACGATTTAATTAAAAATCGATTAAATGAAAAAAATTATTTAATAATTTTTATTGTATTATTTATTATATATTTTAGAATTGTATTTTTAATTTGAACTTTTATTTTGTATAATTTAGATGTTTTTATTTTAGTATATTATGATTTGTAATTTTATATAATTTTTAGACATAATTTTATATTTTTTTAAAAAATAATTTTAATTTTGAATTTTTCTATTAATTAAATCGATAAAAAAATTTGATTCGATTAATATTCAATTATTTAAATAATATAATTTAATTAATTAAAATTTTAAAATTTCGATTTGATTCTTAAATCAAATCAATCGTTGCGTACCTCTACATGCTGCTAATGGTTGCTTTAACTTGAACCGATTAAGACATCGCTTTGCATATAGTATCTATAAATATATAATAATTATTTCATAAATTGGAATTAACTTTTAATCTTTGTAGTATCCAATATAGTTAAAACTATGATTTGACATTTGTTACTTTAAATAGAATTTTTTAAGTATAGAAACCAATCAGAATCAGAAGTTTTAATTAGTCTAAGTTGGTAGGCTTGCGAATGCCAGAAATATTACGGCTGTACACCGACTGATTTAATTTATTGACCAAACCGAAAATTAAATTACAAAAAAATTAAAAATTTAAACCGAACTGAAATTCTGCCATTTTAAAAATGTTATATCAAAATTGAACCGAATTTAGGCAAGTGGATTCGGCGAAGCACAACAAGTGAATGGGTCCAAGTAATTAGCAAAACAAACAAGATTATAAACTGAAAGTGTTGAAGGTAAGAGAGAATAAGTAATGAGAAAGATAATTGAATAGAAAGAAAAGTAGAAAAGTGGGATCCCACAAGAGAATGATGAAAGAATTGAACATACACAAGAAATTAAAGAAAAGCCTTAATATGCCCATTACCTCTGTTTATTTTTATTTTTTATTTGACTTAACACTCCAAACTCTTTCCATCTTATGACTCTTTTTTCCACTCAAATTATAAGAAATCTAAACTCTAATCTTTTAAGTGGAGAACAAAATTATTAGATTTTGAAGGTGGGTGTGTATTTGCCATGTGAGAGACCTTTTCTAACCTCTTCACTTCATACACACTCAACTCAAATCTCCTACTCATTGTTTCATTATATTCTCATATTATTATTAAATTCAGCATGTAATTTTTATTTATAGACTATATTTTTATGAATAAATTATATAAAAAATAATATTATAGAAACAAACAACCATTTAAATATAGTTACCAACGTAAGAAGAAGCAAGAAAACTGGGTTTGGGTGATTACGTATAGAGGAGATATTGAGGGATTTGACAAGGAATATTTGTCTCCTTAATTCCCCATCTGCCTCAGCTGAAAGTTGAGCAAATTTTCAAGCTATATTGATGGAAACGTAGACTACATATCCCCAACTAAAAAAAGGTAGAATTGGGTAGTGGATTATGATTTTGTTGTTTATGATGAAAACATGAAAAAATTCATGGACCTTTTTGGTGAATTAGAAAGGTAAAAGACTACAAATTAATAGGGATTTAAATGTGATCAGTACTAATAATCACACATTCAACAAGCTTTAATTGGCGGATCTTTAATGGATTTACAGAGAAATTAACAAAATTAGTAGAAGATAATTAATTTTGAAAAGCGTCCAATGCCATCATTACCTGTCATGTTCTATCATTTGCTGTTTGTTGAAAAAAAAAAAGATGCTTTAATACGAAGATATATTTTGTATGAGAGGGCACCGCCACTCATTTTCAGAGTATGTGACGAAAAATGAGAAGAGACAACCAAATGATTTAGACCTTCCAAAGCAAAGGGATATTAATTTTATTTTTATTTTTTTTAATATTTAATTTTATTGAGAATGGGGAGGTGGGTTTTTGGGAAATTGTCCTAATGACCAGTTTTTGAAGTAAAGAGAAAGAATTAATGACTTTTTAAACCTAAAAATGTTCAATTTTCTTTTTGCTCAAAATGGTTAAGGTTAGTTTTAGGATAATATTTACTTTAACATTAGCTTATAATTCTATTCATTTATTCAATGAACTGAATGAATGCTAAAACAAACCATGCCTGCACATTCCACTTTGCTCTTTTACTCTTGGACAGCTGAATGAAAACAGGTTTCTGGAGCATTTTTCTTTTAAAAATTAAGTCTTGAAAGCCTCATGTGTAATAAAACATATGTAATCACAAAAAGCTATTGCAGAACAATAACTGAAAAAGTAATCGTGTTACTTTGTCTCTATATTGCCACATTCCATGGAAGAAACTCTTATGATTTTAATTAATTTTATTTCTTTCTTTTTTCCCCCCTTTTTCCTTTTTCAGTTCACAAGTGAGAAGCAGGGTGTAAGAAAATCTGGTGTGAAGTTGAACCAGATAAAGAAATGAATTATGTCAGTTTATAGGCAAAAACTGGCCAAGATGATACATTTAATAGGGGGTACAATCAGCTAGGGTTTTTGTACAAATTGAGTTAAAGAGACCTATTGCTAGATTAAACTGGTGGATGTGCTCTAATGACAATTTGTTTCTCTTTAAAGACAACATTCTACTTTAGCAGATATAGAACAGCCGAACGTCCCATTCTCACCTTTTATCATATTATTTATGTTTAACTTAAATAACCATTTGATGGCGAAATGGATAAAAGTCTCAACTAAATATGATCTTTTTGGCATAATAACCCAAAGTTATCTGAAATTATGTGGTTTAACTAATCTGTGGATTCACCCCATGTAGCTCTATAGAGGAGGACTCCCTTCTCGAAGTATTAAAATGTGCTCTATAGTCTATACATACAACTAGAAATGTTCAAAAACGAATTGTACGAATTATGTTTAAGCTTTGACACAATTTATTCGAAGAGAAAAAAATGAATTTGAGTTGCATAATCTCGCATAATATTTTAAGTTCAAATTTTTCCATAACCCATCCGATCTATTTTTTAAACAGAAGCTGCATAAAACTCTCATCTCATTAGTTAGGAGTATGATAGATATGATATTCATTGGTTCATATTTATAAAGGTACATTCATGAAGTTCCGACATTTTTTGTGGACAGAATGAAGTATTGATTAGGTTGCAGTTTACCATCTGGGTCTGACTTATACTCTGCTGCTTCTCTCCTTCAACAGATAAGGATGTCTTAAATTCAGACTCCCTAAGCATAATGGATTGATTTTTCTTTTCTTTTCTTTTTTAAATTCCTCTCTTTGTTTGAGAAGAAGAACATTGTAGTCAAAACGAGATTCATTTTGCGACTAAGTAAATTCTTTCCACCATCCTCTAAATAAGTCCAAATTTCTCGTGTGCAAATTGAAGCAATGCAATCCACTAGGAATCCAAATCCCTAAACCACAGTCCACTTTCCACTAGGAACCCAACTCTTGAGCAAAACTCAAAACTGCTATCATTTTGTTTTGGAAGATAGAAGCCACCTTTATGTTGATGAGGTTGTTGGATACTTGGCTAAACTCTAAACCCCTAGTCTACATATTAATCATAAGTTTCAAATTTACCCCTCCTTTTATCTACTTTTTCTTTCTCAACCTTTCAAAGACTATAATTACTGAGTGCTGCCCATGGAGTGGCATTGCAGGACAACCCATACACCCGTGGGAGTCCTATGAATCATCACTTGGTTCTGTGGCCCTCTCGTTCCCTGTTTCTCATCACTATAGTTTTGCTTTTTGGAGCTAAAATTCTTACCTACCCCCTTGCTATTGAGTTTCTCCTTATAGACCTCATTGGACTTCAGTTTAAATCGGTCCAATTGACAATCAGAAACATTTATAATGAACAAAGTTACTTTTCCACATTGAAATGGGGCCTATGAATAAAAACCACTATAATGGCTGCTAAAACGTCTAATACCTTTCCCCGCTAAATTATTATATGTGCATCACTTTATATTTTTTTGATGCAAGAAAACAGAATGATACAAACATATGAAGAATGTCAAGGTAAACTATGCAACAGTCCCCTCTAATTGATCAATGCGAGTACGCCAAACAAGAAAATGCAAAAGCATCAAAGTTGACCACTTGAGATAATTCTAAACAAGAAAATGGAAAAGCATTAAGTTGATCACTTGAGATGATGATTAGGTGTTACCTAATGTAATCTCATTACTACCATTCTTTCTAGGAACTGGAGAAAAATATGTAATTTGCTTCAAAAACCAATATACTTTAGCGAGGGAAAAGAGATTCTTCTACCAAAATGCGGATGCAGCAAATTTTTATATCTTAAAATTGATTCTGAATTTCGTCTCTTCAGTTTTAGTTATAATTCTGATGCATCAAAAATCTGAATGTCCGAAGTGACCTGACCTGGCATGAAAAATCTCGAAGGAACTACAGATGCCTGGTACTTCATACATCATATCCATGTTCCGCAAATTTCTCACTGAAGCACTTGTACCAGCAAGTCCAAGAAGATGAAAATTGAGAAAGAAAAGGATTAGAACTACAAAAATTATTCACTAAAAATACAAAATTCCAGTTAGAACTTCCCGCGAATTCAACTTTATAGTATAACAAAAATCATGATGTGCGCCTTGAAAAATAAAATGGGTCTTCACTCCCTTCTCTTCATATTTTGGACTGCCTCAAGATGCAAATTTAATTTATCATATATCCCAATAACAAGAAGCAATGGAATAAAAAGATCCAAAAGTTGAGGGTACATAGCCGATGGTTGGACTTTGTACCAAACAAGTATAATCCCATTCTTTAGAAGCATCTTGGGCAGTTGGACATTTTCAATCAACATGATTGCGAAAGCGGATAATTTTGTTGATGAAAGGTCTTTCCCGGTAATAGCTATTCATGAAATGAGACAAGTCAATCACAGGTAAAAATTCACATAGCAAAAGCGAAACTTACAAAAAGTGAAGAAAATTTAATTAAAAGCAATTAATAGCTGCATCTACAAGTCATTTAATGAAAGAAGATACTCACATGACAGCAGAGGAGATGCAAAAGCAAGTAAACCCGATGGAAAAGTGAACTAAAAATGTTGGCCAGAAATTTTTATGGTCCAGAAATATTTTCTCAGAGATGCGAGTAACTAGACCTACAAATAGCAGAACTGGCCAACCTGAAGGCATGCAGCGCCGAAAAGAAAATGCAGAAGAATCCTGTGAAGGAAGAGGGTAAAAGTTTTTCAGCGCAAGGCCAGTATGTGTAATTGTATTGTGCCAGAGCACGGTATAAAAGTCATACCTGGAAATAATGCTTGATGAACACTGCAGAGTATATAATTCTCAAAATCATATCTTCACAAAGTCAAGAAATCATCGACAAACTTAAGAATTTGTTTAGTTGAGAACGAAGGCATAACGAATTTTCACAAAGCTGTATCAATCTTTGCTAAATTGTCAGTGAGACACCCACCCAATTACACTCCCAGCAGTGAAAACCCACAACAAAGCCAGATAAAAATCATCTCACGATGACAAAGTTTCATCCCTGATTCACTTGAATAATCAAATCACTTCTTGAAAAATCAATTTACCCATAAGCATAAATCTCAAAGCTTTTAGTCAAGTATGGTACCATAGGGATTTATAGATATTAAACTAGCAACCTTCAGCGCAACAGCATGGCCAAGTTGTTGAAGCAATTCTTCCATCAGCAGTTAAAGCAACAGTCAGATTGATGGGTGCCTTTCACCCATGGTAACCAACAAATATGGCCCCTTTTCGACTCTTCCCTTTGGGAGAAAAAGATGAATTAAAGGACCAATTCTTTAAAACATTTATACTGTGTAGATATCCCTCATGCATGTTCTATGTGTCGGACGAGGATGGTACTAGCAAGTCTTCAAACTTTCCAGCAACTTCTAACCAGAGACCTAAATCAAGTTTTAATGAATAAGACCAAAGAAAATTTGATAAGAAGGACAACAATTACCAGCCAGAATTTTGTTTTCAACTCGCCCAAACTCAGTTGCATATGCTAGTTTTTACAATGGGTGTAAATATCTGCAATGCATAAAATGGATTTGGCTCCCACGGTCATAATGGCTAATGAAAAATAACGTGAAAAAAGGATACTCAATGAGTTTGCCATTATCAAGCCAATTGCACCAGCTGACCGTATAAGAAGGACATTTAGTATTATATATATCAATGAGAAAACAAGCAATGAATCATTTGAGCGTTTGAGTTGATTCTCTGTTGCAACAGCATGTAAGAATGCTTCAGAAGTTCCTGATAGAAAACCATCAAGACTCATAGTCTTTGTCATATTATCTCAAGGATAAAAAAGACATACACATTGTCTATAAAATAATCAGGTAATATGCATAGCACAAATTTAAGGGTCAAGAAAATTATGAGATAGAGGTTCATTGTTTCAAAGCAATCAGTAACCTATTGACCCTGTGTACAGACAATAAATCAAAATGTTTGGTTTGCTGCAAACTAAAATATCTTTTTTTAACTTTTTATTTCCTCATCTAGTTTTAAGTCAATTTACATCAAATTATCCCCTATACTCTTCTGATAATATAGTCTAGGATAAAAGATGGAAGCAGGAAAATTAAAGAAGAGTGCAACAGTGATATTCTAAACTGAAATAACTAAAGATGGGAGAATTAAATAGACTTGCATAAAATAACGTGCATGTGAAAATAGACTCGTAAGCATTACTTTGAAGTCATATGTAATATTTGTTAAGTGAAGAATAGAACTGAAAACGATAATTAGAAGAAATCACTAACCATTCATAGCCAAAACAATAATGTAAAGGCAATAATAATGAAGGGCTGTTGACGCTTCTCCATCACTCCATTTACTGCCATACAATAATCTGATCAAGGAGTAAGAGTAACTTGGACCAAATGCCATGAATACAAGACCTGAAAAAAATTTGGGAAAAGGACCACTGTGGTAAAGCACAAGAAAAATCAGAAACTACAGAAAAAACTAAGCCAATTTTTATCAGCAAACATTAAATGCTTTTTTTTTTCTAAATAAAATACAATAATCAAATGAAAATTTGAAACTTGAATTGATGAAAATGAGAAGTAGATCACTTTAGAAAGTGCCAAGAAAGGAGGAGCCAAATATACCAATTAACAAAACAAGCTTCAATGCCTCTGTAAGGTAGCCGCTCAATCTCCTGCTTTTCTGTGGATGTTGTCCTATCAACAAAAGGACATTTAGGTGGCCGTGTAACGAAATTTTGGTTTTACATCTGACTCTAGACAACTGCATGTTTCAAATTCTTGAGCCTTAAGATATGGAAAAAAATCTAGTGCAGTTTTGAGAATTCAGAATTGTCAATAAATCAATCAGACACTATAGCATATGCAAGTGCAAGGGCAAGAATAGAAGCAATGAATTGAATGAAATGAAGTAATGCCAGCTACCAAAGGATGTTAAAGAAAACTTAGGCCCCGGAACTATTCCAAGAACAGGTCTCTGCTTCAGGCCTAATCCCAAAACTCCATAGAAAAAGCTTATCTTTGCATTTCTAGGAATAGAATTGGCGGGAAAGCATAGAGGGCGAAGAAATACATATACCATATTTCTCATTTGCTATGATGAACAAAGATTTGATAATCATGCTCCTTAAGTCAATTTAGCAATCCTACAGTTTAACCTCACAAAAGCCAGCTTGCAACTTGTACTCATGGCAAACCAAAACAGAGAAGAACTAACAGAACATACTAAAGCCAAAAAGAGAGTATAGAATAGGGAACACAAAAAAAAAAAAAAAATGCAACATGGTTAAAACAAAGACTTGAACAATCCAGATTATTTTTGAAGCACCATAATTAACAAACAAGGAGAGAAGTAAACCTGATGCAGACCTAGCAAATGTAGCATACGTGCTTTCCTCGAATGGCAAAAATACCAATCTCACCACTAAGCTTCCTGAAATAAATAATTTAACACATGAATCATGCTCTAGAATTGTAAACAACGAGGTTAATCAATTTTTCAAAACCTTAGCAGTAACAGATCTCAATATTTGCTTGACTATGATCAGAAAATTGTATCTAAAAAGATCTCCAGGCAAGCTACATACCTAGTTTATCAACAAGTCCATATACAGCCTGGTTATATGGAGTATCCAACCACACAAGGACAATCTTTTCTCCTTCCTGAAGGATTAGCTTCCGTAAGGATTGAAGAGTAAAAAGCATACACATGTTTGAAAGTTGCTTATCATAATCCATTATAGTTCCTAGCCTGTAAAAGATATGAATCACCTAAAATACTCAACAACCTGAAATTGCAAGCAGTCACAAGGAATTTCGGAATATAATGGACAATACATTAATACGGCCAGATATAAGAGATTGTCAACATCAATGGTTTAGAAAGAATAGGAAATCAAATCAAACACATTGAGCTCTAACAAAGCATTGCTCTCTTATGAGGCTTCTGCATTTCTTAGGACTCAAATCATTATTATTTGTTTCTCATATACATGACATTATTGATTTTGACAATTTTGTATTTACCCTTCCTTTCCTCTATGCATGCAGGGATGGAACAGGACTCAACAAAAAAAAAATAATGAAGAAAAAAAGTTGTCTTAAAGAAGAATCTAAACCTGAAAGGAAGAAGATCAGAGCTTTTATATGCACGGACGAGAAGAAAATAACTCCAATATCCTACAAACAAGCAAGCTCCATATGCAGTCTGTGACAGGGCAAAAATAATCTCTTTTCCCTGCAAGCGTTGGGCCAACTTTTTATACTTTCTCTAGTCATCAACTGAACCCATAAGCATGATTAAGATGATTACTTTGATAAAATAGACAGCAACAGGCTAGAATTATCAAGTACCAAGATATTAAGAAAAAGTCAATGTACTCCACCGGAGAACACCATTAGTTTAGATTGATGTATAACTACCAGGATTGATCGATTTAGATTTATACCATGTTCAGTTGCCTGACAATAAGGATATACAATGTCAGACAGCGCAAGAACGTAGCAACTGTTTCAACCATCAACCGCAGTTCAAGCAGAAGCAAATTCTGAGAAAGGATATATAATGGCTCAGCTAATAGCTCCAGTAAACATGCACAGCCTGCAAAATGAGATGAATAGAATTCTTTATCGAAGGAGGAGAATGAAGAACAGAGTTCTGCTTTAAGAGAAGATACTCACCAAGTAATTATACTTAGACAAGTAACGATTATGTGTAAAATGACAAAGATGAGGGAAAGAATAAGAGGACAGAAAACCATAAAAGAATGGAAACAAGAATAAAAGAATGGAAACAAGAAGATACACGACATGTTTTTGTTATAAAGAAAGTGTAGAGACCATAGACTTGTGATGAAAGATAAATAAACTAATGAAAACTAAAGAACTATTACGATCATGAATACTGCTTCAGTTCAGGAGCATCATTGTTTGATAATTAGTCTTTGATTCCACTAATTACACCCTAAATATTGTCCCATTCTCCTTAAAGAAACTGTTATTATGTAACTTTTAGGTTTTCCTAAATTCTCAAACATCAATAATAGAGTTCCAATACTCAAAATATGGAAATAGAAGAAATGAGCTCAAATGTAATGCTTTGCGAACATGCAAACAAAGGTTAGCATTTCTTTTACAATCCTCAACAATAAGCAAAATAAATAGTTGGAGATAGAACAAAGCCGTGGCAGTACTTTAATTCAGATACAGAGGCAATAATGAGATTTTACCATTAATCAAGATAGCTCGCGCATAAGGATCAGCATAGCTTAGCCCCTGCCACCAGAAGACAAAAATGCAAGCAGCAACTGTGATAACTATCCCAAGAGGGACAGTCAACCAAGCTACTTTTAATAGTTTTTTGACATATTCTTCTATTGAATCACCATCACTGCAGCAGCAAACAACTAAGAGATACATCATCACTTTATTAACTCTTCTATATTTCCTCTTACTAACAAATGTTTTAGTTCTAACTTTAAACAAATCATTTTCATCCATAAAAATGCTAAACATAACTTGTGGAAAATTAAGACTGCGGACCATACGAAGATAACAACTCTGGCTGCCATAAGCGAAGGAGAAAACTTTATAGCTATACATACATTTAAAACTCAACTTACAAGGCAAGTTGTAAGCAAAATAAGAGAGCTTCAATAAGTTGACTACGCGAAGAAGAGGGGTAATACCGTTTAATTTCAGCTCTCATGCAAGCCCGTCGGAATCCCTCCCGACTAAGAAACAAGACACAGGTGACAAACAGATGAAATTGAACTGCATAAAGCTGAATTTAAGGGAAAGCAACGACTAATTAGATAATCAGCCTATATAAAAGCACAAATAGAAAACAATTTGTTAAATAACAGCTGCAAACGATAGATATAAAATATACCGCATAGTCCTTTTCTGTAAGGTGCCTGACGATCCAAGTATTGAAAATAAATGGAATTCCTCTAGACAAGAACTGCGTAGCTGTATCGCAACACACCATCCAAAACTTATAAACCATATAAACCGTAAATCACAAATCCTGCATACCCCTAATCGCGAAACATAATGACAAAAAATTAAACTGAGGAAGCCAACTGACCCAGTAAGTACTTGAATGTGCGAGAGAGATTGGCATCTGTGGCCATTTGAGGAAGGAATGCTGATCTTACGAATTATAAATTGAATGCAATCGATCAATTCCCATACTTTTTAAATATTGAGGCTGGTAAATTTAGGAAAAACGAGAAACTAAGCCGTGAAACCTGAAGAAAACAATGAAGGGGAGACAAATTTGATGATGACGATGATGGAAATTCCGACCAATGATTCGACAGTTTTCAGCTCTAGTAGAAAGTGGCGCCACCAAAGCTCACCGGGTTCTGCCAGTGCCGCCAGAGCAAAGAACTCGAAAAGAAATGTGGTTATTGGCGTGAAAGATTTATAAGGAGGCCGCCGGACCGTTTCTTCTTGCTGAACTCACCGGCAAGTAGAAAGCGGCTGTTGATTTTGTATGGAAGTGAAGAGGCTAAACTTTGGGGACAAAAATGAAAACCACACAACTTTAAGGGTTGAATTGACTTTCTCCAACATTTTACAGGTATTAATTCTAAATTTATACTTCACCCGCATAAATATTGGGAAAAATGTACGCTGATGAACTTTTCAAAAATTTTTCATTAAATTTCTAATGAATAAAAATTATAAAATCAAATTTTAAATTTCTTTTAGTATATTTTTAATATCTGCATCTAAAACGTTAATATGTCATTATATAAAAACATTAACTGAAATATATCTTATTAAAATTCAGATGCATATACGAAAAGCACATAAATTAAAATTTAGATATATATACTCAAGCTATAAAATGAGACTCAGTCGTTCATTAAATGTTTATTGTGTAAAAAGGTAATATTTCAAAAATTCAAAATACAAAAATATAACAGTGAAAATTTAAAAAGTTTAAAATTTAAGTGGCTACTGCCTATCAATAGCTTTTCCTAAATATTATACACGGTTTGAAATATGGGTTTTTTTTTTTGCTAAAAAAATATGGATTTAATACTCTAGAAATTATAAGTGAATATTTTTTAACATTTCTTGAGAAAACTATAATCTGATAATAATTGGATATATTTTAATTTACTAATATTGCTATATCAAATAATAAAAATTGTGATTACAATCGAATCTAGTGTATACGTTAGAAAAATAAAAACATTTATACGGGCACCCATTACCATCCGAATAATCTTTGATTAAAAATGCTGAAAACAAAATCGATTTCAATAAAAATGAGCATAAGATAATTATCTTGGTCCATCGGGTTCATTTAAGCAACAGGAGCTCCAACACTATATTGCGCAATAGCTACTTTATCAAACTAGCTCATAAAAGATTTTCAGTTTGAAAGTAGAATAGATCGAGCCTGATTTTCCAACTTTACTCACTCCTAAAAAGACCCTTGGAATTACGGAATTACATTCCATTTCAAATAGCATCTTAACCATAGCAATTTTACAACCCGACACCATTTGAGAAAAGCCTTCTATGCAATACCAAAATATCTTGGACATCGAACATGAACAGCAGCATAAAACAATTCATGATATGAACAATCAAACATGAACCAAGACCTATAAGTAAATCAACAAAACAAAATTCCCATGGCAGTTGAACAAAAACTAAACTGAATGGCCTCAATGTAGCTGAAACAAACACATTGGTATCAAAATAGGTAAATCCTACAGTAGAAATAAAATAGGAAGATGTAAGATAGCAAATAAAGTGACAAAGATTAACGGTAGCGTCGAAGAGAGAGAGTGTTGTTCCTCTTCCAGGTTGCTCTTCTTGAAGGTCTTGCCTTGTGGTGCTGGTGACCCTTGCCACGAAGACCTCTGTATTTCTTTCCTGCGGAAGTGAGCCCACGGAGCTCCCTATGCTTGTGGACAGGATTGCAGATCCAGTTGATCCTTGGATCATTGCGGATCGCGTTGTGTGCAGCATCAACCAAAATGACCTCAAAGTACTTGTATGTTGAGTCCTGCATTGCAGAAATACATTGATAAAGAATGGCTATAATAAGTACCGGATCAATGGGCTCTGAACTGTACAAATGATTAGCCAAATCTAAGATCTCCACAAGTATAACTTTGAAACAAGTAACTCAGCATAACAATCAGCTACTGTAAATCAGCTGTTAAGGTTGATAATTTAACCAGTAAAAACATCAAATACTAGATCATTGCAAAATAAGTCATTGCTAATTTCTATTTCATTTCTGGCTCATATGCTTTTAGATCTAAATCAACATGGTTAACAAAGATTAACCAAAGTACACACCTCGTTGACCCAATAAGAGTTGAGAACCTTAAGACCACCAAGCTTCCGGCCAGCACGCTCCTCTGCAACTGAACGCTTGCTGCGTTGGAACTTCAGCTGAGTAACACCCTGGTTTGTGGGTTTTCCGTACACAATGCCCTTGGGAACTGGTCTCTTCCTTCCACCACGCCTTACACGGACACGATATATCACATAACCCTGGAATGCATATTACAACATTTTAAGCAATAAATCAAATAAAACCAGAAGGTTGAGCAAAACCAACTATTAACATTAACCTATTAACATTTTCAGACTGATGAAAGTAACAAACAAGATAAAATTCCTAGCAGCTAATCTACAAATCCATTTACTCTACATCCGTGCTACTCCAATCATTTGATGAATTATTATAACCATATTTGATACGTTCAATAACGAGAATTGCAAGTAACCACTGATTTAGTAAAAATAAAGATGTATTCAATGGTTTCACGATATGAAGAAACGAATCGTGCAACAAACTAATTGACGGTTGCAACTTAAATTAAGATATTCTCTGTCGTGAACATGACAAACTACCCATATTTTGAATCTTAGAAGCAGGAAATTAACACACAGAAAAATTTGGTTACCTGCTTGGCCTTGTAACCCAAACGGCGAGCCCTATCAGGGCGAGTTGGGCGAGTGACACGCACAATGGAAGGATGCTGGCGGTATTCCCAGCACCGCACCCTCTGCAGGAGCCTCATCACATCCGATTGCTTCTTCCTCCATAGCTCCGATACGTACTTGTAAGCCCCTAATTTCACACAATCAACATCATGAGCGCTTTGTTTTTACGTCTGAATCACAGCATTACATTCCTAAAAAGCCTGTTTCTAATAGCAGAACTAATCATCAGTTTTACTTTCTATGTACAGAACAGGATTGCAAATAGCAAGATCGTAATATAAAAAATTTCAGAGAAGCTAGAAACGTAAAGGAAGAACAGTAATGATGAAGAAAAGGGAAAATGCATACCCATTGTTTGTTAACTGAGGTTCCTCTGCTTTCGGGTTTCGGCAAGGGGAGAAGCTGACTCGGGATATAAGTATCGATTAGGGTTTTGGGGACTTGAACGAATGGACGAAATTACCCTCAAATTCTGTATTTACATTTTCTTTCTTATGTGGGCTCTAGATAGGCCTACACTTTTCCTGCTGGCTGTTTTTATGGGCTTTCTGCTTGTTCAAGATGAAATTGGGCCAACAATTAGCCCATCTACTGATTATGAAATACTTTGTTAGTCCTTGCTCCTTAATAATTAGAGGCCCCTATTTGTTTAGTTTTCTCGGACAAATACTTTTTTTTTCAGCCAACAAGATTTAAGGGTCTTTGAATATACATTATTTAATAGTTTATTTTATTTGAATATTTTACTAATTTGCCTTTTGAAAGAAGAGAAATCAAATTTATTATTTTATTATTAGTAAAAATATTCCTTGAGGCATGGTGTATTTAAAATAAGGTGTGAAAAAATTATCTTAACTTTTTACAGTGACAGATATATTAAAATAAAATATTTTTTTTAGAAATACATTTAATATGAAATACAGAAATACAAAATAAAATAATGAAAAATCTAACTATATGAAATGAGATACGGCTAAGGATATAATATTTTTTAATAGAAAATAAATATGTGATATTGAGATTTTTAGAATGCAATTGTTACATAACCCGATTGTTTTATTCATTCCGATTAATTTGTTAGCTGATAACTTAGTAATTATGGTTAAAGAAATTAAAAAAAAAAGAAAGAATGTAAACGTCACAAATTCAGTTTTGTTGGCTAAGGGTTCCAATGCCAGCACATTAAATTTCTCATTCCCAATCCTAGACAACAACTTTGGATTAAAAAATGTACATGTCATGTTTGATCGGTTTTTTAACCTAATTTTGATCAGACAAAACAAAGTTTGTTTGCAGTGTATTAGATTTTATGCCCTTTTATTGTCCTTACCTTAAATATTTATCCATTGACAGTTGCCTTAATCCAACCGCCATTTGTTTTACACACCTCTAACTTGTTCGTTTTAATAATAATAATAATTGAAAGATCGATAACACCAATGGAATTCCTTGGCTGAATTGCAATTATAAAAAAAAAAACAATTTAATTAAATGATTAGTTATAAGAGATGATGCTACCCCCGTAACTTCCATTTATTTTTTTAATATTATAATTATTGTACCCCTCACATTGTCAATTCACATTTTCTACTTAAAGATGTAATTATATATAAAAAAAATACAAAAATAATGGTAATAGAACCGCCTGATGCTATCTTGAAGTTTTATTTTCTTCCAATGCAATTAGTTTTTTTAGTAAATTTATTCTTTTAACTAATATTTTATTATTTTCGGTAAAGATAGAAACAGAATTAGAATCTAATGACCTCCAATCTCAACAGATTTAGTAGAATTCCGTGAAAGAGAAGCCAACCTTACCTTTGACTTTACATATGCTCTTTTCTCATACAGATATTGTCTCTTGTCTCATCAATCATTAATTGATTGTACTTTCTTTTTTCAAATAAAAAATAACTTCATTTAGGGATGTTTATTGAACGGATTTAGATTAATCCGATCCAAAATTTAAATAATCTAAAATTCAAATTTTTTCATATATCAAAATTCTATTATATTTTACAAATAATTTAAATTTTTATCCGAATAATTCATAAAAATTTGAATTCCTTTCGAATAATTCAAATTTATTTCTATATTAAAAAATAATTTTTTCTTTTTAAATTTATATAATAAAAATTAAAGTTTATGTTGTTCGGTTTCGGGTCAGCCCAAACCTGAATCTATGTATATAAATATCAATACATAAAATGCAGCTTTTTAAATGATTGATCACTAGGGATGATCGCGGGGCGGGGAGTGCCTCCCCACCTACTGTCCTGTATAAGGATGGGATAGGGACTGATAGTATTACGGAAAAAAAATTTCCCCTGTCTCTGTCCCTATAAGGATCCTCATCCACGCAGGGATCTCCGTTTCCGCATTAAAAATATTTTTATTTTTTTTAAATAATTATAGCTAAAATATAATATTTAATAATTAATTGTAATTGAAATATAATATTTAATAATTAAAAATAAAAATTCAATTACAAATCAAACTAATATAAATTTTAACAATTGATAAAACTAAAATTAAATATAATTTAAAATTAAATTATATAAATATAGTTAAATTTAATAATTAAATTTCGAGCTGGAGATCACAATTTTCGTCCCCGCCCCGAATTCTAAGTGGAGGAATACTTTTTTCCCATCTCCATCCCCACGAAAACATTTTTTGGGAATTTTTCTTTCCATTTGGGACGGTTTCCCACCAGAGACAGAAATTTTCCACCCCTTGATCATCCCTATTGATCACCAAAAAAGAGTCAGCTTCAACTATGACATGAGAGAAAGCCTTGTCTTTGAGCCAACTTAGAGCTTCCCAAACTCTCACAGCTTTAGCAACGTCTAGATCTAGTAAACCAGGAAAAGATTTCTGTCCCACATCAATAAACTAACCATTATGATCTCGAACAATGGATCCAAGTTCAGTCCTGTTAGAATCTTTGAAGAGAGCAGCATCGATATTGACTTTAATATAACCAGCATGAGAAGGCTTCAAATTGTTTGTAGCATGAGTCAAAGGAGCACAACAAGTAGTAGGGGAAGCATCCTTATTAGTGATCAACCAAGCTCCAAACATATTTGCTGCTAAGCCAATAATATAATTAGAATTCATAAGCATTCCCTTCCAAACCAGCTCATTTCTCCTTATCCAAATAGCCCAACAAATAAAAATCACTTCACAATAGTCAGAGGAAGAAAAATTTGGTGATAATAAAATTAAATCAGGAAGTAAAATCACAGAAATTATTTTTTAAATAACCAATAGCAGATTTCATCCTGATATCTACAGCAGAAGGACATACAGCTAACACATGGAATACCGTCTCCACATCTGAGCCACATAAAGGACAACCCAAAGGAACATCAACTCTCTTCATTCGGAGAAGGTAACAAACAAGAAGGACATAATTAACAGCACACCATAAAAAGTTCTTTATTTTTGTAGGCAGGGAGAGATTCCAAAATTTATTCCAACAGGATTGAGTCAAAGAGTTGGAATATTGAGAGGAACTTGATGAATAGCCTTATAAGCAGATTTAACAGAGTAGGAACCCAAATTTTCAAGGAAACAATGTCACCTATTGTCAACATGCTACCAACTAAAAGGAACACTATAAATCAACTTTCGATCCCATTCATTAAAGAGAGAATTGATCAAGTCATAATTCCAAGCTTTGAGCTCAAAGTTAATTAAAACAAAAACCAATAAGAAGTCATAAGAGTGGTCAATTTCAAATGTCACTTTAGGATTACTAGAATCCGGTAACCAAGAATCATGCAAAGCAAACACATTCTTACCATCACCAATCCATAATTTACTACCTTTTGTGAATGACAAATTATGCTCTAAAAAAACCCTCCCAAATAAAATTAGGATTAGTTGTAATGGCCTCAACACCGGCCTGCTCGTGAACAGTAAATTTCGATGGTGAATAGTACACTCGGGCCTTAAATTGGACCCGAAAGTAAAAAATATTTTATTTGACCATTGGAAGGTATTGGTCATGGTGAGTCCGGGACTAAAATTTGAAGTGAAATTGAGGTTAAATAGGCATTCGAAAGTCAAAAATACGAAAAAGATAGCGAGTCAATTTTCCTAGTAGGGAATGTGACTTGATTTTGCATAAATTTTTAAAAATAGCAAATGAGCTCTAAAAATTGTCAGATTTTGCAGTTCTCAATGAAATTTTATGTAGAATATTTTGGTATAAAAAATGAATTTTTCGACGATATCGACAGTTGTCGAATCGGACCAGTAATGAACTCCGATTGAGCCGAAATTTTGCGTACTACCTATTTTCGACGTGATAAGAATTTTGAAATTAAATTTGGGGTGAGAAAAGGCGAAAAATTATTTAGGGCTTTGAATTAGGTTGTTAATGGGCTTGAATTAATTAAGTAAGCCTACTAACATAACCCAAGCCCATTTCACTCAAAAGTCTAGGCCTACATAAAGGAAAAATCTGAAAAAACCCAGCATATTCTTCTTCCTCTCTAGCTCTTCCCTTTGGTCGAACCCTCTCCACCATTTTTTCTTGAGCTTTATTTCCTTCTCTCTCCATTTCACACTAAATTTAGCCTTAGGATAGTAAATTTCACCTCTCTAGTTGAGTTTTATGCTCTCTTCCCTTCAAAAAAAGGAAGAAAAGCAAGAGAAATCAAGAGAGAGAATTTAGGATTTCATTTAAGGTAAGTGAAATCAATGAGTTAAAATTCTTTTCAAGGTGCCTACTAGTATTTTTGGGTGCCTAAATTTCATTTTTGATGTCAATTTTAGCATTCAAGGTCAAAAAAGTAGAGTTTCAATGTGTTAGTTTTTCGGCCTCAATAGAAATTCAAGGAGAAGTACAAGCTTTCAAGGCTAAAGGCAAGGAAAATGAAGCTTAGGCAACCTAGAGTGTAATGGCATCAACACCGGTCTGGCCGTGAACAGTAAATTCCGATGGTGAATAGTGCAACTGGGCCGTAAAACGGACACGAAAGTGAAAAATATTTTATTTGACTATCGGAAAGTATTGATCATGGTGAGTCCGGGGTTGAAATTTGAAGTGAAATTGAGGTCAAATAGGCCTCCGAAAGTCAAAAATACGAAAAAGGTAGTGAGTCAATTTCCTTGGTAGCGAAGGTGACTTGATTTTGCATAAATTTTTAAAAATAGAAAATGAACTCCAAAAATCGCCATATTTTGCAGATCTTCATGAAATTTCGTGTAGAATATTTTGGTATAAATAAATGAATTTTTTGGCGACATCGACAGTTGTCGAATTGAACCAGTTCGGTTGAATCGGACCAATAACGGACTCCGATTGAGCCAAAATTTTGTGTACTACCTAATTTTGATGTGATAAGAATTATGGAATTGAAATTGGAGTGATTTTGAGTGAGAAAATGGGATAAATAATTTTGGACTTTAAATTAGGTTGTTAATGGGCTTTAATTAATTAACTAAGCCCATTAACCTAATCCAAGCCCACAAAGCCTATAAACCATCATATATAAAGGGTGAAATTTCTGGAACCAGCCAGCAAGTCACCTTCCTCCTCATCTCTTCCTCTTGGCCGAAACATCCCTCCACCATTGTTGTTTGATTTTTCTTCATTTCTCTCTCCATTTCACACCAAATCAAGCCACCCAATAGGAATTTCTGCCTCTCTAGTTAAGTTTTATGACCTCCTCTCTTCAAATCAAGGAAGAAAATCAAGGAAAATTAGGAGAGAGAGTTTAGGGTTTCATTTGAGGTAAGTGAAACCAATGGGTTTAAATTATTTCTAAGGTGCCTACTTATGTTTTTGGGTGCCTAGATTTCATTTATGATGTTATTTTTAGCATTTGAGGTTGAAAAACTAGAGTTCTAATGGCTTGAAAATTCGGTTCTCTTAGGGAATCAAGGAGAATTGCAAGCTTCCAAGGCTAAAGGCAAGGAAAAGGAAGCTTAGGCATCCTAGAGCAAGAAAGGAAGGTTAGTGACTAATAAATCTTAGTAATTTCTTTGATTCCAATTAAGTACCCTTTATGTAAGTTAGGGTTTAGGTGATAAAATGATAATTTAATGGAAATTAGTGATGAAATAGTGTAACTAGACCTTGAATAAGCATGTTTAAATGTCTAAATGATTTATTGAATATTTATATAGCATACTTACCTTGATGGCCGAATTACATCCTAAAGAAAACCTAAGTGTATTTTGTGAATTTTGATGAATTTAAGCTTTTAAATGATATTAGAAATGAAATAATATGCTTAGGAATTTTTATGAAATTTATTGAAATTAAATGAATATTTTAGAGAATAATTTCAATTATGTAAGTAATGGAAATATGAAATTTATATGAAATAATATGCAATTTAGTGAGAAAGTGAATGATTTTGGTGAATTATGGTAGAATAATTCACAATTTATGTGAAAGAATGGAAAGAAATAAATACGAGTAATTTCGAGTAATGAAATAATGAAAAAAATTAAAGTTTGATTGAAATTCTTATGAAATTGTGCCCTTAAAATTAGTCTGGCAGTAAAAGCCTAGCTCATGATATAATTGGCTAGCCATAGGGACATCTGTACCGCGGTGCAAGTCATGGCGACTTGCTTAGTTATGGTAGGATCACTGATCACCATAGTTTCTGTTTGTACCTGGTATCTGCTACGTGAAAAAATGGTCATTGAGATCATTTTTCAGTCTATATGTGGTCCATGGGGTCCACGTCCTGAGTATCCAGTCTGAGAATTTATGTCGGTACTGTATTAGGGGCATGAAATGAAATGAAAGTGATAATAAGTTAAAAGAAATGAAAGGAATGATAAAAATGAAGTTTAAAGTGGAAAAAGGGCTTAAATGAAAGAAAATGAAAGTTTAGGGGTAAAATGGTAATTTTGCCAAAAATGGGTAATCACTAAGTAAATATAAGTGAGAAATGATTAACAAGGGTAAAATAGTAATTTTGGAGACCAAACAGTGTCAATAAGATAAAATTTTATGGTACAGGGACTAAACCGTAATTTTTCCCAAAAGTAGTAAAATAAAGAATAAATGATGAATAATGGAGGAACTTGTGTAATGAAAATGAAAATAAATGACTATAATGGCAAAATCGTAAATATTAAGACAAAAAGGACATTTTTGGAATTTCGCACAAATTTGAAGACTAAAAAGGAAAATTAGTCAACCGTTATGAAATAAATGAGAAAAAGTGTAAATAATGTGAAAAAACCACTGTTTTCATTGGAACGTGATGAAAAATGTTTAATTGTACTTATTTAGAAATTAATTGATTAAATAAAGTATATTAAAGAAATAAATATTGCAAAAAAAGTATTAGGATTGTTAGTCACCACTGGGCATAGTTTATACTCAGCATGTAGTTTCTACTGCATGCAGGTACAGAGCTGGAGGAGCAGTGATGCACGGATAGAAGGAACATAAATTTTGTTATTAAGTAAATTATGTAGATTTTGTCATGTATATAAATGACTAATATGTATAAATATTTGGATAGGTAAAGATATGTAAATAGATATGTGTGTGATTGTGATTATTAGTTGTTTTGAATTATTGGATGTTTGATGGAGATTTTGGAGAAATGGAATGATTGTTATAGAAGTGTTGTGCCTCTGAGAGGCTGTGTTTTGTCTGGTTTTTCAGGAGGCTAGTTAAAATACAGCCGTTATATTGCCAAAATTTTATTATGTGAATAGTAACCCGGGATAGTTATAGGTCATCGATCACTTAAGTATACTGGTAATATTGAATTTGGAGGTTATTTAAAAGATAAAAAAAATTTCGATTTGCGCGCACTATACCGTTGATCGGAGTGATAAGGGTGTTACATAGAGCAAGGAAGAAAGGTTAGTGGCTAATAAATCTTAGTATTTCCTTTGATTTTGGTTAAGTAATCTTTATGTAACTTAGGGTAAGTATGATAAAATGATATTTAATTGAAAGTAATGGTAGATTAGTGCTATGAGACCTTAAATAAGTGTGTTTAAATACTTAAATGAATTGTTAAATGAATGAATGGTGTGAGTCCTTTGTTGGCCGAATGAAACCTTAAAGAAAACTAAGGCTTATTTTGTGAATTTTGATGGAATTATACTTCAAAATCATAGTAGAAATGAAATAACATGCTTAAGAATTTTTATGAAATTTAAAGAAATTAAATAAATATTTTAGAGACATATTCCCAATTATGTAAGTAAGAAAATTAATGAACTAATGTGAAATAAGAAAATTA
This sequence comes from Excoecaria agallocha, assembly GCA_037975025.1. Taxonomy (NCBI): domain Eukaryota; kingdom Viridiplantae; phylum Streptophyta; class Magnoliopsida; order Malpighiales; family Euphorbiaceae; genus Excoecaria; species Excoecaria agallocha. Next base: position 35,957,002 of record CM075809.1, read on the forward strand.
ATGAACTAATGTGAAATAATGTGCAAATTTATGAGAAAATGAATAATTTTGGTGGATTATGGTAGAATAATTCACAAATTATGTAAAAAAATTGAAAAGAATAATTAATAAGTAAAGCAAGCATAATTAAGTAATGAAATAATAAGAAAGTAAAGATTTAATTGAAATTTTTGTGAAATTATGCCCTTAGAAATAGTCTGGCAGTAAAAGCCTAGCTCCGGATATAATTGGATAGCTATAGGGACATCTGTACCGCGGTGCAAGTCATGGCGACTTGCTTTGCTATGGTAAGATCACTGATTTCCATGGCTTCTATCTGTATCTGATATCTATTCTGTGAAAAAGTAATCTTTGAGATCATTTTTCAGTCTGTATGTGGCCCATGGGGTCCACGTCCTGAGTATTCGGTCTGAAAATTTTTGTCGATATTGTACTGGGAGCATGAAAGTGAAAATAAGTCAAAAGAAGTGAAAAGAAAGATAAAAATGAAGTTTTAAGTGAAAAAGGGACTTAAATGAAAGAAAATAAAAGTTTAGGGACAAAATGATAATTTTATCAAAATGGGTAATTAATAAGTAAGAATAACTAAGAAATAGTTAACAAGGGCAAAATGGTAATTTTGGGATCTTAACAGTGGCCAAAGATAAAGTTTTCATGGTATAGGAATTAAAATATAATTTTACCTAAAAATGGTAAAATAAAGAATAAACGATGAATAATGAAAGAAATTGTATAATAAAAATGAAAATAAATGACTATAATGGCAAATTTGTAATTATTGAGACAAAAATGACATTTTTGAAATTAAGTAAGATTTTAAGGATTAAATTGTAAATTTGCCAAAAATTAAGTAATAAATAAGAATAAAAGTAAATGGTATAGAAAACAATTTGTTTTCCCTTGATTTTGAACAAAACGTATTTAATTGTATTTACTTTGAGAATTTAATTATATAATCGTATCATAATAGAGAAATAAATTTTTCTAAACAAAGTATTAGGATTGTTAGTCACCACTGGACATAATTTATGCTCAGTATGTAGTTTCTGCTGCATGTAGCTACTGAGCTAGAGGAGCAGTAATGCACAACTAAGAAAAGCTATTTTTGTTAGGTGCTGAAGTAGGCTTTAACATGTATAAATATTTATTAGCTGTGGCATGTATATAAACAGACAATTATATATAAATACATGATTACGTAAAGATATGTAGATATATATGTGTGTGTATGGTTATGATCTATATATGACTTAATGGTGGATTGATGGGAGATTTGAAGAATTAGATGTTTTTATTAGAAGTGTTATGCTTCTGAGAGGCTGTGATTTGTCTGTTTTTCAGAAAATTAGTTAGAACTACCGCCGTTATAATGCCAAAATTTTCATTATATGAATAGTAACTCGAGATAGTTATATGTCATCAAACACCTAAGTTAAATTTATAATATTAAGCATTAATGTTAGTTAAAGGTTAATATAAAATAGAAAAAAAAATTTTACCGGTTTGCTCGCACTGTTCAGTTAGACCGGAGTGATAAGGGTGTTATATTAGTACCAAGATTATCTTTAAGAAATACCGAGATTTTAAAATCCTGGCTATGAGAGAAGTGCAATTAGTCAGAAAGCCATATTAACGTCATGAAGGGATCAAAATTCCAACCCTCCGAACTTATTCGGCCTACAAATGCACTTCCACGACATCCAACTTATTCCCTAATTCTGAACCGAATTAGAGTCGCACCAAAATTTATTAAACAGATTTTCCAATTTCCTGCATAAATCCAAGGGAAGCAAAAAAAAAAAACACTCATAGCATAATTGGGAATAGCTTGAAGCACAATCTTCAAAAGAATTTCCTTGCCAACCAGAGAAAGTAAAGATCGATTACAACCTTGCAGCCTTGTCCAAATTTTTGTTATATAAAAGAAAAAACTTGGTTTTTGTCTCGACCAATCAGCGAGGGTAAGCCAAGATAAGAATTAATGACAAGTCGACTGAGTAGCAAGTTTCTTTTGATCACCTGCAAAAAGTGACAAAGGATCAATGAATTTCAGACTAGGAAGCATTCGACGGTTAAGTTAGAATTTCTGTGTAAAAGAGAGTAAATTTATGACAAAAAGGATCTGATTAATATTTTCATACCTGTTTTTTCTCCTTCTATAGGAAGGGTTAGCACATTTGCAGGAGATAATGAGATGAGTTTTCCGTTCTTTTCGGTCATTAACTCATTTTTAGCGATTCTCGAGGGAAACGTGGGTTAATGATAACTGTTTGTTCATCGTGGTGGAGCTGTTTTCGAAACACGTTCTTAATCGAGCTATGGGACGGTTCGAGTGCTCGGGTAACTCGAACATATGGTCGGTTTTCGTGAATCCTGATTAGTCGATATGCTCAATTAATATTGAACCGTTGAACCGGTCTTCGAGTTCAATTGTTATCAAGAATCAGTCTCCAGTGATGTAGGAATAGACAGAGAAGAACAGATTTGATCCCTCACTACAGCAGGGGTACACTGTTAATGGATCTTAAATTGTATATCCATCGTCACTTTCACTACTGTAAATTTAAAAATGCCATTCCATTTATCTCTTAATAAACACAGTGAATAATAGAAAATCCTAATTATTAAACTTACATTACCTGCTAATTACATCTTTAAATAAACCAGACTAATAATACATAAATTCCAAATTTAAAATCTGAACTAATAGTTATAGAGTAATGACGTAATTCCATCTAATATAAACAGTTATAGATAGTAAAAAAGGACCTGTCAATATAAGAAAAGTAAAAAAGTGGGTAAATTTCATAAATAAACAAAATGATAGGAAAGCGAAGGCGAAGATTTTAATTGAATGCGTGATTTTGTCTGTGACTCTATCCTCAGACAAGGCATCGAAAATTCGAAAGTATCAAACATCAGTAACTGGACCGAAATTTTTCCATTTATAAATACTCCTCACAAAATCTCTCGTCTCCCCTACTCTCTTTTGTCTGTTCAATCTCTTTCTTCTTTTGGAATTCATGTTCGGTGGCGGCAAAGGCATGGGTGGCGGAGGAGGTAGGGCTATCCGGGTGCTTAGCAAGTCAGTTGCACGTGCCGGTGTGAGTAATCTTCAAGAAACATTTTCCTCTTCTTCTTCGTCTGCTTCAGCTACTGGTGCTGCCACTTCACCAACTGCTATTTCTAGGTCAACGCACAAGCTTAATTCTTCAAATAATGTTATTTGCTTGTCCTCTGGGTCTCCTATTAATTCCTGTAATACCCCTGTTTCTGCTAATTATGGAGGACCCAGTAACGCTTCCTGGCCTTATTTTCCTTCTGACTCTTCCTGTGATGACTATGAATGGGTTCATGTTGATGGGTGCGGAGAGGAGAGGGCAATTGGCGTATCTGATGATTCTGTTTTTGGGCCTGTTCCTTCCTTGGATGAAGTTCATGGCGCTGTCTCTGCTCTTACACAGTGAGTTTTTCATTTCAAGAATATATATCCTTTTTCTATTTTGAATGCAATTACATGGTTGCTTCTGTTTGTTTCTTTTTTCTGCATATTTACTATTTTTGCTTTGTTTTGTTTGCTATAATTAGCTTTTATTTTATTTTGTTTTTTTCTTATGAATTACTGATTTGTGATTAACACGGCAGTATTGATGAGGTGGTTGTTCTTGCTGTTGCGCTTCGTGTGGTTATGCTGTTACCATAATGATAATGTTACAGCTGTTGATGCGCTAGAGTTTATTTTGATCGCTGGTTATAGGTGATGGTGGAGTGTTTGGTAAGCAGATGTTTATCAGCTTACACGTACAAGTGAAATAGCTCAATAATAAATTAAGTTTTAATCTTACAATCAATCTTTTTATAATAAGAATAATGGAGATATTGATGTTAATTGAGATGTTTATATTATAAATCAGGTTGCCTTGTAGGTTACATCTGATATTTCCTATTTTTTTTAAGAAGCTTGATTTTCAACATAGGAAAGGCTTGGAAAATGGATTTGTCAATGCTACAAATTTTGACCGAGACAATAAGTATTTTGAATTTGGGGACATGTTTGTAGTTTGAATAACAGTGGGTTTCTATCTTAATTCTGGTTTAATGCAATTAACTTCACCGGAATCCTGGATAATTAGCTTCAATAGCACTTCTTTATGTGCTAAACAAAGAGGAAGCTTTGAAAGTGAGAATTAAGCCCAATGGACATAAGAATGCAGGATGAGTTAAAAAAAAAAAAAAGAACATTTGAGCAAGATAATATGTGATTTATGACGTGAATAGTATTCAATGTTGTTTGATAATTCAGATTTTAATACTGACATATTCTTATTAATAAGTGCAGCATTAGCACGTGACTTAATATAAAAGCAGGAATTGATGTGCATGTCTCAATAGGCATGTGTAATCTTTTTTCTCCTTTATTCAATGTCTGTACATGTAGAAGTTTAATATTCTGGATTTTTTTTCCTCAGGGTATTTGATGCCCCCTCGTACTCCCAGTTCATTACAGACAAATTTGCTTATAATGCTGGAAAGGATGTAGAGGAGCAAGTTTCAAGTCCAAATGGCATTATGCGTCACGTATCTCATGTTGGGTCAGAATTAGATTGGGTGGAGCCCTCTCCACACTTATGTAATTCAAGAATGGTGCACCCTTGTGGACCTGATACAGTTTATGATGCTTTCCATTTGCTGCAGAGTGAGCCATCTGTTCAGGTGACAAATGCTTCAAAATTTCACATACTATTACTTTGGTTGTTTGGAACCCATTCTTTTTAACAGGAATGAGCTGGGAATATGCTTATTTCAATATATATATATATATATATATATATATATATATATATATATATATATATATATATATATATATATATATTCATGTTTCAAATGCTATGACCTACTTGTGCAGAGAATGGTTATCTCATTGTCTTCTGATAAATCTGTTTGGGATGCTGTTCTGAACAATGAGGTGGTTCGGGAGCTGCGTGAGAGCTATAATGCAGGTTGGTATGAATATGAGAATACTGAACATTTTTAAGGGAAATTATTTATTTCATCTCTAATCTTAGGGTTAAAAGAAGTGTTTTTCACTTTATTTCATCAACTTTGAGCGTATTTCGAAAAGATGCATTTTATTGTACGGGTCATTGGCTCCCCCTCTGCACTAGGCTTGCCTGTTTTGCCGTTACTCAGGAAAGGATGTTGTTTATAGCTTAAGAGAAGAATCTCTGAAGTAATGTTTACGATCTGTAGAAAATAACAAAATACTGATATTTCTTTCTCATGTGCTTCCCATGATATATGCAGAAGAAGGCATTGCTTCACCAGCCTCAGAGAGCTCAGAAGAGACCAGTGAAGACTCCAATCGTGCAATGGATGTCATCAGGTGGATATTTCAAAACACAATGGCAAAATTCACGGAAATAATGGAGAAAATAACAAAGCTAGTAAGCGAATTGTTCAAGGCATCTGATGATGAGAAGAAAGCAAATGGAACCATAGATCCATTTAAGGAAAAGCTGAGAACATCCTTCCTGCTATCCGTGGTGGTCCTGCTGGTTGTGGTAGTGAATCGAGCCCACAGGGCTTGACCAAAATTTGTTGACATAACAACTTCTCTCCGTGGCAACTTGCCTGTGCAATGTTTCCACTGGATTTGCTATTGCTTGAGGTTTCCAGCTCAAGGTGTACTTATGTATCTGCTGTATTTAAATTATGCATGAATGACCGTTATTTGTGTCTGACAGGTTATGTACATTTTTTGGGATTTGGAAATGTGGTGCTTTGTTAGGGCAGATAGTAATTTCTGCTTGTTATTTGCCTCCTTATCCTTTTAGTTTTAATGGAAAAAAAAAGTGGTAAAAAAAAAAAGCGTTGTGATTTGTCCGAATTTTTGGCCAACTTGATGAGGAATAATTTCCGCATTGAAAGGGAAAGTTGTTGAGACTTGAGATTTTCTAATTTTGACTTCTCAATTTAGACTCCAGAAAAGAAATGAGAAAATAATAGGTTAACTCTGAGGCTATGTTTGGATGGGAGTAGATGAAAGTAGAGTAAGTGAGTAAATAAAAGTAGAGTAATTGGTAGTAAATTTCGTCTATTCTTTATTGTTTGGCAAATTTAATATAAATATAAAGTCATTGAGAGTAATTCTTTAAAATTTAGAGTAAATATGGAATAACTCTCTTTTATTTTAAATTTGAAGTAACAATTTTTTTTTGAAATATAGAGTAACTAGTTATTCATATTTACTCTTAGTTACTCTATAATTTTTATAAAATAAACAGAATAATTGAGTTATTTTTATTTTATTTGCCCCCATCAACTTCCATCCAAACAAAGAGGCTGAGGGAAGTTATCAAAGTTCTTATATAGTCCATTATTAAGATTTCTTGCCAAGAGTAACGAGTAAAACAAATATAATTTTTCTATTGGCTTGGGAATATAGGTCAAAGAATGACATCCTGCACAAGCTCACAGTTGTATCACCTCATTCGACTATGTAGTCAACGTTGTTGCCTGCAAATTCTACTTGCCTATTCATGCATTATACAATCCACCATCTATATAAACCTTGAAAAGAATGGAAGAATTATGTTTTCTGTATTTTGTATTGAAGAAAACTCAGGTATTTATACAGGAATAGAAAACTAACTAGGAAACATCCTATTCTGTATAAGGAAACTAAATATTCTACGGCTAATTACAATCAATTCTATAACACTCTCCTCAAGCTGGAGTACAAATATTAATTACGTCTACTCTTACACTGTCCATATACCATATGAACATTGTTGAACTACAGAATCTACTGCTCTGCATTTAGCTCAAGTTGATCACCGAATTTAAGAGGGAATCAACATCAGGAGTTACAACAACACGTCGTTTCTGAAGTTCCCCGATTGTGCAACATTGTCCAGCTGCAGCATTGATGGCCATAACATCTTCAGCAAACACACACTCTGAACCTGGTGAAACCTGCCGGTCTATTGATCTTAACACAAATGCACCAGTTTAAAGTAACAAAATTATACCTAAAAACACATCATCTCCATTTGCAATGCAATCTACAACAGATTGCTTTCCAGCAAAATGAGGAAAAAGGCAAATGCTACATTGATATATTGAGGATTGTAGATGACTAAAAGAATCAAAGCATGTAATCTTGCAAAATATGAGTTCCTTCGAAATGGTATGATCTTTAGCACAAATAACAATTATCCGTGCCTTCAACTACTGGGTAAAAGAAGAGCACCACAGGCATGTATGTGCATGCATGCATCTGTTTGTAAAGAAAACATATGTATCACTTACATCATACAGCGTATCACCTAACTTTAGCTTAACTGCTCCACTCCTGTAAACCAACATTTTGCCCATAAATCCCCCCGACAATCCTTCCAAACCACTTTCCTTCTTTGAGGCTCCCTTGCCTTGCGATGGAATTGAGCCTTCAACTTTCTCTTTGCCCTTTGCACTCGCTGATCTCTTAACAAGAGGTAGCTTGGGAGGAAGTTGAAAGAGAAACAACCTTTCTTTATCACATTCTTCCTATCACAAGTCAGAAATTTATTTTAAGATGGAGGTTGTCATATATTTAAGGCTAAGAATGATCAACTTATTTTAATAATATAATTATAAAATCTAACACCAACCAGCAGATCAAGATCTGAAGCTGGATTAATGGTCCTCTCATCATACTGCAATTTCCTTGCAGCTCCAAACTCAGCCTCATTGAGAAGTTCTATAAACATTCAGCATTATAGGGTTAAAACATTTTGCAAGAGAAATTACCTTATGGGACAAATATGAATCTCCAAAAGCATTCTCATGCTGCCACAATAGCTATAGACCCATCGTCTGTTTTTAATTGTCATGGTTTGGGGGAGATTATGAAACTTAAAAAATAATAATAATAAAGCAGTCCAATAACTATGATGTTTTGATATTTCAAATGGACTGAATATTTAATGATAGAATAAAGTTGGGGAGGAATAGTTGTCCAATATAATGCAAGTTCAGAAACCCTAATAAAGCAAGAAGATCCAAGCACCCCAACAGAGATTCTTCCAATGCTTGTTGGGTCACCATATAAGAAAATGTCATACCTGGGTCACCAGTGTAAGGCCTTCTCAAAGGAAGAATGGTGGGATAATAGGTATTGTAATCCTGCAATGGCATCATGGAACCCAGGTGAAGGATATGGGAGACTAAGAAGTGTATGGCAAAGAAACGGAGCAAGAGATTCATGGAAAACTCCTCACCCAAGGTTCTCTATAGTCGTTCCTGATTTTCTTGGGTATTGCATCACTGCCATCTGAAAGATATTTAATGGTCCCATCTTCTTTGGCAGTGTTAAATGGCAAGTTGGCACTTTGCCCATCATCATCCGTAGAATCTTTTATCCCTGATCTACTGCTACCAGTATTCTGCTCAGAAGGAATACCATAACTTCTTATAGAAGCTGATGATGCAGCACCTAGCCCAAAGGCGACTTGAACTGTAGCTGCAGATTTGAAATTTTAAAGATTAGATTGTAAATCATACTGTCCTAAAAATAGCAGTAGTAATTTATGTCGCCTCATCAGAGACTATTCTCCCAACCAATCAGCACGAGAAACAACTCTGATGTCTAAGCTTGAAGGAAAAGAAGTAGCTTGAAAATTAAAAGTGTACATGTCAAGGCCACCACATACAATACTATGAATACGAACATATTTTATTCCTCAGTTTCTTAAAATGCATATTGAAGATGATGCAAACTGCAGATAAATTAAGTCTAAAATATGATTAGAATTCCACAGAGAGTGGTACCATGATACTGCTTTAATGCAATTGGTGAGGCATGTAAATGCAAGAAAACAGTTTAATTATCTAGCCATTTGTCATAACGTATTATCAAAATATGGTGCGAATTGAAGAAAGAAAATAAAATGGAAACTAAATGACTGCATGGATTGTCTTAATGTAGATTGTTTTACTGCCTTATCAGCAACAATCATCCAGCTAAGTCACTGTAACTGTTTTATTTTTTGACAATTGGTTTTAACCATCTTAGGAATTTTGTTAACACGACAAAGTCAGCAGTGATTTTAAAGCCCTCAGCACATTTGCGGAAGCCAAATCACCGATAAAATTCTAGTTCCTGACCACATTGTCCAGCAAAGAGTCTTTTTGTAGAATCAATGCAAGCACAAAGTAGCTAAGCTTAATGTATTGGAACAAAAGATAAGACCAGAAGTTGATAAGACAAAAACATAAATGCATAAATTTGAAGTTCAAGAGAGGTTACATTTTTTCTCAACCTTAGGGACTCTTCTCCTGAGATTCTCCTGCAAATGCCAAGAAAAGCAAAACTACATTTAGTTGAAGCAATGCAATTTAAACTATCAGGTTACTGTAAAAGGCAGAGTGGTGTCGCATTCTTATTATGAAGAAAGCACTTTGCCTTTGCCAATCTCCAAGTACACAGACACAGTCTTAGAGACTTGTGTCATCTTCTGGCCACTGTTGGCAATTTTATCTCAACCATCAGGCATGATAATTTGCTAGTAGTAAAAAGATTATTTCCAGCAAATGCCCAAGTCTTTTCCTCCCGTTAATAAAATCAAGGGAAACAGTTGACAATAAGAAAAGAAGAAAAATTGGTAGTATGTTTTGCATTTGCAATCCTACCAATGGCATTTGATCTTATAATTTCCAAACTTTTTTATTTTATTTTTTGATGAAATAACTTCCGAACTTTAAATGAAATATAATTCATAAAAATAAATAGATTCATACTTTATAAATATCAAACTGATCGTCGAAGTTACTTTCTTGATATATATCCTAACATTTGTTTATATAGATATTGATCAGATCACGTCATATATATTTTAAAAGTAAATATAATTAAATTACAAATTTAATTTCCAGCTGATAGACTAAATTTATCTATTCTCTACAATTTAATTCTCATTCTATCATTGAAAAACTGAATTAAGAAAAAAGAAAAAAAGAAACTATTATCAACATCTCATCCACGACTTAGAGACCCAATAAACTCAAATATAAATGCATAAACAGATGAAATAGCAGGAAAACAAAATTAAAAACGGAGAAGAATATGGAGATTCAGAAATCAACATTACATTGAATTTGCTCATCAGCCTCTGAGCCTGGGCTGCTTCATCTTCTTTGTTGTCGCCATCATTCACCTCGCTGCAGTTTATTAAACAACCGAAAATGATATAAAAGTTAAAATTAAATTCATTTGAAAAAATTAGAAGAAAAAAAAAATTGAAAGCAAAATACTGGTGTTAGAAAGATTGAAGCACAGTTACAATTTAGGCTTTCTTTGAGGCGGAGGCTTGGGGATAAACTTGGCCTGGACAACATTTTTCAAGAACTTAAGATCTGACCCAAATCAAGGAGTTGGACGAAATTCAACTACATGAAAAGAAAACATGAACAATTGTAGATGCAAACAGGTGGATATACCTTTCTTCGGCCAGCGTTTGATGGTTGTGCCTGCTGTTGTTCCATGAGGATGGTATTTTCCGGCAAGAGGACGCCGATGATAAAAACGGTTGAAAAGCAGTGGAAAAGCGAAAACAAAGGATCGAACCTGCGACCTCTGGAAGAAGGAATAGAGATACGTGCCAATTGATCTAAGAGCTACTTTTGACCTGGCCTCAGAATTTTTATTATTATTCTCTAGAAATTAAGCTGTGCCATTCACGCTCAATCTTTGTTAAAATATGACACTCCATGCCATTTGCTCCGTCAATTATAATTTTTATTTCATTTCTTGATAAAATGAATTATCATGTTAAATAACCCTTAATTCTTAAAAAATTTTATTTTCTGTTGACTCGAGAGACAGTAATTTTGTTTGTTTTTTATGGGGGATGAGAGACTATGAGTTCGCTATAATTCAATTTATGTGATATGAAATAGAAACTATTCACTGAGAAAGGGACATAAGTTTTCATAGCTGCAATTTTTTGTGTCTCTAATCTCAAGATATATATATTTACTTTGGATAGAAATTAAAAATTAAGTTGTTATAATTTATATCTTTTCCTCTATTTAAGATTTCCAACTTAAAAAACAAAGGAACTAAATCAGGAGGATTTGGTTTAAACTCGCAAGTTGCAATACCAAAATTCACAGTTTAATTTTACCGGAAGCTTTGTTCTCCTATCAGCTTCAAATTTGCTGCAATATTGCCCAAATGTACGTACTACATGGACTGCCAAATTATGGATTTCACATAAAATAAGTCGCTAAATCATCACCGGACAGATATGAATCTCAGCTCGTTCTAATTCAGCATTCTTCCAGTATCGCTTAAATCACCTCAAGTTTTGTTATTCTGATTAATTTACAATTGCATTAGAGTTAATATTTAGATTTTTTCTTTTCCCCCAATGATGATCTAGTTTTGGATTCCGGTGGCTCGCAACAAATTGCACGATCACACATCTGACAATCCAAAATATGAAGTCGTTCCTACAGCCATCAGAAACATCGATCTAAATGAAAACTCAAAAGACTCCGAATATTGCCATGAAGCAGTCGTAAACAGACAATTCTTGAACCGTAGAACGTAGTAGACGCACAGCCTCCCACACATTGACGCACAAGACACCGCCAAAAGTCCAACCGAACTCCAAATTAAGGTGATGTCTGGTGAATAGAAGCATACCAGCTACCAGGGCAGAGTAAGATTGATTGAATCATAGAAGCAAAATGACGCCTCATAATACAAGAATATCAACTACTGAGAAACAGCAAGATCGATAGAATTATAGAAGCAACCGTTTACAGCATAGTCGAGCAATGGACCAGCTATTAAACCTGCCTAAGTCCAAATTCCAGTCTACGGAGGACCTTCATATCTAAAAGTTGATATGGAATATACTAATTGCTGAGCACCAAACATCTTCTTTGATGGTTCCAAATGCTTGTGATGGAAAAAATCCCCTTGCGGTTCATCTCAAAACAACTATACCCTGATCAACTCGCACAATGAGGTTAGCATATAGGATTAGAATATATCACAAAAACCAGATACATCAACCGAGCTTTTCTCAGTAATTATCATCACATGGCACAAACCTGTCTTGGTGCAGTGGATGTTCTGAATAGCAATACACATCAAATAGTATTTGAAATTTATAACGAAGCAACCCCATCAAATAATAACTGAAATTTAAGAGGAAACAACCCCACCCTTCCTTGTGTCAAAAGAGGCAAAGATATCAAGTCAGACCCAAGCACAAGGTTATTAAAATAGCATGTTGACGAAACGAATAGGGTGTTCACCTTCTATTTTATTGCCAAAAAAAAAAGGGGAAAAAAAGGGCATACGATAATAGGCATATGGAAGTGAAAGCACAAATGCAATTATTCAGGGTCTCTGATAATTTCATCAAGTAGAGGAGGCTAAGCTTTTAAAAAGGATGCAGACAAAAAAAAGAGTAAGGATCATTGTCAAAGTATTTGATTGAAAATGAAGCCAATGCTTGTCTGCATAGTCATTCAAGAATACAGGCCTCCATTTGCCCCGACGCGTTAATTGTCCAGCCCCTGACCAATTGAATGACACAAATATGCCATTCAACCAAATCACACAGTTATAGGACTCATTAATATATTAATATCTTTTACCAAACAACTAGACAGCATCTTGAAATCAATCTTTTCCAACACACAAAACTGAAAAACAAACCCTAAGCTTTCGGCAGAGCCTAATTTGAGAAGTAAAGAAGGGTCCTCCAATAGCACTTCAATCTACCTACCTGCCTATATAAATATATATATCCAATGCGAAGCATAAAAATCCAAAGGTAATGTGTTACGCTTCCTGCAGAATAAGGAAAGGGTCCACAAAATCCTAGTAGAAATTTGATTGGGCAAGACAATATTGCTTCCAAATTGTCGAATCGTTTCTCCAAATAAATCTCCTGGATGCTAAGCTCTAAATCACATTTCACCAAAATAGCTCCCAAGTACACCAATAACTCTTTGCAAGGCAGAAAGAATTTCACTTTCCTGCTCCCATAACACAATTGTAGCTATATCAACTATATTACAAGTATTTAGAATCTCTAACAGGCTCTTCCCCTTTTTTATGAGAAAAGAAAAAGAAAAAAAAAAAGAAAAGGAAACAAAAGTGTTTCTTAATGCCATCAACATCACACGAGTCACCTAGCCAGATCATTTTTCATCTCAATATAATCAATCAACTATATCAAATGCAGCCTTCAAGTCAGACACTCTAAGAAGAAAATAACTTTTTGACCAACATATGTGACAAAACAAGCACTCCCAAAACCAAGACACTTTTTGAGTTCTGTCACCTGCCACATAAAAGCTTGGAAGCTATCAGAATAATAATATAAAGAAAAGCAATTGAAGAAAAAGAGGAAGCAGAGGGGCTTTAATTAAAACACCTACCACATACCAAAAGTACCTTCAGATTATAAGGAACGCTGACATTCTTGAACATTGGCATGAGAAACTCAAGTCAAAGAAGCTTCAGGGGCATGGCAATCAGAATAATTCAATTATCGTCAATTGAAAGGGATTAGTTATATCAAATACATAAATAGAATAACAAGACAAGCAAATAAACAACGTGGTTAAATATCTCAAGGGAAATTAATATGATAATGAAAATATCAGTGGCAGATTTCCAAAAAGTTCAAATGAGTTAAAAAGCACAAGGAACTGATAAGCAACCAGAAATGATATAAGGCCCAATAAGCATCTATAAGAAACAAAATTATGTCCTACAAAACAACAAAAGATATTAATATCAATAAGTTTTGAGAGGCTTCTCCAAAACGCAAGTGCATCAACTGAACTTCAGCCCAAATCTCTGCAAATGTCATAACAGTACAGCAAGGTTAAAGATGTGAGTCCCAAACTTCCAACAAATTCATGGCAAGAGGTAAGTAATGAGGTTGCTCCAAGAAACATCAGGCCTGTAAAAATTATTCCATAATACCAAAGGAAAAGGATTAACAAACATACAAATGAGATATAAACAGTGAATGTGGTGATAAGGTGAACATTGCTAACATGTGAAAAGTGGTAAAATAAATAAATAAATCAATATTACAATGAGGGAAACTACCATAGAGAAAGAATAGAAAGTAGATAAAAAGTGAATGCTAAAGATAATCCAAATTGCTGCAGAAAAGGCTCACAGGATAAAGCCATTAAGAAGGAAAAACTAGAGAGCGCCATAATAAAATAAAACTCAAATTCATTGATGTTTCAAGATCATGCAAATACCATAAGTGGCAATAGATAACATTCAAACAGGGAAGACTCCCATACTTACGAAATTATTACCTTCTTCCCTTAAAAAACACCTTTTCATATCCACAAAAAGGAAAAGTGAGAATCCAAAATGAAATGGCAAGACAAAAAAAGTCAAGTCAGACAAAAAATACAAAAGTTTAATGGTGCAATAGATGTTCTGAGACACCAAAAGTGTAAGATTTTTACAGTATAAAATCAAAGAGCCTTTTTGTTAGTGAAGCAGAGCACAAATTACTCCCATGAAACCCCAAATTTTAGAAGAGAGGTTAATAAGGCACACTAATTCAGCTAACCAACGAAAATGCAATGAAAATAATAATATATGCTAATGCTATGTGCAAAAATGTGCAAAATTTGGTATCGTACTGAGAATCCCAGCCCCTTTTATAGTATTATTAAGGCTAATAATATGTTCAAGTATGTATTCCAACTAACTGAACATATGCAAAAGGATGGGTGCACATACCTCTGACCAGCTATTACAACTGAAAGGGTCACATTTCATTTCATCTCTGCCATGAATTTCTCGTACTCTACATCAGCGCCATATGCTGTCTTATCTGAAGCAATGGAAACTGATGGAGGCGGAGGTGGATTTGAGGCCCATGGCACATTACTCATGCCCTGTGAATGATCAGTTGTTGAGACTGGTGCAGAAGGGGGAGGAGGAACTGCATTGTAAAAAGATGAGTAACTCAATGGAGCGGTAGCATATGCAGGCTGTGCACCTGAAGGCATTGCTGCTGCGGAGTTGCCATACATATTGGATGATAGGGGTGGTGCAGAAGTGTTGGTTGCAGATTGCACTCCTGGTGGATAGCTTTGCTGAGCTTCACTAGAACTCACTGTCTGAGTTGGAGCACCGGATGGAGCAGGCTGTACTGGTGGAGGATATTGCACACCATATGGAGGCATAGGCTGTCCTGGGACAGCGGGATACACTGTGGACCCGGGAGGAGGAGGAGGAGCGTAAGGAGCATAGGGAGGAGGAACAGGTGGTCCCCAAGGAACTGGAGTTCCGGTATAGCTTGGAGGAGCAGCCGCATAGCCAGAAGGTGGTGCATTTGGAAGAGGCCCGCCTGGTGTAAACTGCTGCGATGGATAGGCACCAACTGGCTGAGATGAAACAGGGTATGTAGGCATAGTTGATGCAGGAGGGCCAGGAGGAACAATAGGCTGGGGAGGCTTCCCAGCAACTCTTACAGCAATGGTTCGGCCATCAATCCTATAACCATTCATGCTTGCAATTGCATTATTAGCCATTTGAATATCACGATACTTCACAAAACCGTAACCTTTGCTGACCCCAGTAACCCGATCCTTAATAACCTTAGCCATCACAATATCGCCAAAAGAAGAGAACAATCCAATCAAGCCATCATCATCGAGATTAGGTGGCAAGTAACCTATATACAAATTTGTATCATCATACTCTTTAATAGGCTTAACTCCATTTGCCCCTTGTCCTGGTTGATTTGCACTACCAAGCCCCCCAGTATTACTAGCCCAAGGAGGATTGCTTCCAGAGCTTCCTGGACCCAAAGCCAAGGTAGCACTTTGCTTAGTTGAGGATTCTGGCATAGTCCCTCCCAACTCAGCCAAAAAGTTCTGGTACTCATCATCCATCTTCTTCCCTGTCGTTCCCTTTACAGGACAATCAATTGTTGGATGCCCACCATCACCACAAATCTTACAAAGCACATCACTCTTAAATGTAGTAGTACGAGAAGGACAAGCATACTGCCGGTGCCCAGGCTCGCCACACAACCTACAATACTCCTCATCCCTAATTGTCCCATTCAAAGAAGCAAGTTCCCTAAGCTGCTGCCTCTTATGCTCATTCAAGACCTCATCAACGGGCTGCAACAACTTCTCTACCATCCCTGCCGCAGCATCCAATGCCTCCTGTGTTTCTGCCTCAACTAACACGTGCAAATCCTCATTCTCTGATGGGTCTGGCTTCAAATCCCTCTTTTGCTGTAATCTCCCCTCTTTCACTGATCCTTTGCCCCGAATCACAATTTTGGCTCCTGTTTCCCTTTCCATTCTCTTCTGTGTATTCCCTCTTGGCCCAATAATCAATCCAATGAAATTGTACCCTGGGTATTCCTTCATGGGTATATATAACTTCTTTTGAAGCTTCGGAGGCCTATAATCAGCAGGAGGCTTAAAGGCAGGATTTCTCTTTATAATCTGAGATATAATCTCTTGTCTCTCTTTGTTCAATCTCTCTCTGGCCCTATACTCTCTAGTATTGATTCTAATTCCCATGTTATCATAAATTGGTTCCGGAGATGGCGACCTAGCTCCCTCAGGTCTATCATCGAGGGGCAAACCAGATTGTAACATACGACTAATCTCTAGAAGTCTAGCATTCAAAGCCTGAATTTCCGGGTCAAATTCAATACCTCCAGTAAAATCTTTCATGAAATCAGGAAGTTGAATTATCGGCTTCGGCTCATCATCAGCCCATCGGGATTTCCTCTTGCGCGTACCGCTGCCGGAGTCATTATTGGCCGCGTCGGCAGACTGATTATTAGTGGCAGAATCAGCTGGAGGGTCCCATCGGCTGCGTCGACGGCGACGGCTAGTTGTCTCCTCTTCCCCGCCGGAATAGTCTCTGTCCCCACTGGTAGTGTTGGTGAAGCCATTCTCCGATAGTAGGGGCCTAGATAATTCAGGTCTTGGAGTGGTCGCGGCGGTGATCTGGGAACTATTATGGCCATTATTATTATTGGTCACATATTGGGAATTTTGAGCAAGGGTTTTGTCTGGGTTTTGAGGATCGGAGATTTGAGAATCTTCGGGAGGAGGAGGTGGAGGAGGAGGGTTTTCGTAATGGAAATCTAGGGTTTCTGGTGGTGGAGGCTGAGAAGAATCTAAAGTTTGGTACCGGGCAATGGAGTCCATGGAATTAGGAGAGAAGTAAGGTTAGGGTCACAGATAAATTTGGATTGTAATTCGATTACACACAGTCACAGATTTATTCACCCCCCCGGATTCGAATCGGAGAAAGAGAAGATAGAATAGGTATCTGTAAAGAATATTGTGCTATTAAGACTCTGCTCTAACTTTCCATGGGCTCACAACATATATAAGAATGGCGGTAGCTGGCAGTGGCGGCTCTGAGCTGTTGGTTGATAGATGTTCCATACTCATTCGGCCCAACCTTAGGAAGAATATTTTTTATTCTTATAGGCTGATCTAATAATAACGTCGGCGACGGATTGGGCCTTTCTTCGGAGCCCAGATCTAACACAGCGGTCGAGTACGCACCGTTTAATCACAAAGAAATTGATAAAGAAAATATAAAAAAAAGATAATATAAACATTAATGAGAAGTATAAATGCAGTTATTTTTTATGTGGCAATTTATGGCAAAATGCATTTTTAGGTCCCTGAACTTTCTCAATTTTCTGCATTAAGTTCCTGTACAAAAAAAATAACACATTAGGTAATTTTTACTTTTTTTTCTTCCACATTGAGTCCTTGTAGACAGAAGGTGTGAAGCATGAACAATATGCTTCGTCTATAGCGACGCATACCAAAGGCAAAGCATACGTGGATCCCACTAAAGCAATTTTAAAATACATTTTTGACATATCGGGTGTTGAGTTGGAATAAGAGGGAAAAATGGGTTGGTTTAAGGGGAAAATCAAAACCTGTGCATTAAAATAAATTTCTCCAATTCAAAATCCTAAATCGTTTGTCATCAAAATTGAGTAATATTCCAGCCTTTGAAACCAGGATCAATATCTCTGCTTTCATCTCCCTCTATGGCAAACTCCAACGCGAATAATTACAACTGCAATAAACAACAACTTGGACTGCAAAATTTGAAACCAGTGTGCAAATGCCACATTAAAGCATTACTTTTGACATTAAGGTCGTATGCGAACCTTGGCAAGCTTTACTGGAGATGTGGGAATGAGATAAAAATTTGACATTATTTTTCTTTTAGTTTTAGTGATTTTACTAGAAATTTATTGAGTTTTAAATTTTATATATGGATATTTATTGGGTTTTGAAAATTCATAATTTTTACATGGTCTGTTTGTACCATGCTTCTCCCCTGCTTCTTTATAGTCTTAGTCGATTTTTCCAGTGTTGTTTCTTGTTTTTGTTACTTAGTTTGTATCCTTTGGGTGGCTATTGCATGCCTTATGGGTGCTATATTTGTGCTTGTATGGCTTTCTGGTTCTATTTTTTTTGGTTGGAATAAAACTATATTGATAGTTAATTTTGATCAGGTATCAAAATGTAACTTCTTCATGTGGCAAGAAGAACGAATGCTTCAATTGACAGAGGTTATAATGGAGACAATAACTAAGTTTTCTGATGCTATTCTTGATGATAAGATGAAGGGAAATGTTGATCAATTCAGATAATGTACAATGCAACAGAACTTAGTTAATTTAGAGATGTTTTATCAATTCAATGAGGATTGAGACTGTACAATGTAGTGAAAAGGTAAATGAACTCCAAGTGTTGCTCGATGCCCATAAAAGAGATATGAAATTATTAAAGGTGTTTTGTTTTTGCTTGTTAATTGCCATGTTGCTGGCAAAACTAGTATATTAGGAAATGGAATCTTGTCATAGTGCAGTCTTTATTTTGGGTTGTGTGTTAATTAGCTCCATTGGTTATAACCAGGCAATTTCGTAGACTGCATCTTGAACAGTGTCTCTTTCGGTTATTTTGGTAATGGATTTAACTACCATACTATATATAAAATATATCTATTTAGGTTATTTTGTGAACTTGTCCAATGAAAATATTGTGCAAAGCACATTAATCGTGATCAATGATATTGTATAATCAAGTCTGTAATTTACAAAATGATATGACATCAAGTCGTGATCAATGATATTGTTGACAGAGCAGTGGAAAGGCTTAGGAAAGTGGATGTTGGACTCGGGTGAGCGCTTGAAATACTTGGGTGAGCACTTTATATACTTATGTGAGCACTTTTCTTCTATACTTCACGATTTCTTTTTTAAACCAACTTCACGATTTCTCCTGGACTTCCACTTCATTTTAATTATACATCATTAAATTAAATAAAAAAAATTATAGTAGGGCCCCTAGACGAAGCGTATTGTTTATGTTCCACACCTTTGGTCTACAAAGACTCAATGTGTAAGAAAAAAAAGTAAAAGGATCTAAAGTGTGATTTTTTACAGGGACTTAATGCAGAAAATTGAGAAAGTTCAGGGATCTAGGAATGCATTTTGCCGACAATTTATTAAAAATTTGGTGCATGTATGTATTCATACGTATGTAAGAATTATTCGTTTGATAATACAGTGTAAGTGAATAACAACTCTCGTACTAAAATATAATAAAATAAAACATAATTATTAGTGGTAAATGAAATTAATCATGAGTTAGGTTATAAAACTATTAAAATTTTGCAATTTATAAATGGATTGGGTAGTCCAAAATGGATCATTGAATGAATGGTAAACGAAACAAATTTTATAATATATTTTTATATTTTTTAAATTTTCACTAAAAAAATGATGTATGTATAATTTATAATCACATTATATAAAAAAATTACAAATAATATGAATGAATTGGATAAATTTGGTTATAAATGAATATGGTCGCATGGATTACTTTGATCATGAAATTGGTTATATTGCAAATAGACTATCAACTGGTCACTTAGATTTGAGTTATATTTTCTCGAAAAAAATTGTTTGAATATGCGAATAATATCAAAATTTACAAACTCCAATTAATTCTTGATAATTTTAATGTATGAAAGTGAGACTGACCGATCGGCCAATGAACGCCTGCAAATACAAGAAAAGGCCTACCCTAGCTGACATGGGATTATCATTTTGAAACTCAAAGTAAGATAAAAAAAAAAGAGAAGAGAGAGAGAGAGAGAAAGGTTTAAACATTGTCCAGAGTCTTTTACTCGTGAGGTTAAGAAAGTATTTATAATGTACTTGATTACATGTTGGTGTAAGTATAATTGAGTGCCAATTATGGCTATGTTAGTGATTTTAGGATTAGATCCGCTTGCAGTAAAATTAAATCTGTTGGCAGTAGGATAAGACTTTCGTTTGAATCGATCGGTTATTCAACATTTGAAGTGATTTTTATACAGAAGGATAATTCAATCGGAGTGGTTGGGACCATTTGCGGGCAATGTATTTGATTCAGATCGATTGTTCAAAGAACCTTTAAGACGATTCATAATCTTGCTAGATTTTGGATCTCAGCTATCAGAACCATTATACAAGTGATAAGTAATATATTATCAATTCTATATATTTTTTTAATTTTTTTTTTAAATTTTATGAGATGGCCAAGTTGGAAAAAAAACTTACTAGATAATTAAGAAAAAAAATTATTGATTTACTAGCGACAATTAAGAATCGAAGTGATTGTTTACTAGATTCACGGTGAAGTGTAGGAATGATAATAGGGCGAAAAATTTCTGTCCTCGATGGGAAACCGCCTTGAATAAGACAAAAAATCTTTGAAAATTTTTCTTGTGGAGGCGAAGACAAAGGAAAAATATTCAGCGACTTAAAATTTGGGGCTGAGACGGGAATTGTGGTCTCCGCCCTCAAAATTTAGTAATTAAATTTAATTATATTAATATAATTTAATTTTCAACTATATTTAATTTAATTTTAGTTTTTTCAATTGTTAAAATTTATATTATTTTGATTTGTAATTAAATTTATATTTTTTTAATTATTATATATTATATTTCAATTACAATTAATAGTTAAATATTATATTTGTAATATCCGATAACCGGATATTGATCCGAGTACCGATGTCACAATACATTATGGTGGTCCATAAATTATTATTAAATTTACTGAAATTTGGACAGTATAACGGCTGAAATCCAAATTCTACATTTCTGCAAAAACTACAAAAATACCTCTAAATAATTATAAGCATCCAACTCAACCTCCGACAAAATATGAATATTTCGGAAAATCAACTAATATAGAACAACAATCGTTACTATAATGGTATATATAAACATACAGTACAATCTTTTCGCTTTATCTCATCAAACTTATTTATAGCGTATGACATATATATAAATCCAAAATTATATACAGTAAAAAAAAAATAGCCATGCCCCTCCCACTAGGCAACTTCCATATGTACATGCCAATAAAAAAATACAAAATATTGGATTCTCCTTCCATTGATTTCTTTCCAGTACAAACTCATTTTTTATCCCCTGCATGCAGTACAAAATCACTCGATAAGTACAAAAGTTATAACACCCTTACCAATATATATAGTTCTACAGATTTAAGTGATTTAGCCGAATTTTTTTTTCTTTTCTTATCTTAACAATCAAAATTGCCACTAGTTTACAATTTTTCACTTCACATTCAATTTTTGATTTACAAAATTACCAATTGGTAATTATTTTAACTTTTTCATGTAAAATTACATTTTAGTCATTTTCTTCTTAAAAGTTTATTTTTTGATTGTTTGATCACTAAATTACCATTTTACCTGTTTTTATTTATTTTTTCATTATTTTTACTCATTACACACAATATTTAAAAAAATTATTGTTTTATCCCTAAACTTTTTATTTCTTTTCAAATATGTCAATTTTTATTTTAAACTTCACTTTTACTTATCTTTTTGCACATTTTAACTATTTTTCACATTTATGCCCCTAGTACAATTCTAACAAAAATTATCAGACCGAATATACAGGACGTGGACTCCACAGAACCATAATATAGACTGAAAAATAATTTCAAATAGCCATTTTTCACATAACAGAGCAGATTCTATGGAAGATTAGTGATCCTACCATAATAAAATAAGTAGTCATGACTTGCATCATTGTATAGATGTCTCTATGGCTAACCAATTATATCCTGAACTAAATTTTGACCGTCTAACTATTACTAAGGGCAATATTCACTTAATTTCAATTTACTTTTCAGATTTTTTATAGTTTTAATTACTTTTTCAATCCAGAAAATATAGTCATTTAGAATTTTCAATACTTTTACCCAGTTTGTGAATTATTTCTCAATAATTCACCAGTCTTCACTTATTTTATGAATTATTTCTCAATAATTTACTATTTTCACCTATTACATAATCAAATATTTTATCAAAAATATTCAAATAATTTTCATAAATTTTACAAAAATTCATGGACATTTTATTTCACTTATATAATCATTTTATAGCTTAAAACTCAACATTTACACAAAATAGACTTTAATTTTTTTAAGGTAACCATTTGGCCAACAAAAGAGATCCACCTTACATATTCTTTTAAATTAATTTAAGCATTCTAATAGCTATTTTTAAGGTCCTAAATCATTATTCGAAAGTTATTTTCAATTATACATTCAATTTTCTTAGTTTTTCCTACATTATATAAAGAAAAATCATGATAAATCAAGGGAAATAATAGAATTTAGAAGCCACTAACGTTTCTTCTTGGCTTAAACTTGCTTAGACTTCCTTTTCTTTTCCTTTGGTCTTGTAAGCTTGTCCCTCACCTTGAAAACCTACCATGGCCAAATTCTTTAACATAAAAAATACTATTTTTTTTATTCTCAAATGCTTAAATTAACCACATAAATGAAATCTAGGCACCTAAAAATACTTATAGGTATCTTATAATAAAACTGAAATCATGATTTTCTCTTACCTCACTTTGACACCCTAAGCTTTCCAACTTGATTTTTCTTTCTTTTATTTCTCTAACCAAGGAATTGAGATTTAAATAATCATCTAAAGAGGCATAACTTTATTTAATATGCTTGGATTGTGAGAGAAAAGGAAAGAAAACTTGAAAAAAAGGAGAGAAAATGGATTTTGGTTGATCAGCCAAAGTAAGAAGGAGATGGTGGCTGAGGAGATAAGTTAGGCTGCCAAAATATCTCTCTCTTACTTGGCTTTTATAGTGGCTGAATTGGGTTGGACTTTGATTCAACCCAAACCCACTAATTTAAGCCCAATAACCCAAAATCAAACCCATTATTTTATTTTTCTAAAATTTTATCCCTTTCCAAATTCAAATCAATTCAATTTCGATTTCATCATTCTTATCATGCCAAAAATAGGTTATACACAAAATTTCAACCCAATCGAAGTCAGTTACTGATTCGATTCAATCAAATCGATCCGATTTGATAATTACCGGTGTTATCGAAAAATTAACTTTTTTCAGCCAAAATATTATATACATTATTTTAGACACATATGCAATTTTTGAAAATTTTTAAAGTTGATTTGCTATTTTTAAAGGCTCAGTCAAACCTATATCAACTTAGTTACTACTTCGTTTAAATCGAACTACTTCATTTTTCATGTTTTTGACTTTTAGAGGTCTATTTGACCTTAATTTCATTCTAAATTTCAATCTCGTACTAACCATGATCAATATTTTTCGATGATCAA
Source organism: Excoecaria agallocha (assembly GCA_037975025.1). Taxonomy (NCBI): domain Eukaryota; kingdom Viridiplantae; phylum Streptophyta; class Magnoliopsida; order Malpighiales; family Euphorbiaceae; genus Excoecaria; species Excoecaria agallocha. Next base: position 35,980,750 of record CM075809.1, read on the forward strand.
ATAAAAATTTTTACCTCTGAATATACTTTTTAGTCCAAAAGCACTGTTCACTATCGAAAAATACTATTTTCGGCTGATCCGATGTTTAGACCATTACAAAAGTACTTAGTGATGAACATAAATCTTAAACTTCATAATTTCATTACGGTTCCTTCATGTGTTATTCATAATTACACTTTTTTATTTCTTTTTCATTGGCTAATTCCATTATAATTACTTTTTACATAAATTTTTTGATTTAATTCTAAATTTCACTATTATTGATAAAATTACTATTTTTCCCTTACTTGAGAAATTCATTCTCAATTATGACTTTTCAATTTTTATTCTCAAATCTTTATCACTTTATATTCTGATTTCACACTATAGAAATAAATTTTCACTTTAGTCCCTAAAATTTTCAAAATACATTTTTATCCTAATTTATTTATTTTTTAGTTTTTTTATACCTTTCTCTTACATTTCAATATTTTTTTTATACTTTTTAGTTCTTTTATGCCCTTCTCTTATATTTTAGTATTTTTACGCTTTTACCCATAGTATACCATGAAAATATATAACTGAATAGGATGAACGGAACGATGGACAATGTGGATCCCGGTACCTAATAGTATCAATTATGTATATTTTGTTTTCAAACACTCTAATACAGTTGTGGAACCATATCAAGATTACCACTATACAAGTCGTCATGATTTGCTACTGCAGTTATAGTAATATTCCTATGGTTAGCCATATGCATCCTAATTCTTGATTTCACATCTAATATTAAGGGCAAATCATAATTACAATTTAATATACATTATCAGAAACAGTCTGTATCAGAATCAATCTATATCAGAATTAGTTTGTATCGAAATCAGTTTCATTATTTCACGGATACCAATTTTTTCAATTAAGACCATTCGGTCAACACACAATCATTTTGCTTATTAATTTTATTTATTATTTTATTCTCCATTACATGTTCCTTGCACGTCGTATGGCTTATTTATATCCTATTATACACTTATTCTAATTTAATTCTTACATACATACACATTTCTCCAAAATCCTTATTAAATTATATTATGTCAATTTTTCTTTAAAATTGTATTTTCTATTCAATTATATTATGTCAATTTTGCCTTTGCCTTTGTTTTTGATTAGTTGGCTTCCCTCACCTTGATTCTCTACTTGGCAGCAATTTTATGTCCAAAAATTCATCTTGATTTCAATCAATTATCGCCCAAATGATACATATAAAATCATAATCAACACTTAATTAACCAAATTATCAACAAAAACTCATTTTTTCCTAAACTTACCAAAATATCCACTTGATGAAATTGATTATTTTCAGCTTCTTTCACCACTATAAGCTACCAAAGATGAAGGAGAAACAATTTGAGATAATTTGGTTGAGATTAGGTGTGGAAATCTTAAGAATTAAGCATTGAAAATCAAAGAAAATGAAGGAAGAAGAAGAAGAAGGGAAAGCCAAGGCAGAAATGAGAAGAGATGGCCAGCTTAATAAAGTGATAAAATTTAATTTTTTTCTAATAAATGTGGCTTACCTACTTTAGGACAAAGATAATTAAGTTCTAGGTGCATCCAATGTCATTTATCACAATATAATTGGTCAATACACTTTTAGTTATCAATTTTTGGTAAAAATTATACCAAAAATTTCTAAAAATGTTAATTAGACCATTTTTAAAATTTTGGATCAATCCGAGGTCGTTTCGATATCAAACTTGGCCCAAATGTATATTTTACCAGTCCGAAAGCTGAATTTTCAAAGTTTTCAAAAAATTTATTTTATCATTCCGAAAATTCATATATATAATTTATAGTGACTCAGTGCAATTGAAATAATTTTATGAAATTCTTAAAATATTTTCAATCTAGTCAAAGTTTCCGGTTAACTCTATCGATCTAATTATTTTTTTTTATTTTTCACTTTTGGAGGCCTATGTGACTCAATTTAATCCAAATTATACCATCGGACTTATCATAAATAGCACTTTCCAATGGTGAAGAAAAAATTTTGATGATCTGGTAGGCTCCTGGTGGTACTATTCACCTCAAAAAGTACTATTCACGTGACCAGTGATTCCTAAAACGTTACAATATTTTAATTATAATTGGATTTTTTAAATATTATTTATTATGCGGGGATGTCCAAAATACTACCGGAGATGGGGATAGGGAGTTTTTGCCCTTGCACGGGGCAATAGGTGGGGGGCCATTTTACATCCCCGCTCCGCCGGAATTTTTTTGAAAATTGAGCTAATTTTGAAAGAAATTAGATAATATGAGTTACAGTAAACTTATTTAGAAAACATGGATGTTGGAAATCGGTATTTATTGATGCTGGTATCCGATATTGTGGGATCCACATATATAATTGGTTGGTGTGATGAAAATCAGCATACAACTATGTTGGTATCCGATATGAGGGATCCATCTCCTGCCAAAAATTGGCATATTTGTGTGCCATTATTTGACACTATAGGCTTCTTGAACTGAAGAAAATCGGCACTTTTGTTTGCGGCTTTTTGACAGTAATTCAGCCCCTTGCAAACAAAATAAGTTTGCAAACCAAATCTTACTTTCTTCCTTGTCTTGTCCACATTTAATTACTCTTTAAATAAATTTCTATGCCTCCCAATAATAACAGTAATCTCAGATTAAATACATTTTCGAGTGGCCACATTTACTTGCTATCTTAATCCAATAATTAATAAACCTAAAACAATGAGCTATTTTCTCCTTTTTGTAAAAGAGAGTTGGCTAATAATTCAACACAAATTTTGGTGACATTTTCTTATATTTGAAGACCAAAGGACTTTTGAGTATACGTCAGATTAATTAATTTATTCTTTTTTTTATTTTTTCTAAAATACCCACTTAATTTTTTTTCTTTCTTTAATTTAGTAAACAATTCATTATCTACATCATATAAACTAAAATTTGTGATAATTGCAAGGAATTAAAATATTCGCTAATATAAAATAAAATATAATAATGATTATTGACCGTTCATTTACATATAGGAGGACCCAAAAAGCAATTTTAGCTGCGGCTTTCCATATTATATATCTTAATTAATTAGTTGTTTTTCCACAATCATGTAGTGTATATATATATTTAAGTCAGAAACTTTTTTCAAGCTAACATTAGATAATTCACTTTTAAGATGAGTTTATTAATGGCACTCTAGCTAAATTACAAACCGAACAACAAATTAAAACCTAAATACCATATCAGAAGTTCAGAAATAATATTTTCATGATTAATCTACGTAAATTACAGTTAATTAAGACAAAAAATATACAATCAATAATTTATATATATATAAGTTTTATTATAACTATCTGATATCTAAAAATTATTTTCATAATTCAAATTTAAAATTTCTAATTAATGAAAAAGGAATCCGTACTATATCATCTCATATAGCTTTGTCATTTTCTAGGTTTTAGAACTCATATAATACAACGGTGCAAACATTGATATATATATATATATGGGGTGAAAATAATCAATTCTTTAATCTCAAAATAGAGATTCAAAAGCTAATTGACCTAATTACTGTCAAAAACCTGCAAATAAAAGTGTCGTTTTCCATTAGTCTAGGGGATTCACAGTATCAATTAATGACACATAAGCATGTCGATTTCTGGCAGGAAATGGGTCCCACACATCTAATACTGGCATGTTTTTATGTCGGTTTTCATCATATCAACCAGTTAAATGATAGATCTCATAATATCGGATACCTATATCTAACATCACTTTTTCTTAAATAAATTTATAGTGGCTTATGTCTTCTAATTTCTTTCAAAATTAACCTTATTTTCAAAAAATTTCCGGTCCTGTCCCGCCAAATGATCATCCCTAGTGAAGTGAGGATGATTGAGACATCCATATTAATTAGGTGAAGAAATCGCTGAAAGTCATGTAATATAATTGTTCAACATGAATAGGAAATTAAGAACAGATGCATCGGGCAAAAGTTGCCAAGTAAATCAACAACTAAGGCTCATAGACCCAAAACCACTTTCCACCAAATTGAGGGAAAAGTAAACTATATATATATATATATGATTTATTGAACTAGTAATTGCTGTAGTTTTAGACAAAAACCGAATATATAGACAGTTTATATTATTTATTATTTGAATAAAAAAAATGTAACTTTTATTTTATGTATTTGGATTCAAACGTTTTCAAAAAGGAATTGGAAACAAAGACCGCACCCTTAATTTTTTTAATAATTGTTAGATAGTCATTTTATTAACTATAAATCATATCAAATTGGAATACGGTGTGATTGTGGTTAGCAGTAGCTAAGGTTTGGTTATAATTGATTAAGCAAATTAATTAGATTAGTTTGATCCAGTTAAGTGGTTCAATTTCGATTAATAAAATATATAAATTTCGATTTTATCAAATCGGTTAAATAATTTAAATTTTTTTAATGTGATATTGTGTCACTTAATAAGTTTTTTAAATTTAAAATCGATTCAATTGGTAAAATAAGAAAAATTTGATTCAATTAGCAAAAATAATTCAATTTCAGTTTTAATTAGTAAAATAAAAAATTGAATATAAATTTAATTTTGAATTTATAATTTTTAGTAAAATTCAATTTTGATTATTTTGATAAGAGTGGATGTTTGAAAAAAAAAAAAAAGGAGTGAGGATGATAATAATTGAATCTGACTGGGAGTCTGGGACGAAACGTTGCACTAATTTTTGTCCTCATAATGGGCCAAAATGTAATTGGATGGGCCCATTAATTTTCAGCCGTCTTCTTCATTTCTTCCGTCCCTTTACTTTGTGAATATAAGTAATTTTTTATTCCATTACCGATAATGTTTTGAGCCAGTTGCTTGTAAACTAGTGTAAAATTTATTCGTTTTCATAATGTTTTCTACTTGGTTCACAGTATGATCGTAATAAAAAAAATTTCAGTAAAATTAGAAATTTTTGAAAAGATATATGAAAATTAGAAACTAAAGGAATTGAATGATTGGAGAATAGATAAAAATTTAAAAGTATGTACTAATTTAACAAAAAATTTAATCTTTCACAAAAATGAGGGCAATTTTACTTTTTTATTTAATGATAAAACAAATAAAGATATATAGAATGCGGGATAATTTTACTCTTAAGTCTCCTCATTAAATTAATACTTTTTTTTTTATATTATGTCGCCTAAAAATGATGATTTTATTTCCATGTAATAGGAAGTGATAAGTAATGAATTATTAAAACTTATGAGGAGAGGAAGATGATTTGGAGGTCAATTAAGCCCGATTTGTTGGACGTGCCAAGCCGATCTGCAAAATAAGAAAAGACTATCTCCCAACATGCAGTTGGTTAGCACTTTGATATTTAAATCAGAGGATATAGAAAGAATTTAAGGCCCCAATTTATACCCTAATAGTAATTGGATATGTTTAGGATGTATTAATAAGGTAATACAAAGAGATAAATGCTTAGAAAAGAGTAAAAAACCTAACGAAAATTAAATTAAAAGATCATGGGCAAAATGGTAACTTCATATTAAGTTATATATGTGCATATTGAAAGAAAATATGGCATTGATAATTCAATTGAAAAGGAAAAGAGAAAGTTTTGGGGTGAGAATTGAAATAATTAAGTGGGTAAATGTAAGAATTAAAGGAAGTGGAAGGGTTAGAGTGCAATTTAAGAGTGGTCAAATAAAGGTCCAATGGAAAAAGGGCACATAGTCTTCTCTAGAATTCTCCTGATGAAGGTAGAAAGTTCAAGGGAATTAAAGGGACATTAGAGGCTGGCCAACACAAAAGGAAATGAGCAGATTTTCTTCTCTTCTTTATACACTCTCACACATTTAAAAGCATACTAGAAATTCAAAGCAAATAAGTCAATAATTCTAAGCGAACTAGGTAAGATTCATGGCACTTACTACTTCAATTCTTAGTTATTTCTTACATATACAAGAAAGACTGAATTCTAAAGAGTTATATTTAATGTATAATGAGAAATAGTAGGAGGATTTAGGATAGTTATTACAGAAAAAGCGTAGCGAGAGAGTAGTAATGCAAACAATACCTTATTTTCAGTGTCTCTCTCTATGCATATATAGTTCTTAGATAGTTAGAGCATATAAGACTATAGTACTTGAATATCGGATCTTGAGTATATACGGTTGGCTGATTTAGACATTTGATGATATGATGATTTGTAGGATAGAAAGGTAAAGTGATGTGAATAGATCGGACATCAAATCCGATCAAACCATCCTGATATATATATATGTCAGTGCAAGTGACTGATAGGTTGATAAATATTAACTGAATCTGAACTTACCTTGTACGTGGTTATTGGGCCGAACATGAATACGATAAATTGAATATTATCAGAAAGTTCCATTGACCACATGAGTAACACGGCAAGAATCCATTCTCGGCAATTACTCATAACGGAAATTTTTATTGCTGACATTCTCTCTATAAGATTTAGCATCAACCAAATTAATAGCATATTGTCATGAAAAATAGAAAAAGTTATGAGACTTGTTAACTTAAAATTCTTCTTATTATTAAAAGTTGTAGCACTCAGCATAGATCGTCCAACCCTCATAAAAAAATAAAAATAAAAATAAAAATGATTCAGGCAATTGAAAATTCATTGCGAGAAGCAACAATAAACTCCTGATTCATCTGATTTTTGGAAGAAGAGCACAAATCAACCTCGGCCGTTAACTTAAAGGGGGAGCGGGATGTAGCTAGCCACTGCTTAACATCGAAGTGGTTATGGTCACACTGCTGATTAAGGCCAGCGAAATTGACTTCAACATACTCACAGTACCACCCACTTAACAATCCTGAGCCATCAGAGGTCAATTTCAGGCGGCAAGGTGTGTCAATGCAAGACCCAGTCGCTGCGAAGATATCCACGTTTCCACGCTCAAAATAGTTGTGTTTGGCTTTCATTAATCCATATGTTTCTAGATTTTGGATCGACACAGAATTGCCATTTGCATTTGCTAAGGTTATATCGATTTTCGAACTTGTTCCTGCATTCAACTTGCTTCCTGTCTTCACGTATACTGTATACACACACTCAGCTTCCTGATATATGCAACACCACACCATATTATATTAAAACTTTAAACATGTATGTTATAATTATAAGATATAAAATAAAATGTTAACCATGATTTTATGTATCGCTTACATCGTCTCCCGTGACAGTAGAGAAGAGAGCCAAGATGAATATTGCGATGCAAAGAGTCTTCATTTTTGGGCTTGAAGTTCTATATTTTGGGAGGAGTTGATTGCTTAAATATTAATTACACGTGGGCAAAAAAATTACATTACAGATAATGCTGTCTTGGCTCCTTTTTTTTTAGGGTATTTGATTAGATTTAAGACGTTGCAACTAACATTGGGCCTCCCACTTTCAATAATACTATTTTTCTTTTTATATGCGCTGTTGAAAATTTATTTGTTCACACTCCACGCAAATCTTACATGAAGATGAATGGGATACGAATATATAGTTGATCTCATTATCCAATGTGAATAATAGAGTATGCATACTCAATCATAAACAATTATGTCCAATTATAAGATAATTCAATTATAATTAACATTATAAGGATATGCATAGCTATGAGGAGTGAGGGGTCAAAATAAATTAGAGTGTTCCGGGAAAATAAAGGAAGGAAAATGTGCAATTATTATTTCTGCATTCGATGCTACTCCACGACCGACGGTCATCAAAATTTGAGAAGACCAATTTATCTTCTTCAAATCATGCAAAGGAGAGTGATATTACTGTGCGTTTGTATATTTTTGATATACAATGTTGAATTAATAAAATTATATTTTCTAATACAATGGTGTGCATCATAAACTGCAGCATTGGACTGCATACTATATTATTTCTAAAAGTAACAATGCAATTATATTTTCAGAAATATGAATATGACATTTGCATGCCCCAACCTTACCAAACATATCCCATCAATTTTTATTTTATTTTTATCTATTACTTTATTGATGTTTTTTCTAATTAGATTGAGCTAATCTTATTATGTATACAAATAATTACTTTTCTAAAAATAGCATATTATTTTAATAGAATTAAATTATATTTCTTCCTTATCCTCTTTCACAAATTAAGTTCGATTTTACTTCAATAAAATTACATTATACAAATACATATAGACTAGATATTAAGCTTTTTTGGATTAATAAGACTAATAATTATAAGGCTCATAAGTTAGCTATAGTTTCTTTGATGTATGATCCTATTAGGTTTTGTGATATTATTCCCCCTTGTTTTTTTTTTCATCTTTTTCTTAATAAAGGTCATGCATTTTTCTTTCAAAAATGCTAAATATAAACCAGTAACAAAATACATGATATGGTATTTTTATTTTTAATATATATATTGTTATTTTGCTATATATTGACTTGTTTCATAAATAGTGTCAAATAAATATTTTCAACAACAAATATTATGTGTTTTTTTTTTAAACTAACTTTTGTGCTTCCGAAAAAAACTAACTTATTTGATAGAAACAAAACTTATATAATTAAGTTCACGAACAAAAATATATAGATAATAGATACCCATCGATCAATAATAATTAATGAATAAGTTTTGCTTTAGTGATAATGTTTTTGTGTTAATGTTGTGACTTCTGATGAGATATTGAGTTCACATTTCAGTTGGATCTTTCTTAATTCGAGTCAGAGAGATGAAGATATGAAGGATGACGTGTGTGAGCAATGGCCGGAGCATAATTAAATTCAACTATTGTTAATTTTTTTAATTAATTTATAAAATAACCAAATGGTGTATTAATAGTAAAAAATAGTATATTTGATGTGGCAAATTATGATGATTTGGCCATGTTTTATTGGGTTGGTCAGCATATGGTATAGGGAAGATTTTTCCAACTGCCATCCTCCAAATTATGAAATAACAATTTTGATCCTCTGGAATCCCGAAGACTTGCCTTTAGTGAAAGTCTGTTAACTTGAAAATTTTATTATTATTAAAAATTTTAACACTAAGCATAGATGATCAAAATCATTCGATCATCAAAAAAAAAAAAACCCGTTAAGCAACTGGAAATCCATCGTGAAAAGCAACAATAAACCTCTGATTAATTTGATTTTTTGAAGAAGAGCACAAATCAACTTCAGCTGTTAACTTAAATGGAGAGACAGATGTAGCTAGCCACTGGTCAACGTCGAAATGTGTACGATTACATTGTTGATTAAGCCCAGCGGAAGTGACTTCAACATACTGACAATACCACCCACTCGATATTCCTGTTCCATCGGAGCTTAATTTCAGACGACAAGGCGTGTCAATGCAAGACCCCGTCATTGTAAATATATCCACATTTCCACGCTTGAAGTAGTCATGCTTGGCTTCCATTAATCCGTATGTTTGCAGATCTTGGACCAACACAGAATCGCCATTCGCGTTTGCTAAAGTTACATCGATTTTCGAATTTGTACCTGCGTTGAGCTTGCTTCCTGTCTTCACGTATGTTGTATATACGCATTCAGCTTCCTATATACACACCATCACACCATGCCATATTATATTAAGAAATTAAACATGTTACAATTATATATAAGATATAAAGTAAGTTATGCGTCGCTTACATCGGCTCCTGTGGCAGCGAAGACGAAGAGAGCCAACAACAACATTGTAATGCAAAGAGTCTTCATTTTTGGACTTGAAGTTCACTATTTTGGGAGGAGTTGATTGCTTAAATATTAATTATGCGTGGAAAAAAAATAATATTACAAAAATAATGCTGTCTTTAGTCGTGCCGTTTTAGGGTATTTGATTAAATTTAGACATTGCAACTAACATTGGGCCTCCGGTTTTCAATAATACTCTTGCTTTTTCATTTTTTATAATTACTCCATATTCAAATTTTACTATTGCCATTAACAGAAATTCGTGTCTAAAAAATTTATAAAAAGATAAAGTATCATTAATATTTAAAAATATTTTATTAATTCGAACCCAAAATTTTTAATTAAAAAAAAACCTAACTAATGATATTAGATAAAATCAACCATACCTTTACACTGTTCTTACAAAAAGATGAATGGGATGTATATTTGATTTTCATTATCCAATGTGACAAATTGATTTCATATTTTCTGACTACATACTTAAAGATATTTGATTTCGTATTTTCTGACTATATAATGATATGCATGGTTATGATGAATGAGGGGTCAGAATAATTAAGAGTGCTCCAGGAAAATAAAGGAAGGAGTTCCAGGATCATTGGATGTGTACTGTTCAATCATAAAATAATACTGTATTATTTTTGTTCTTTTTATAACTTTTTTTCTTATCCCACCCAATCTTACCTACAAGATCCCATCAACTTATTTTATTTTATTTTTTTATTCATGACGTTTTTAATTAGATCGAGCTAATCTTATTATGTATATAAAAATAATCATTTTTATACAAATAGCATATTACTTCAATAGAATTACATTATATAAATACGTATAGATAGTAAGATACAATATATGGTAAATAAATATTTTGCTATATCCTTTTTAATTATTATTTTCCTATCGATAATCATTTTGATAAGCAAGCAGTCATTAATCAATACGTAAAGCGAATTATATATAATGGTGTGGCACTGACGGAACGTAAAGTGGAAAGTAAAATATAGAATTGATATTATATTTTTATTCATTTATTTATACAACTCTTTAAAGTTTTTCGAATCCCAAACTAAAAAATTAAAACACACATCATGATGTCATCCATATATCCGACCCTCGTCTCATCCCGACATAAGTCCTTTGCGATTCTGAAAAACAATACTTCCATTCAACTCCTGCTCCGGAAACTCATCCCACGAATCACACATGCTAACCTCAGCCGTTGGTTCACTTTTAGACAACTTCTTTTTAACATTGAACACGGTCTGGGAACTGTCCTTGTGGAGGCCTGTGAAGGTGAATTAATACTAAACTAATAATGCCATTAATGGAAAAAGTGAATCTAGTGTATGCTATAAGAGTTCAATTAGGAATTTAATGAAACAAGATAAAAGTTAAAAGACTCAATAAAATATTTCAAAAAAAAAAAAAGGACTCAATAAAAAAATTGTAGAATTCAGAGGTCTTTCAAACTTTGGATGCTTGTGGTACATGCTAAAGGGTGCAAGAGAATAGATATTAATGGTTTAAAGACTCAAATAAAAAAAAGGGACAAAAAAAGAATGTTTGGTTGGTATATATACGAATAACATTACTTACATCGGCTCCTGATGCTGCACAGAATAGAGCGCACAAGAGTATTGGGATGTAAAGAGACTTCATTTCTCTTTATCAGAGCTATGGAAAATCTGAAAGCAAGTGAGAGAGCATTCATAAATATCGACTTATATGGCATTCAAAAATCTATAAAGGAAATGTTATTATTTAACTAAGACTCACACCTCAATGGCAATCATTAATTATTCTTCTTTTCTTTTTCAATCATTACATTTCATTATATAATACTTTTTTTCATAATTAAAAATTACTCGAGTAATAAAAGAAATTAACTGTTACTCTTTTTCGATTAATCTATAATTTTTGATATCCTTTTTCTTTTTTTTTTTTAAATAGTTCAGTAGTTGGTAGGGACTTTTTTTTTAATAATGTATTTTTAAAAATTATTTACGAATTTAAAGTGTATCAGAAATTATTTACCAATTTAAAGTATGGATACAAAATCGCTGATACATGTAGCGATTTTGTTAAAAAATTAATGGAGGTGCGAAAATCGTTGCTCTGAAACCGCTGGAAGGTACAATAATTTTAGAATCTAAAACAGCTGTATTTTCTAGTAGTTTCAGAGCAACGATTTTTGTACATCGATTATTAAATTAATAAATTTTTAATATAATTTAATTTTTTTAATAATATAAAATTTAATTAAATTTAATAATTTAATTTTAAGTATATAATTTAATAATAAATTTAATTTAATCGATGTAACTTTTTGGCTATTGTAAAAAATGATTGATTGATTAATTTGTCAAATTTGGATCATTTTTAGCTGAAAAAATATAAAGTAAAATCTATTTTGTTTGATTTACCCCCTCAACTAAAACTAAAAAAGAGTTTGAATTTGAACATGGGCCGTTTGATCATTTGACTTGAACTTACAAGAAGTCCAAGTATAACATAACCAAGGTATACTGCAGTTATGGCAGCATTTTACACTCCTAAAGGAAATTCCTACAGTGAAATAATTCTACATCCAATTAAAAGGCCATCAAGTATATAAAATCACGAATTAATTAATCCAGGATGCAAAGTTCTCCGGACTAAGGTCATCTCTATGATCCAGATAAAACAGTGCAGAAACTGATCGTTAATAATTTTTCATTAATTATATCTTATTTCAGAATATTTTTATCTAAATATTTTATAAAATCGTTATTTTTAAATCATGTACGTAAAAGAATACGAATTATTTTAATCTTAAAAAATTTGCTATTTCTACTTCCATTTGTTATCTATAAAGGAACTAACAGTAATTATTTAATTAATAAAAAATCATTTTTTAAAGAAAAAAAGAAAAATAATAATATTAATATTTAAATACATTTCAAATTCATATAATATCCAAATTTGCCTTGTTAGAACCGAATGGAATCAAATACCGAAAATTTCGACCCGTTAGAGACTCCTTGCAATGCTTGAACAACATCGACATCTTTATGGATTTGGCCTTGTATTTGGATAGAATTACAATTTGAGCCATTTTATTTTCTTTTTTTTTTTTTAATCTTTTGAAATTCCAAAATTGATGATGAAATATTAAGATAATAATAGGCAAAAGTGAGAGATCCAATGATCCCTGATGCCGACGCAGCAATGGTGCAGCTGCAGCACCCTCAGTGAAAACGATTTTTCTTTTTTTCTTTTTCTTTGAAAAATGATTTTTTATTAATTAAATAATTACTGTTAGTTCCTTTATAGATAACAAATGGAAGTACAAATAGCAAATTTTTTGAGACTAAAATAATTTGATATAAGTTGTAGAGTAAAGTTGAAATTCTTTTTTTTATTATTTATTTAATTACATCTTTAATAATTTGATATTCTTAAACTGTAATATAAAGTCTTAATAAAAGAAATGGTTGGATTTGGACATTTATGCTACCCTTTTTAATAAACCAATTAAATCGAAAAAAAGAAAAAAAAAGATTATATCTTAAAAATTGAGTATTGAGCAGTGTACCGGTTTTACTTAATTATTTCTTTTTAGGAAATTCTTTTTTTATTATTTATTTAATTACATCTTTAATAATTTGATATTCTTAAACTGTAATATAAAGTCTTAATAATTAGATAATGAGGGTAGAATTATAATTTTTTTATTTTACACTTTATTATTTTTATTAGGATTAAAAAATAATAAATAAACTTAAATTTAATATAAAATTATATAATTAAAATTAATTAAATTATATAATTTAAAATTAAATTATATAAAATTAAAATTAAAATTGATTAAATGTAATGTAATTAAAGCTAATTAATTAATCACACTCTATTTACATATACATATATAAATAAAATAATTAAGGAAAAAGGGTTCGCTTGGAATTAAGGGCGTTGATAGCGCCTTAACAAATGTTGGTTGCGCCGGCTTTTCATTTTTGTACAATTATTCAATTAAAGCTATTTTAAAAAAAATTATAATTTCTGAAACCTGTAGCAAAATTTTTCAGTACAAAATTTTTGGCGTCCTAATAGTCTTCTGATAAGATCGCTACACGTGACATTAATTTCATAAAAACACAAAAAAAAATGTAAATATTTTGACACACACCATTTTTGTAAATAATTATTAAAAATATATTATTAAAAAAAAGTCACTCGTTGTTAGATGAGAGTTAGAAAAGAAAAACATATAAATCATTTACGTTTCAAAATGCAAGCAATTTGAGATTTATAACGAAGCAAGGCAATATGAGCAATTAATGCAATAACATGTTATATTTGCATATCATATATACCCTCTATTCTTTTTTATTTGTCATTCTTGTTATTTTTATTATAATTAAAAAATAATAAATAGATTTAAATTTAATATTAAATTACATGATTAGCATTAAATTATCAAATCTTATTGATTCTGACTTTATTAAAAAAAAATAAATCGAAAAAGTAAATTAAATTATATTAAAAGTTTAAAAATGACAAATAAATAAAATTTAAATTTTATTTAAAAGTGATAGATAAAAAAAATGGAATAAGTGATACGTACTATAATATATTATCCATGCAAAAAATACTTTTTAGACTTTTTTACTTAATCATATATTATTGATTGATATGTGAATGCAATTATTAAAATAATTTATAATTCGTTAGGTAACAAAAAAGAAAAGATGAAATAATAATTTTTTTATTTTTCATTAATCAGAGTCTCATCTTACAAGTAGATAATTTTACGACAAAATAATTAAACCAAAATTGTATGTGCAAAAAATCTTTACTCTTCTGCATATGTGCCGGAAGAAGTTTTAGATGACTTAAGCAAAACCATGATTGAATGAATTATTTTGTATTAACGACTTCCATAAATAATACTTCCGTTTTATGGATTAAACCGAATTCATATATTTATTCTCGACACTTGCCAATATTCAGTAGCATGTGCATAATAAAATTAGTTTACATAACTATATTTTTAACAATTAGTCATGAGTTTAGTATATTTAAAACAAATCATGAAATTGTGAGAGAAAATTTAGCCTGTTGGCATGCCATAGATCATTCAAGGCTGAATTCCAAAGTAAACAATTTTGAATTATGATCGATAATTAATTCTCCACAATTACAGTTTGTAAACTTTATAGGATAAAGTTGAACAACATACAAGAAACAGATAATTCTCTTTTTCAATGCGTTATTTATTTCATTTTACCATGCAATTTTAGAAACAGACAATAGTAACTTTCTTATCTGATACATTTCTTTTTCTACATTTAAAGATAGAATTCCATGCAAAATGAAGATTTTAACCAAAAAGAGTTATGATCTATCAGAAAATTTATGAACATATTCAATGGTAGGTGAATCCTGCAATTTGGAGGCTTGGGCCATTAGAGATGGAGTTCTGGTTGCACGTGATCAGGAGTGGAACAATATAAATCAGACTCTTAAGCTTTGTACTAACTCATGAGGGGAACGATGCAATCTTTTGCTTCGTAAATAGAGAAATTAAACAATATGGAAATTCATTATTTGTCTATCAAAAATTTTTACTTTTAACTTCATATTCTAAGAATTGGATTGGTAAAGATGGGATTTGAGGCCAAGAAAGAATAAAGGAAAGCACTTGTTGTTTAGGTTAGTGCTACGAATATTTTGTAGACTAAGCCCATATCAAATAAAATTAAGAGCAATGGGTAATATGCGCAGTAATTTTACTATTGGCTGCTTGATATGATTATTTACTCATCACTGGACTCGTACAAGTTACTGATCTCAAAAACAAACTTCCCCTCTCAAGCTACTGTAGATGATCCCTTGCGGTTGGCAACAGCAAACTTCCCTTTCATCCCCTGCTTCACGGTCTTATCCAACTCACTACACACATCAATATCAGCAGTTAACTTGTAACGATAAATATCTGTGGCCCAGTGGTGTTGACCTCTAAATATTCACAGCACCACCCCTGGTGGTTCCATGTTCCATCAGAGGCCAACTGAAGGCGGCAAACGGAAATCGTTTTTTAATTTTTTAAATGTTTCCTATTAACTTTTGTACATTTATTTGGTGAAATTATACTCTCAAACTATTATTTTTATCTACTCGCATATTATTTTAATTCTACCAAATCAACGTATTTTCTTGCTATAATTTATTTATTTTTATAATTCATCGATAACCTATAAAATTATTTTAAAATACTTCAAGTGAGGCTAATCAATGTATTTATTTTGTCAAATTCCAAACTAAACAATTAATTAAAACACACATCATGACGTCATCCATATATCCTTCTTATTAATTCTCATCCCTACATAAGCCCTTTACGATTCTTAAAAACAATACTTCCATTCAACTCCTGCCCATCCAACAAATCACACATGCTAACTTCGGCCGTTGGTTCAGTTTTAGACAACTTCTGTTTGACATAGAACAGCGTCTGGGAACTGTCCTTGTGGAGGCCTGTGAAGGTGACTTCCACGTATTCGCAGTTCCAGGTACTGGACAATCCTTTTCCGTCGGTGGTCAACCGAACGCGGCAAATCGGAGGTTCAATGCATGGCCCCCGGACGGCGAAGATGTCGATGTGACCGCGTCTGAAGTACTTGTGTTTGGCCGGCATTATGCCCCATAATTTTATATCTGGGGCCGTCACGAAATCCCCATCTTTGTTCGCAAAATTCACCTGAATTGTTGAAGTGGTTCCTGCGCCCAACTTTTTTGATGTCTTCACGTATATAGTATACTCGCACTCACTAGACTGCACCATAATATCACATGAAAATTAATGTTAATTCTCTGTTCAAATTATCGAATTTCATTTTATTTTTGTTTAATTAAGCTCTTTAAATCTTTTTTTTAATTGCTTCTTTAACTTCTATGGGTTGTTCTATTAAGTCTATAAACCTTAAAATTTTTCAAATAAGTCCTTGAAATTATTTTTTTTTTTGGAAAAAGGCATTATGGGATTCTTGAAGTTATGTTTTTTTTTATATTAAATCATTAAACTATTTTAGTTTTGCATTAAGTTTCTAAACTTTTATTTTAATATATATTGAGTTAAAATAAGAATTTATTAAAAAAAAGAGAGAGATAATGGAATCAATGAACACTAAAATAATATTGCCATTAATGGCAAAATTGAACTTAACGTGTACTGAAATAAGAGTTCAATTTCAGATTTAATGAAACAAGATAGAAGTTAAAAGTTTATTGTGGAATTCAGAGATCTTTCAAACCATGTGGTACATGCTAATTAAAGGGTGCAAGAGAATAGTAATTTAGAGACTCAAATAAAAAAATGCACAAAAAGAAATGTTTGTTTGGTACATATATGAATATCATTACTTACGTCGGCTCCTGATGTAGCACAGAATAGAGCGCACAAGAGTATTGAGATGCAAAGAAACTTCATTTTTCTTTATTACAGTTATGGAAAATCTGAATGAAAATGAAAAATGTACTTAAATATCGACTTATATAATATTCAAAATAAAATAAAAATAATAATCTATAAAGGAAATGATATTATTTAACTAAGACTCGGCCCTCAACGGCAATCATTAATTATATCTTCTTTTCTTTTTCAATCATTACATTTCATTATATAATACTGTTTTTTCATAAATAAAAATTACTCTAGTAATAAAAATCAAAAGTTAACTCTTTTTCGATTAATCTATAACTTTCGATATCCTTTTTCTTTTTTCTTTTGTTAAGATTGTTCAGTCGTTAGATGAGAGCCAGAAAAGCACATAAATCATTTACGTTTCTAAGATGCAAGCAATTTGAGATTTATAACGAAGCGAGGCAGTGTGAGCAATTAATGCAATAACATGTTATCTTTGCATATCATATAATACTTACCATAATATATTATGATATCCATGAAAAAAGTACTTTTCAGACTTTTTTACTCAATTATATATTATTGATTGATATGTGAATACAGTTATTAAAATAATTTATAATCTGTTACATAACAAAAAAAAAAAAAAAGAAAAGAAAAGATGGAATGATAAAACTTTATTTTTCGTTAATCAGAGTCTTATCCGACAAGTATATAATAAAAGCAAGTTTTGCGATAAAATAATTAAATCAAAAATTGCATGTGCAAAAAATTGTTTACACGTTTGCTGACGTGTCAGAAAAAGTTTGAAATGATCCAAGTAAAAACCATGATTGAATGAATTATTTTGTTTTAATGGCTTTTATAGATAATATTTCCGTTTATAAAATCCAAAATTTTACGGATTAAAATGAATTCATAAATTTATTCTCGACACTTACCAATATTCAGTGGCATGTGCATAGTAAAATTAGTTTAGATAACTATATTTCCAACAATTAATCATGAGCTTCGTATATTTAAAATTAATCATGAAATTGTGAGATAAAATTGAACCTGTTGCCAAGCCTTAGATCATTCAAGGCTGAATTCCAAAGTGAACAATTTTGAATTATGGTAGATGATTAATTCTCCACAATTACAGTTTGCAAACTTTATAGGATAAAGTTGAACAGCATATAACAAATAGATAATTTTCTTTTTCAATGCGTTATTTATTTCATTACCATGCAATTTTAGAAACAGATTATAGTAACTTTCTTATCTGATATATTTCTTTTTCTACATTTAAAGATAGAATTCCATGCAAAATGAAGATTTTAACCAAAAGAGTTATGATCTATAAGAAAATTTATGAACATATTCAATGGCAGGTGAATCTTTCAATTTGGAGGCTTGGGCCATTGGAGATGGAATAGAGAAAAAAAATATGGCAATTCATTATTTGTCTATCAAAAATTTATACTTTTTAACTTTATATTCTAAAAATTGGATTGGTAAAGATGTGATTTGAGACCAAGTAAGAAGAGAGGAAAACACTTATTGATTAGGTTAATTCTATGAATATTTTGCAGACTAAGCCAATATCAACAAAATAATTCGAGTAATGGTTATTATGCGCAGCAATTTTACTATTGGCTTGATATGATTATTTAAATTTATCCATAACACACTCATCACTGGACTCGTACAAGTTATTGATCTCAAAACAAACTTCCCCTCTCAAGCTACTGCAGATGATCCCTTGCGGTTCCCAACAACAAACTTCCCTTTCATCCCCTGCTTCACGGACTTATCCAACTCACTACACGCATCAATATCAGCAGTTAACTTATAAGGATAAATATCTGTAGCCAGAAACCGATGAACGTCGAAGTGTATCCAGGAGGAGGCCCTAAGTGGGCCAGTGGTGGCGACCTCTACGTATTCACAGGACCACCCTCCGTTCCCTGTTCCATCAGAGGCCAAGTGAAGGCGGCAAACGGGTGTGTCAAGGCAAGGGCCCCTCCCGGTGAACGCGTCCAGCCCGCCCGTCTCGAAGTAGTGATGGTCAGGTTCCATTAGCCCCCATGATGTGAGGTTCCAGACAATCACATAACCGTTGTTTGAGTCCCCTAAGATGAGGCTTATAGTTGAATTTGTTCCTCCGTTGAATACGGCTCCTGTCTGCACGAACAAGGTGTACACGCACCAATCATCCTGCACTTCCATAATAAACTATCTTAAAAATATTGACAAATTTTATTGTAAAAGTAAATAATAACTTTGGTTAATGAATATTTTATAAAATAGTAGAAAAACGTTTTCTTACTTACTTGGGCATGTCCTGTAGGTGCAGAGAAGAGAACAAGTAAGGGCATTAAGATGTGAAGAGTGTTCATTTTACTGATACGGATGTTTATGATTTGTGAAAAAGGAGATTTTGAAAGTGATGAGCTGAAGGAGAATGAGAGGATAGCTGTTAGATGGTGACTGTAGTGGATGAAGATTTGATATGTGGTACACTGCGAAATTTAATCTAGGATTTCCCAGATGAAATGGGGATTACAATTCGATTATTGGGACAAAATAATGAAAACGAATTACCTAATAAGAACAAGAAAAAAGGTTTTCTGACTTTTAACGGTTATGCCATTGCCACGTAGAACATGGGGTGAAAAAATCTGAAGCCACTTTGTTACTTTAGTACAGAGACTAGAAGCCTCTGGAGATTTATGTAAGATATAGAGTGCTGTTTAAATTGCATTGGTAGAGAGTTTTCCTTCCAGCATTGCACCTGCGCACTTCATTGGATTAATTATTTCCGTAGTTATCAACTTTTTAAATTTTTAAATTTATAATTAAATAGTTGTAATTTTATTTTATTTTAATTAAATTAAAAATTAATTTGTATGTCATCTAAATAATAGTTAAATAATTTAAGTATAATTATTACGTTATTTTAAAATAAATTAACTTTATAAATTGGATCATGAGATAAAAATAGCATCCTACCATTATATAAATATAAAAAGGTAACGTATATACAATAAAAAATTTCAAATAAAAAATCAAAAAATTTACATATAATATTAATTGATTTCATAATAATATGAAAATTATATATAATATACTTAATTGTTACTGTATTTATATACAAAATTAAATTATTTTTTATTTTTATTAAAATAAAATAAAATAAAAATTTAATAATTTTTATATTATAAATTAATTTATTATTACCATTTAATTATAAATTTCATAATTTGATAACCACAAAAGTTTTTACCCTACATCATTTGATGATTTAATCAATAAAAAATTCAGAAAACAAAAGAAAATGGATGTCTAAATTGGAATGATAAAGATGTGATTTGTGGCCAAGTTAAAAATAAATAAATAAATAAAGAAGAATAGGAAGAAATCGCACTCATATGATTATTTAGTTTATTAATAACACATCCATGATTAGATTTCATACAAACTAGCTTGTTCATCTCAAAAACAAACTTCCCCTCTCAAGCGGCCGCAGATGATCCTCTACTGTTCCCAACAACAAACTTACCCTTCATCTCCCGCTTCACGGAGTTGTCCAACTCACCACACCCATCAATATCAGCAGTTAACTTATAAGGAGAACGATCTGTAGCCAGCCACTGATCAACGTCAAAGCGTATCGGGGAGCAGGCCTTGTGTGGGCCAGTGGTGGTGACCTCTACATATTCACAGTACCAGCCAGGGTGGTTCCCTGTTCCATCAGAGGCCAAGTGAAGGCGGCAAACGCGTGTGTCAAGGCAAGGGCCCTTCCCGGAGAAGACGTCCACGCTGCCTATCTCGTAGTAGTCATGGTCAGGTTCCATCAGCCCCCATGACGTGAGGTTTGCGACAAACACATAACCGCCGCTTGAGTCCCCTAAGGTCAGGCTTATATTTGAATCTGTTCCTCCGTTGATCATGAAACGTACAAGGTGTATACGCACCAATCATCCTGCAATTCCATAATAAACTATTTTAAAATTAATGACAATGTTTATTATAAAAATAAATAATAACTTTGATTTTTTTAATTGTATGATTAATGAAGTTCTTTAATATCACTTGCGTAGGCGTCTCCTGTAGGTGCAGAGAAGAGAAGAACTAAGAGCAATGAGATGTAAAGAGTCTTCATATTGCTGATACAGTGACAGTGTTGGAGGTGGTATTTCTGATTTCTGAAAAACAAGATCGATGAATTATAGATATAGATCTCTTTTATTGGAAAGTTTCTTTAATTATGAAATTGATATCTAATGATGCAAATTTATAGATATCATTTTTTATTTGTCAAAATAATAATTCAGTGATTAGTTAATTATATTCTGAAAATTTTAGATGTAAAATAAGATCATTTTTTCCTTTTCTAGAAAGCTGATCGCACGAGGGGTAAGATTGAAACCCACAAAGATTAGGCGTTGATGATTGCGGGGACAAAATAATTAAACGGTATTACCAACTCACATGCGGCCCTAAAGAGAAATGGCTTTCACCACGTTTTCTGAATTTTATCTGCTTCAGCGAGGTTGCTGAAGTTTCATCTTACCTGACGGAAAGCCTCAGTAGTCAATGCTCTTAATATAATGCAAGTTGTGTCAAAATAGAGAATTGATGGTGTAAGTCGCAAACTTTAAACAGCCAAAGAATTTTGGAGGTACTTTGAATGCTATTATCATCTAGAAGAGATCTATCAAGTTTCTCATGTATCCAAGGAACTAAGAAGTAAAAGAGTGCCAAGTTTAAAAACGAGATTTCCGCCATTTCCTCGCCTTGGCTTATATAACATGGGGTGCAAATGAATAAAGTTAAATCTTCGCATTTACAATTCATAAACTCTACCACAATAATAGTGTTGAACATAACCATATACTGAAGCCACTTTTTTAGTATATTTCTTAAAGTCATTCTTACAGAGACTTTTCATGTAAGAAGCTTCTAGGGATTTATGTACAATATACAGTGTTGTATAAATTGCATTAGTAGAGAGCGCACCCAAAGCCTAACTGTTCATTTTTTCTTCAGCATCCACCTGCCAAAATCGCACACCATTTGATGATTTAATCACTAAACAATTCAGAAAACTAAGATATATGTATGTCTAAATATGGGTATACATGATTAAGACAATTCAATATAGAATATAACTTCAGAATAAAAAAGAGTACATGAAGGCTGTGCCATCTGCATTGAGATTACAAGAAACAAATGCCTAACCAATGTCTTCAACCAAATGGCATACCAAACACTAAAAGGGATCTACTCAATTAATACTGGTGGTTTAACTCAAGGCTACAATGAACAAAGCAATAATTAATAGGTCTCAAGACAAAGCAAAGGCTTTCGCCTTCCAGATACATCTTAGGGTTATTTACAGGATTTGCCCTTAAAGTATATTTCTTATTATTTTTATACGCAGAATATGAAAAATAACAAAAATGAATATGAAAAATAAAAAAAAATGGCTAAGTGTACTGTAAATTATGACATGCTATAATTAAAATAAATCAACATTAAATGACTAAACATAAAGAAACGACTTTTGATCCCTTGATTTTCATAGGCAAGTTCTTGATGAAATAACATATGTTTATTCAATATCAAATACATTAAAAACAATCATAGAGCAAAGTGAATAGCAATTGATACACTTTACCAACATAGTTAAAGCTGAAGCAATTACAACAGCAATTCTATATGCACAACATCAGCTGCCTATTGTATTCCCTGAAACTATTCACAGCAATGTTCAGTCCTACAATGAGACAGACAATAAATTAGTGATAGAAATTACCTCAGATCAGTTGCTTGAGCTACCAAGATCAAAGTCCATTGTATAATCATATTCAATAGTTGGAATTACAGAGGCTAAAAATTTCAAGAAGAGGAAAAGATACCTGCAAAATGCGAAATTCACCTTAAGTTATATGAGGAATACTAAAAGGAAACCTATAGCAAACAGAAGGCATGTTATGTTACAACACTTACTTATCAACTTCTGGCTCCACTCCACGTGACATTAAAACATCAATGATTTTCTTCATGACAGCCCCATGTCTGCATGGATGTACAGATGCATGCTTCCCAGGCAAGTGAGGATGGTCCTCAATAGTTACCTGCATAAAGTACAATCAAATTATGATAAGTAGAACCAAGAAGAACATAATCTGATGTACAAACTTGAGAACAAAAAACTGGAACATCGTGTGAAGAGAACTGTCTGCAAACAATTGGATTTCTGCAGTTTCCCTAGTGCATTTTAAAGGCAGAAAACATTGGGTGCACTTGTATATTTTGAATCATCCATTAGAGGTCATCTCATGATTCTAACTTTCCAATGTAATGATAAACCAACAATATGTGAATTTGCTGGCAAAACTCCCTAAACTTCCATATGAAGTCCACACATCAATCCCATTTCTCATCTTCACATCATGGCAAAGGAAGTTGCCTGAAAGCCATATTATGCATAGGTAATATAAAATAAAACCGAATATAGACAACCTACTTTTTGCAGACAAATGTTTCCATTTCTTGAAAAGGGAGTCTTGTGGCTTAATGAGTAAAATCCTAACAATAGGCTATAGAAAACTGTGAAATAACTCCTGAAAACATTTATTGCCAGGTCTTGTGTGTATCATTTGGTTGACGAGGACAATTATCTCAATTCTCACCGTTTTGCGAGCGTGGTCTTGACTAACATCTTCTAGTACAAGTTCAGGTTGAAGAAGCATCCTTGACTGCAAATGCACGAAAGAAACAATCCAGCAATCAGATGCATTTACGTTTGCTGATAAATAGCACGATTTGATTTCCAGAAAAATCTTTCTGATATCATGCATAGAGTTAATAGCAATATTTGGTATAAAAAAAAATTAGTAAATAAGTGTGAGATAAAATGAAAGCAACATAATTTTTTTAATAGAACAAGTAACAAACCTCATCATATCCAGTAAGCCATACACGAGGTGTTTGATAATATTTGTCATATCTGGACATTTAGGATTAAAAACCATGTTATAATGAGCTAAATGTCTTTGCAATACATTATTATAATACAAAAAGCTAACTAAAATCTAAGCTTAATGATAACGACTAAGTATACTAGTGAAATCAGTGAAATGGAATAGAACAGTAGAACTATATTAATGTTCTAGGACCTACAAAGCTTTGCAAGGAAGCAATTCAGTATCCAAATTTTCTTACGTGATGCTGACATCATAGGTTCGAGTCCGCAGAATGTTATCTTCATCAGGCTCATGAGCTACAAGATAAGTGGACTGAAGAGTTGCCTGCATCAAGTAACCACACGATTCTCAAAAATACCCTACTTTCTAACAATAATGCAAGTCTGCAACAGTGGTGCAAAGAGTGACAACTTACAGGATCTGACTCAATTAGATTATTAGGTTCTTCATAATCTGCCATGTCTGGAATATCTTCCTCCTCCTCCCCTCCAAAATATGATGGTATAGATTGAATGGTACTTTTTTTGCTGACTTCTAGGGCCTCCATTGAAGGTACATTATCATCCTCATCACCTTTAATTTCTACCAGAATTATGGAAGCATAAGTCAGCATATTAGACACAAATTACAAGAATTGAGCTCGGGTAAGAAATACACCTTTTGGCTTCCCATGAGTAGCCAGCCAGCCATCATTATCATCATTATCAAGTAGAACTTCACCTCCAGCAGCTTCATATTCTTCTTCAACAGAAGCAGCTCTTCGAAGGCAGGGAACTAAAAAGAACATTCATAAATTTGTCATGAACATTTGTGGTCTTGGAGAATCTTTCATTTAGCCAAACAAAGAAAATATTAGATGTCTAAAAACACTTATTTAAAATGGGCATTATGTACAGGCCAGTGGTTTTGCGTGACTAAATCTTGCATCTCTCTTAGTATTCAAAATATATAGAATACAAGATTTTCATTTTCCTCCAGAATCCTTTTTCTTGAAAGAATGAGAACAGCTACAAATCCTACTAATTACAGTACAATAACAATCATAACAATGCAACATGACAGCAATTGGTACAAACAACAACATGGTAGAAGATGGCGCCACTTACCATTCCGAGTGATCAAGAACTGTTTTTCTGGAGGCAAATACGATTTCCTTTTGTTTGGTTCGCCTGATTCCCTATTGATGACCAAGTACAAAGAAGAACAGAAATTAATCATAAATTCCTGTAAGCTTAACTGAGGGTTCTTAGAAAAATTGCACGAAAACAAAGGGCATGTTCTTAGATGTGCAAAATGAAAGCTGAAAACCAAGTTGATAATCCTATAGCATCCATCCAGGTGCAATTATTTCCAATTAAGGAAAAAATTCATGCTGTTAGCAGAAGAAAAGGGAGATTCATTGACGCCAGAGCTTAGAATACAGCAGCTGACATATACAAAACAGTCCGCAGCTCACAAGCTACCAAATGCGTATCCATTTCCACCAGCAGTATTATCATATTTCAGCAGATTCGACACCAAAATCTCACCGTAACCAATTAACATCCATATACGGAAACAAATGCCTTTCCATGCAAAATTCCTCAACTTCGCAATCCAGCTCAGAAAAACCAAAATTAGGCAACAATTTAAACAAAAAATATACATATAAAAGATAGAATCTGACACAGGAGGAGGATTGACTAAATTGAAACATATAGAACACTAGGTAAATTACCAGGACCAGGTAGGGCATTTAGAGACGAGATTATCACCGGCAAGAATGAATTCGCTAACGCTAAGAACGCCTTTTTCTTTGAAGGCAGACACAGTTCGCGGCCCTGTGATTCTCTCTACAGTGCCTTTGAATGCTTCGTGAATTCTCTGAGACAAGACCATATCCGGATTACTTTTAGATCCAATAACAATTGAGTTCAGGCAAACCCTAGAAATTGAAGAGAGGGGAAGGGCGGGTCCGTCAAGTTAGCTTTGCAGGGGCAGTGAGTTTCCTGTTCTTGTATTTTTATTTATTTTATAATTTTGGATCTAGAATAAAAATATAATTTATTTTATTTTACAATTGGATCTTTTCGGGCCGCATTCGCTTGGGCCGATTTAAACAGTGCGAAGTGAGACGATAAAATGCAATTAGTTTGATTTTTAATTTTTATTTTTTTAATGAATAGGGCGCAAGTAAACCAATTTTCTTCTTAAAATTAACTTATTTTCTCTCTCTCTCTCTTTTTTCATTTTTCGTTTTACTTTCAGAAAAATCTTGCCGAGTTTGTACTCGTGTCAGAGATGGGCATCGACCGGACTTTTATTGGGCCGAGTTTTAATAAGGTTTATTTGATTTTTTTCATCATTTTACAAGGAATTAGCAACTAACTTTATAAATATTTTATAAATTTAAAGAGAGATAATTTATTGCAATAATTGGAGAGAAAATTCTCCACCATTTTATAAGGAAAAAAAATCTTTCATCCATACATAAACATGATTAAATATTTTCTATCATCACATATTTATTTGATTGTGACTAAATATTTTTTATTCTCGTAAATTTATTTAATTTTAAAGAAATTAAATCTAGTCACAAAAAATATTTAAGTGCAAGAAATTTATGTATCATTAATAATTATTTTTTATTAATTTTTTTCTATAAAAAAATAAAAAATCTTTTATCTCCATATATAATTAAAAAATAGTTTCAATTAATCAGACACCATAGTTGCTTGATTTGTTATTATGTAATTCCTTCTTTCGTTTTATGTAGAGCAGTTAATTTCGAAGTATTATCCTACTCTTCATGACATTAAATATGGCTTCTGCTAGTTACTAAATATGAATATATAAGTAAAAATTCTTAGGTCCCATAATTTTTACTTTTCTTTCTTTAATATTTTATTATTATTAGATAGGTTTATGTATAACAATGTTGTGATAAATGCATAACATTAAGCCGCTTTTCATTATGCCCGTGAAGGATTCTTCAAAGTGGCAGAGTTGAGGTCTGTTGTAATTGATTATAATCTTGCAATTATGCTAGGCTACAAACTAATAATCAGCCGCCACTAAATTTTTAATGCATTGCTAAAGAATCAACCACGTACTTAGTGATTGGACTTGTAATAGTCCGAAGGGGGAGAAAAGTAATTCCACTATGCAGTGAAATAGAATAATTCCTTGTATATATATAATATATATAAAAAAAAAAGAGAATAATGTATACTCCCTGTATGTTATGCATACATCCTATTTGTCCCTTTTTCTTTTTGCCACGTCAATTAACGGGGGCAAATAATCAACCCACAATAGTATAAAGACCATCTTAGGTATACATATCCCACTCGAGTTTAGTTTCATGTATGGCAAAAAGAGAATTTTTCAGATAATTAATACTGTTTAATCCCGTCTGAATTTATCAGTCAATTAAGGCGGGTCTAGAAGTAGCAAGAGCCAGCCACGTCCTCACTCCCATTGTCAAACACGAGGATGTGGAAGAGTTGGAGCAGCAATCCTGTTGCTTCTGTTCGCAGGATCTCGTCAATTCCTTTCCTTGATCACATTCCTGCCATTGGATCATCTCTTTCTTTGCAGGTCCCCACTGTTCAAGGAACAGGCATAGCATGAAATTGGTTATATATACTTGAATTTTATCTTATCTAGGTTAAGTATCATGAAAGTGGAAACAAATTAAGCTGAGATTTTTACATTACATCCACATGGAAAAGCACTGTTGTTGGTCACAGAATGATGTGTTCGTCTCTGATATGTGACAGGATAGCAAGAGCTCTGACCATGAGACTGAGGCACATTTTCATTTTGATTGCTAGGAAACTCATTGAGGTTGATCATGGAGGTTTTTGTTGCGGGTGCGGTGCGAGTTGGAGAAGTGGCAGCTGTAGAGAGAGCAATGGTAGCAGCCCTTTTTTCAGCTAATGGTCTCACTGGGGAGGTGGGTAGGGGACCATGTGAAGGAGAAGCTGGAATGAGGTGGGGCTCTGTTGCTGATGTGGAGGAGACAGAGGGCGGTGTAGGGACTGAAAACAAATCTTCGAATTGGACCACCACCTGAGGGCCTGAGATGGCCCTGTTTGGCCACAAGAAAGTCCCCTGGGGTTTGCATAACCTGAACCCACTCTTCAGCCTTCGTATTTTTGCAGATTTGTCCTCTGTTAGTGTTAGTGTTGTTGTTGGTGCCTGCTCTTTGTCTCCTTCTGACATCTCTGCTTTTTTCTTTTGCTCCGCTGTTTCTTCTCTCTCTATTTCTGTGCCTGCTTTGGGTGCTGATTCTGGTAATGCCATTAATGCGATTCTTTGATCAAATGGTTCGGTCTTGTTTGCTTCTTCCACGGTTGTTTTTAATTTCTCCATTTCTTCCTACAATATTTTATTCAAATAATTCAGTTAATGGAAAATTCTTCGTAAACAATGTCATTAATAATCAAGACCGCTGTTGCAAGCAAGTGATAATATTCAAGCATTTATTTATGGATCTAATTACGACACTTCCAAGCCTAGGAATTGAACATTACAGATGGTAATGATCCATCCACTTCTTTGTCAAGCACATATATACCAACTACAATCCACCATTTTTGATATTGAAATAAGGAGCCATTTATGAATTTTCTGAAAATGTAATCTACATTTGTTTTTTATGCAGGGGAGAAGTATTAGGTCTAAGATGTGGATCTATTGAATTGAATGGTATCAACATGTCACTTTTATTGACATATTATTATTATAGTGAGTTAGTGATCCCATTGAATATCTATAAAAGATGGAGAATTTGACGCTCATGTTGATCATACCTCCATACCACACAAATATTCTGAAATATCCATAAGTTGTTCTTCAATCTTAGTCCTCTTGTTCATCAAATCAATATACATTTCCTACAAAAAAATTGAAAGAAAACATAAAAATTAATAAAGTAATGAACTTGGATGGGCGAAAACAAATGTCCAACACTCAGATTTACCTTCAGTGGAGTTACTATGTTGTCATGCTCTATGTTGAAACTAGTAACAGAAGAAATTGGTGTGGTTACAGCAGCTTGTTCTTCGTCATGCTTCTTGGACACCAGCAACTCCAGTTGCCTGCTCACCAATCAATACATCAACAAGACGAGATGCTCAATTATATCATAAAAATGAAAACTTAACTTAATTAATAGGAGCATAAACAAAGAGAAGGATAACTACATTTCAAATTTAGAAATCTGCTCCTTGACATTCTTGATTTCCTGCGCACAAATGGGATCCTGGGTAGGATTATCACCAGGACGCCAACCAGGCGGTGGAGTCCAGTAAGGATCCTGAACCCCAGCGTCTCTTCTTATATCAACCAAATCAGCTTTCTCAAGCCAATACTCCATTGCTCCTTCTGCATTATGTCTCCTCCTAAACCTTTCTTCACCACCTGGTGCCACTTTCCCTGCCATGTGCTTCAACAAATGATCTAACAGACCAGTATCCCCTATCAGCTTCCTCGCCTGAGCTCTCAGTTCGGGCCTGAGAATTGGTCTCCCAAACACAGCACCTTGTTCTTTCATTATCCTCAACATGTTCTCCTCAGCCAATTTATACCTTCAATTCATATACGCAAAATCACAGTCGTTTAATTAACAAATTCGAGGCAAAAAATAAGAAAAGGATTAAGAGATTAATTAATTAGTGGTTGTCACCTCTCAGCAGACCATCTATCGATGGAGTTCTTAAGCACTTTGTTCTTCTTATGCTTGTAAACTACAATTTGATGCTTTGGCCTTTTCTTCTTCGGGGTCTCCCTGCTAGGTCGCTGCAGTTGCTTTCTCTTACTATTGTTTCTAGTTTCTCTAGCTTTAATCTCCTTCATATCAAATTCTTTCTCCTCCTCATCAATTCCTTCACTGTCGTTTTCTTCTTCATCTTCCTCCTCCTCTTCTTTACCCACTGTAACATTACAAATCGATTTTCCCTTGTCTTCTATGTGCGTAGCTAAGTACCTGACCTGGCGGCGCTGGCCCCACGTAACCATCCCGGTATCTTTGAGCTCAGACCAGAGAGAACCTTTCTTCGAAACAACATTACAACTCCTCCTAGCCCTGGAGTTCGAGAGGTCCAGAGCTGAAACCGAAGAAACCGCCCAGAAACGCCACGACCTTTTATTCTCAGTAATTTCGTGGTGAGGGATTCTCCGGTAAAGAGCTTCCGCAGCAGTTTCCGATCCCATAATGTACTTCTCGTCCAGTGATGGAAGCTTCTTCAAATCCGGTTTAGTACAGTTATTCTCATTGAAGTATGCCCTAAGAGAGCAAATGCTTGGAAATCTCAGCGAAACTCTATTCCTCGTCTTCTCATTAACCTAAATTTAAGTAGAAAACATCAAATCTCAACGATCACACACAAGAGAAAACATTTAAAAGAAAATAGGAAGCGAAGTAAAAATTACCATGACAAGGCGGATTGAGTTGAGTTGATCAGGAGACTTTGGAGCAAGCT
The DNA here is from genome assembly GCA_037975025.1 of Excoecaria agallocha. Taxonomy (NCBI): domain Eukaryota; kingdom Viridiplantae; phylum Streptophyta; class Magnoliopsida; order Malpighiales; family Euphorbiaceae; genus Excoecaria; species Excoecaria agallocha. Next base: position 36,011,309 of record CM075809.1, read on the forward strand.
TAGAATGATCGATTTCGTAAAAGGAACCGACACTAATATGTTCAGCAGGATCATCAACCGCAGAAGTAGGAGTCTGAGCTTGAAGAAGAGACATTTAAGTGAAAGATGACAAAAATGAAGATAAACTGATACAAAAAATATCAGCGAATGAGAGAAAAAGGAAAAGAAAACAAATGGCGGTGAAGAAGAAAATGGCAGAAATTGTCCGCTCTTAAAACTAAAAGTACGATTTTTCGCGGCCTACTCGGAGCTTTGTTTCCCATCATTTCCTTCCTTCATCACCATGCAATATCCATAGCGCCAGAAACAAAAACCGCGAATCCGAAAATACCCTTCTCGGTTTATGCGTGTTTGTATCAGGGCACACGCGGATTCTCATCACCATTCTAGTAATTTGGCATATAATACAAGGTTGCAGAGAGAATATACGGGTGGGGCATAGCGTATCATGATCATGCGGGTTTTTATGTAATCATTACAAATTTTAGGAGGTTTTGGTGCCAATATGCTGAGACGTGTGAGGTTCACGGTGGATTGTGATGCGCGTGAAAGAAACGACGGCGCATTCAGTTATTTGAATAATGGCGCGTGGTGAGAGAGAGCTTGTGGGTGAGTTTGAGGAGTAACTGAAAATTGGAATGGTTAGTAGGGGCAACAGGGAGCAGAGATACAGTGTCCGAGCATGAAAATGGCACCAGCTTGTATGTTTCCAACAGAAATTCAAAATAATCCTTTCTGAATTTGTCGATTGTTTATTTAAATATCTGTAAATTGAGCTTAATGGTTTTACAGATTAAATTTTTTAGCAGGCCTTTAGATTTTTTACCTAACCTCAATTTAATGTGTTATTATATATTTTTTTGTCAAATTTAAATTGATTAACGTTTTAGTTTGGAAAAAAAATAAAAGAAAGTTGGAGGAGTGAAAGTGAAGTTTTGTAGTATTAATTATACTTTGAGTGCATGGAGAATAGTTTCATTTGGAAAACGAAAAGGTTGGCAGTTTGAAAAGGCAACGTCAGATTAATTTGGTTGCATCAGAACCTAACGAGAACGAAACGCTCATTTTTATTATGATTTTGCTCTATCTAACAACTAAGGAGAAGGGATTACATCAGTTTCTCACTTTTCTCTCAAATAAAATAACTTTTCTCTCAACTAAGGAGAAGGGTATAAATTAGGGCCTCACATTCTCTCTATAACCTCTAATTTAAATATCAAAGTGCTAACTAAATGCATGTTGGGAGATAGCCTTTTCTTATTTTGTAGATTGGCTTGGCACGTCCAACAAATCGGGCTTAATTGACCTCCAAATCATCTTCCTCTCCTCATAAGTTTTAATAATTCATTACTTATCACTTCCTATTACATGGAAATAAAATCTTCATTTTTGGGCGACATAATATAAAAAAAAAAGTATTAATTTAATGAGGAGACTTAAGAGTAAAACTATCCCGCATTCTATATATCTTTATTTGTTTTATCATTAAAAAAAAAAAGTAAAATTGCCCTCATTTTTGTGAAAGATTAAATTTTTAGTTAAATTAGTACATACTTCTAAATTTTTATCTATTCTCCAATCATTCAATTCCTTTAGTTTCTAATTTTCATATATCTTTTCAAAAATTTCTAATTTTACTGAAATTTTTTTTATTACGATCATACTGTGAACTAAGTAGAAAACATTATGAAAAAAGAATAAATTTTACCCTAGTTTACAAGCAACTGGCTCAAAACATTATCGGTAATAGGATAAAAAATTACTTATATTCACAAAGTAAAGGGACGGAAGAAATAAGAGAAAATTACCCCAATTGCCAACTTTTTTTTCCTTTTGTCAAAAAATACAACCCCATTCCATTTTTTTCATAAATCTCACTTTTTAAATTCTGGTTTTCATAAATAAAACTTTTTTTCCCTAAATAACTTTCCCGCTTTTTCAACCTTTCATTTCTTTTTCCGGCTTTATTTCGCCAATGACTCTTAAACTTTGTCGCCAAAGAGAAGCAATTATCCTCGGATCTTTGTTTTTCTGCCTTTTCTCCTTAACCAAACTGCATGAGTTCTCATGATTTCCTTCTTTTTTCTTCAGCAACAATGTTCGGTGCATTAGCATATGCACTTGCTACTTGCTTCTTTTTTCTCAACTAGAAAAAGCACTTTCCCCAAATCAACTCCACCTAAAACGGAGTCGCTGCGAAAAATGCTCTTCTCAGATCCCCTTTAATCCCTCCAAACGAAAACAGTTACTGAATTGTCTTAATAAGTTGGTTAATTTCTGCTACTTACTGCTAATTGCTCTAAGCTTCAAAATTTTCATTGCTCATGAGAGGTTTTAATGTTTAATCTGTTGCGGTTTGAAGAGCCTTTTGGCTTTGCTTTCTTCTAAATTGTGGTTTTATTGCAGATATTTGTCATGGGACGATTATTTTATGTCTATTGCGTTTTTATCAGCTGAACGATCCAAAGATCCAAACAGGCAGGTAATGTTCTGTCTCCTTTAGAGTTTTTAGGATATTTTATAAGAGTGGTTAAGTAGGTTATTCTGAATAAAATCAGACATTAGTCTGTTTAGATGTTCAATTAGCTGACACTTTGTTATTTATTTCTTGAAATGTTTCATTGGGCAGGTGGGTTCATGCTTGGTTAGTCAAAATGGCGTTATTCTTGGTAAGATAATTTTGGGTTTCAGATTTGGTCAAATTATGATTCCTGGTGTTATTTATGAAAGATAAAAGAAGTATTTTTGTTTAATTAGGGCAATGCTATTTTTACTGAGAAATTTTCTGAATTAATGGTTTGTTTAATTAACAGTTGTGTTCTTAGGCTTGGTTGTTAAATCAGCTCTTTAAACTATGGATTTAAGAATCTGACTTTGAAGGCAAGACGAGGGTCTACTAGCAGATTCATTCCAGCCTTGATTTCTACTATGTTATACGATAAAGAATCATTTCATTCAAGTTTTAATTATGCTACTTGCTTCTTCATGCATTGGAGCATCTACTTTGATTGAATACATTAAAGAATTTTGATTTCTTCTGTACAAACCATACCCTAGGTTTGCAACTTCATCTGATCAATGCTGTTAAAACCGTAAAGGCAAACGGGTTATGGTTCGACTGGTTCAATTGCGTTGGATTGATTTTTTTTTTTTATAATACTGTAACTTATAATTAATAACATATCTGTTATTGAACTTGGTATTTTTAGTTGGAATTTCTTTTTTTTTCTGGGTAGTTTTGTAAAACTCCCAAAAAAATATAATTGTGAAACTCAAGCTCTTACTTAAAAACTAAAACAGAGCAAATGTCAATTCCCTTTAAAGCCAATCTCCATTTGGAGAATCATGATGGGGATCAACTTCACAAAATTAGACCTAACTTCTTATTAATTAAGAAAAAAAAAAACAAAATAAATTGAATCCTTCTGTAGGTTTATGGAGTAAAAGATACCTTAAAGCCTTTTTACATCACTCTCAAACCAAGCAATCCAGAATGCAAACCTTTTACATTTCACACGATGCCTTATTTTCCCCAAATTTATAAATCCAGGCAACATAGCAAGTCAACCAACCATTTGTCCCACAGCTCCACTTTTCGAAAAATGGAAAAACCATTTTGCCTCATGGTATCAATACAACAGAACCAGAAGTTTTTCGGTTTTCTAGGTCTGCATGTGCTTGTGCTGCCTGAGACAAAGGATATGTGTGGTTTACTCTAACTTTCAGGACACCTGATGCAATGTTGGCAAAGACCTCTCCAGCAGTTTCAAGTAACTCATCTCGATTTTCAGTATATTGCATAAGGGAAGGCCTTGTCAAGAACAGTGATTTTGGTGCAAGCGCCGATAATGGAACAGGATCTGCCATTCCTGATGACTGCCCAAAACACACCATGTACCCCCAAGTCCTCAAGCATGCCAAAGATCCCTAAATATCACAGCATGCCCCATTAGGAGTCCTAACCAAAAAATTTAAGAGAAGCCAACTACAACTTGGTCTGAATAAGTAATGCCTTATTACTGGATATTGTAATATTTTCAATGAATGCCAAATAAAAAATGTGATTGGGACAATATTATGTTCAAGATTATGTGAAACTTTGCAGAATAACTACACCATTACCAAGTTGGGATGATACTCTCAACCATTTGCTGGTGAAACGTTATGGGGAAAAAAAATTATCAGATCATGATATAACAAGCTCAGAGAAGTAAATATGCATCAGCAATCACAAATGACAATACGGAATACCTGAAAGGTGTCTTTTCCCACTGAATCATACACTACATTGACACCACTGCCAGATGTGATCTCATTCACTCGAGCAAAAAAATCTTCTTCTTTATAATTTATTACATAGCGACACCCATCCTCCTTGGCCTGTGCTGCCTTCTCATTGGTTGAGACAGTGCCAATAACAGTGGCACCAAGGGCGTTTGCCCATTGGCATAATAGAGACCCAACTCCACCAGCTGCTGCATGAACAAGGATAGTATGCCCAGGTTCAACCTGTAATAAAGAAAGAACTTGGTCAAATATTTCATCAGAAGAGAACAATTGGTTAAATGTTTCACTGGTGCAAATGATTATTTGCAAATTATGTTGCTCAGTCTACAAAGTGCCTTATAAAAAAGAAAGTCCACGTATACAAAACTCAGTACGTGTTTTCGGCATTAATTTCATGTTTTCAAATTCAAAATGACTTTCGAACTGTTAACTAATATGAGTTGCTAAGATTCCTAAAAGTCTATGCAGCCGGAGATACTTACTTTGAAGCAATGGCGGAGCAGAAACTGAGCAGTCATTCCCTTGAGAAATACAGACGCTGCAATAATAGGACCAATTGAGGAAGGAACAGACACAACCTTGTTTGCAGGAAGAATCTGCTCTTCAGCATATGCACCCATAGGAGTGCCAGCATAGGCAACAACATCTCCAACTTCCCTACCAGTAAGTCCAGGTCCCACTGCTACCACCTCTCCAACTGCCTCCACACCTACAGAAGAGAATGACTTTCACCAACCTTTCCAATGCTTTAATAAGCCAACATGAAGAGGTGCAATAGAAAAATACATGCATATGATGTCTATAACAGATCACTAAAAGATACTTCAAGACAATTTGAAATGATAAGTTCCTAGGGTTCACATGTCTATCTTTATTTTTTTCCAAACACTGATCTCTTTACTGATTCTTTATGAATTATATTATTCTAAAAAAAATGTATATGAGCATAAACTTTTCATCTCCATGTATGAAATTTTAATTTGAATAAAGAACATTCCCAGAATCCATAGTTCCAATGGAACCTAGTGGCATGCACAAGTTGCTCTTGCCTTCATAACAAGTTAGCTTTAATCCTTAAGATGGCAATACAAAAGAAAAAGCTACATGATATTTCATCTCCACCTAATATTACATGTTATTGCCTATTCAAGTATCACTAGCAAAAACCATGATATTATTTGCACGCTCTTCTATCTTGAGAACAGCTATACATCAGTCTTAGAGGTGTTCTGCTTAAAATTTTCACCTACTTGTGGTTTCTTTTTCTTTCCTTTTATGTGTAGAAGACCTCTTTCTAATTCACCACGTTCCATTTGAATCAACAAAATAACACATGTTGCAACTACTTCAAAACGAAGACAAATTACAAATGCTTTTTTTTTTTCATTTTTAAATTCGCACCAGTGCATAACTATGAGCACCAAACCTACAACTACAAAGACAGAGCTTTCTCTTCTGCATCTAGGCAGTGGCTCCTTTATTTGATTACTACAGAGATCAAAACTGGATGAATGGCTTTTTAAGGCAGGTTATTTTCCATGCAATGAAATAGGCCATGGAACAGTCAATAAAGAAGACAGATTCATTTTGCTACGTAATGCTCAAATGGACCCCAAACCTGCTAGAATCAAGGGTACACAACAATTCATGCCTTCGTTCCACTTTCTGGGCAAACTTAAACCATTGAAGAAAATGGAAACGTTTTTCATTTTTCTTAGCATTTGAATGCAAATTAGACTCCACATGACAAGCATGTAAGTAAATTATTGTGATCAATTAAATGGAAATTTCCATCAACTAATATAGTGAGAAAAAAACAGAACCTGGTGTATAGGGCATTGAGGAAGGCTTATAAACTCCTTTCCTGAAGTATGTATCAATGAAGTTAAGCCCAATTGCTTTGTTTTTCACACGTATCTCCCCTTCACCTGGTTCTCCTATCTCCACATCCTCCCATTTCAGGACCTAGAGTATAAGAAGGGCATGAATAATTCAAGTATATGAATAGCATCATAAGCCAGACGAGAATTCTAAAACTCGATAATAAATATACAGAAACCAAAAGTTGCAGCATTGAACTGATGATGTAGGTGAAGGCATCCTAAATCAATTAAAATTAATTACAAAACACAGCAAACTGAAAATGATGTTGGCCCATATGATCAATACATTCCTGATAGAAGCACAACAGCAACCAAACGTAATTTCATAGTATGAAGAAAAAAATAAAAACAGAAAAAGAAACCAATTACTTAGCAACAAATAGAAAACCCAGAAAACTAGAAAGTAAACATAAAAAAAAATCATCAGATAAAGATCAAAGAGTATGATGGAGACAAAGATGAGATATATACCTCAGGTCCACCGAGTTGATAAACCCTAATTGCTTTGACCATTTTTGCGGGTGTTGCAGCTGCAAGTGCTCTCACAGCAAATTTTCTTTGAGAAGTAAGTGAAGATGGTGATGGAAGAAGCAGTGATTTAGGAAACAAAAGCGAGCACATTTACTATGGCTTGCCCCTGCTGAATTGACAAACTTGGTTTTTTGTTTGTATTTTTTCTGGTCTACACTGATCGTACAGAATCCAAGGGAATGGGCTTCAGGATTTGGGCCCTTTTCTCAAGGGAGTTTCACAAATATACTAAAAAAAAAATTCTACTCAAAAATACTTTTTTTTATTATAAATTAATTAAAAAAAGACAAAAATAGTAGAATATATAATTTTTTATTATTGATTATATATACTAAATAATCACAATAGGGTATTTATAGGCACAAAATAGAAGAGATAGATTTCTACTAGAATAAGGAGAATGATGAGTTTGATAGTCATTCAAATATCTCATAATTATCACAACACTTCCTCTTGAATGACTATGCACTATGAATATGCCTCATTAAAATCTTGCTAAGAAAAATTCAGTGGGATAAAAACTTAGCGAAGGAAAAAGAGTACAATATTCATACGTGATTCCCCTAAAAAATGAATCAAACTAAATCTTTTAATTGGCGCATTTCAATATTGTACACATATTTTTTGAAAATTGAACTTGGTAGGGCATTTGTGAATAAATCTGCTGGATTATCACTTGAGCGAACTCTGCAAACATCTATCTGTCCTTCTTTCATAAGTTCATGAGTATAGAAGAATTTTGGTGAGATATGTTTTGTTCTATCTCCTTTGATATAGCCACCTTTGAGTTGTGAAATACATGCTGCATTATCCTCATACAATTTTGTTGGTTTTTTCTCCACTACCAACCCGCTTGTTCCCTTAATATGTTGAGCCATGGTTCTCAACCACACACATTCACGACTTACTTCATGGATAGCTAATATTTTTGAATAATTTGAGGATGTGACGGTGATTATTTGCTTAACAGATCGCCAAGAAATAGCAGTGTCACCATATGTGAAGACATAACCTGTTTGTGATCAAGCTTTATGAGGATCTGATAGATATCCAGCATCAACATACCCTGTCAATTATGATTTTACTCCTTTTGGAAAAAATAAATCCATGTCAGAAGTACCACGAAGATAATATATAACATATTTTATACCATTCCAGTGCTTTCGAGTTGGTGCAGAACTAAATCTTGCTAGCAAATTAACTGTAAAAATTATATCTAGTCTAGTGCTATTTGCAAGATATAAAAGTGCACCTATTGCACTAAGATATGGTACTTCAGGACAAAAAATCTCTTCGTTATCTTTTTATGGGCGAAAAGGATATTTCTTGACATCAAGAGAGCGAACAACCATTGAAATGCTCAATGAATAAGACTTATCCATATAAAATTATTTCAAGATTTTCTCTATATAAGGTGACTGATGTACAAAAATTCCTTTTGGCAAATATTCAACTTGAAACCTAAGATAAAATTTTATTTTTTCAAGATCTTTCATTTCAAATTCCTTTTTCAAATATTCTGCAGTAATAGAGATCTCTTCTGGAATCCCCATTATGTTTAAGTCATCAACATAAACTGCAACTATAGCAAATCCTAAATTTATCTTCTTGATAAAAACACATAGACAAATTGAATTATTCTCATACCCATTTTTCACTAGCTAATCACTTAGACGATTGTACCACATGCGTCCAGATTGCTTTAATCCATATAAAGATCTTTGGAGTTTAATCGAGTACATTTGTCGAGGTTTTGAATTATATGCTTCAGGCATCTTAAATCCTTAAGGAATTTTCATATATATGTCATTATCTAACGATCCATATAAATAAGCTGTCACCACATCTATTAGATGTATATCAAGCCCTTCAGATGCATCCAAACCAATCAAAAATCTAAACGTAATTGCATCCATGACTGGAGAATACGTTTCTTTATAATCTATACCAGGTATTTGTGAGAAACCTTGTGCAACAAGTCGTGCTTTGTGTCTCACAATTTCATTTAACTCATTTATTTTACGTACAAAGACCCATTTATATCCAACTAGTTTGACATCTTCTGGTATCAGGACTACTGGTCCAAATATTTTATGCTTAGCTAATGAATCTAGCTCAGCTTGAATTGCTTCTTTCCATTTGAGCCAATCACTTCGATGTCAACATTCTTCTACAGTTTGAGGCTCATGTTCACTATCATTAATTATTTCATAAGCAACTGCATATGCAAACACATTATCAATAACTATGTCTTCTCTATCCCACATATTTCTAGATTTTAATGAGATCTCATAATTTTTCGGTACCGAAACTACTTCTGGGGTTGCTTCTCTGGAAATATGAAGTTGTTGATATGTGTTATTTTTAACCCCTTCTTGAGCATCATTTTGAATATTTTTCAATTTCCTTTTCTTTCGAGGAATAATATCTTTTGCACCAATAGGTCTACCACGCTTCTAGCTTATGTTAGATTCATTGGCTACTGTACCTACCAGTAATCCTTCAGGGATAATCAATCTTGCAGGTACATTGGCAGCCGGAACATGAGATTTAGTGACCTTTTGGGTGTCTGTGAAGATATCTGGTAATTGATTTGCAGCATTCTGCAAATTTATTATTCTTTGAACTTCAAGTTCACATTATTTTGTGCGTGTATCATAACTGGACAAGGTTGGAGTATTCCAACTAATTTCTTGTGCTTTTGGCAATTTAATTTTATCTTCCCCTAACTGAGGAAAAACTGATTCATCAAATTGATAATCTAAAAATCTTGCTCTAAAAAGGTCACCAGTTAAAGGTTTAAGATATCTGATAATAGAAGGGGAATCAAAACCTACATAGATACCTAAATGTTGTTGAGGGCCCGTTTTAGTTCGTTGAGGGGGAGCAATGGGAACATATACAGCACAACCAAAAGTTCTAAGATGAGATGTTAGGTTGTTGATCAAAAACAAGTTGTAAAGGTGAAAACTTATTGTATGCAGATGGTCAAAGACGAACTAAAGATGCAGCATGAGTTATAGCATATCCCCAAGTAGATGCAGGAAGTTTTGATTTCATGAGTATGGTCTAACAATTAATTGTAAACGTTTAATGAAAGATTCAGCTAAACTATTTTGAGTATGAACATGTGCAACAGAATGCTCGACACTAATCCCAATTGACATGCAAAATTCATAAAATGCTTTTGAAGTAAATTCACCTGCATTATCTAAATGAACTGTTTTAATGGGATGATAAAAAAAATTTGACCTAAGCTTTATAATTTGAGCTAGAAATTTAGCAAAAGCAACATTACGGGATGATAGTAAACATACATGAGACCATCTAGTTGACGCATTAATTAAAATTATAAAATAACAAAATGGTCCACCAGATGGATGAATTGGTCCACAAATATCTCCTTGTATCTTTTCTAAAAAATAGGGGACTCCAAAGGTAATTTAGATAGTAAAGGTTTCACAATCAATTTACCTTGTAAACAAGAACTACAAGAAAAATCATTAGATAAAAGAATTTTCTGATCCTTTAATCTATGTCCATTTGTATTTTCGATAATACGTTGCATCATGGCTGAACCGAGATGACCAAGGCGATCATGCCAAAGTATGAACATTTTAGGGTCTGAGCACTTCCGGTTCATATAATTTGATTCAACCATTTTTATTTTCGTGAAATATAATCCTGTTGAGAAACTTGAAAGTTTCTCCAATATGAACTTCTGGTTCAATTTTATGGATGTAATATATAGATATTCAATATTTTCATCATTTGTCGTTTCAATATGATATTCATTACGACGTATATTTTTAAAATTTAGTAGATTTCTTCCGGATCTACTTGAATACAACGCATCATCAATATATAATTTTGTTCCATTTGGAAGCATAATTTAGACTCTTCTAGATTCTTCAATTATATTTGCAGGACCAAAAATCGTATTAACATTAATTTCAGCTAATGTTAATTGTATAAAATATTTTTTGAGAATAAATAGATTATGAGAATTTTTTAAGTAAAATTAAAGAAACTTCTGATTCTCTAATAAACATATGAATTCTCAATAATTTATGTATTATAATCGATCCGGAATGGTCAAACCGATCAAGCCAAGTAATCAATTGTTAATTAGTAAACTTCAGGCTTACTATTTTTATTATATCAATATTTATATCAATTGATAAAATTCAAGTTTCTTAATATCAATAGCAAATAATTAGCAAACGTCAGGTTTACTAATATTTGTGACATACAGTCAATAAACTATATGTTTATTAGTATTTTTTATCAATTTTCAAGTTTACTATAATCAATAAACTTCGAGTTTACCAATATTAGTATCGATTAATTAACAAACTTCTGGTTTATTGATATTTGAATAATTAGTCAACTACATGTTACTAATACTTGCATAACAATTAGTAAACTTTATGTTTACTAATATTGTGACAAATAATAAAATAAATATTTATTAGTATTTATATTAATTTTTTTAAGTTTACTATAATCAATAAACTTCAGGTTTACTGATATTAGCATTAATTAATCAATAAACTTCATGTTTACTAATATTTATATAATTGATAAATAATAGGTTATTAATATTTGTTAGTAAACTTCAGGTTACTAAAATTTGTATTTATTAGCAAACTTCGAGTTTACTAATATTTCTATCAAAATCAAATTATCTGAAAAAATATATTACTAATCTTATACAAAGTAGATCTCAAGTATTTATCTTTCAGTCTTAAAATAATATTCATTTCAGCGAATATTTTTTGAAAATATATGTCTGCGGGACATATTTGAGAAATAATATATTTCCTAATAAATTGTATGCAAATAATTGCATTATAACTCTTCAGGAGCCTTCAAATAATTGTATTACACATAACAACAATATACATATAGAAAATTGAAAACCAAATATGACTTTACATAAAATATATTCATCATTATAATATAATGATTAAAATATAATTAAGCAAGGATCAAATTGCAATTATGCAAAATAAATCACTAAAATCAAGTTAATGTCCTTGATAATAGAAAATGTTATTCTCAGTTCTTAATATTTTCGTATATTGAAGTTCTTAAAATTATTTATTGTAGGGTAGAATTATCGATCCTTAATCAATCTCATTAACTCATGAAAATTAAAATAATTCAAAATTTATGAATTAAATCTACTTACCGTTTAATTTTGTAAATTATAATTCTTGATTCCTTCGAGCCGGGTTGTCATAAACCACCGACTTCCAATGATCAATAGAAACTATCGTACTGATAACGTGTTATAAACTAATTAAAAGAAAGACAGAAATAATAGAATAGAGAATTTTCTATTATTGATTGTGTATACTAAATAACCACAATAAGGTATTTATAGGCACAAAATAGAAGAGATAGACTTCTACTAGAATAAGGAGAATGATGAGTTTGATAGTCATCCAAATATCTCATAATTATCACAATATTTTTTAAATTTTTATTTTTAAAATTATCCCTTTTTAATTTAACTCAAACTCCCATTTCTTCTTTCACTCTTCCTTCTTTCTCTTTTTCTCCTTCTGTTTTTCCTAATAAGGTATTCCAGCAATTTGCTAATTCCTTCTTCAGTCTGTAATGATAATGAAAGGTTTGATGTACTCATGTATTTCTGATTTTCCTTATTAAAGATTAAAAAAATATTTCTGGGTATCATTTTTATACGACTATTGTGCATGGGCACACATAAATTAGAAGTATCCATAAATTCAAGTGGGTTTATGTCAGAACAAAGTGGCTAAGGACCTTTCTTGATTCTTTTACACTGAGAATTTGTTGATCTATCAGGAAGTGCAAGAAAATTTCTGAATTCTTTTACTGCTTCTTGAGTTATGAAGCCGAGTTCTTGAATGCTCCTTTTCTGATTTTTCTCAGAAATAGAGTTGAATAAATGATGAGCTTGCCTGAAACTGGTCTATGCAGCTTCATGAATTTTAGAATCCCATCTTGAACTCATTGAAACAGACACCTGGAGCCACTTTTAGGGTCATTTCTGCTACAAAGTTAGGGCTGATCATATACTTATACACTATTCTCAAGTTGCAGTAATCTATTAATTATCTATATTAATAAAAATGACTTAAAGCTTTTCTTCTAAAATAAATCCAAACCTCATCAACTATAAAATTTAATTTTAAGATTCAAAGATTTAGGTGAAAAGACAAGGCTGCATGTGGCTTCATCTCCACTTGCCTCAGAATCTAATCCACTGACCAACCAAATTAATTATAAAGTATTTTTTACTCAAAAACTCGGACCTTTATTAGCATTTATCCTTTTGAGTTCATGATTTAGAAACATGCTTGTACCCTAAGGCTGGCTTTTAATGGCTTTGCCTCTACTCTTTTATTTCCATTATTTTTCTATGTAGTCCAGTACATTTACTATAGTTTAGGAGAGTGAAAATCAACAGGTTTTGAGTTCCAATCTTATCATTTTATTAATTTAATACAACTTCAGTTTTACGATGAGAATTACAAAGAAAATTTACTTGTATTATTAAGTCACTTTGGCCTCCTGATGAACAGAATTATATATTGTTAAAAACATTTCCTATGGCATTATAATTATGGAATCAATCTACATTATATAAAAATAAATAAATTACAGCTCCTAATAAGGTATTCCAGCAAAAGATATTGATTCTAATATATTGAAAGGTTTTAAATTTATACTCCTGGTCCTCATTTCCCTTAGTTAAAAAGAAAATTACAGAACATATTAAATTTTATTTGATAATTTATCACATTTATTATTATTTGTGTATGTAAAAAGAAATTACTTGGTAGACAATAAACAAATAAATGAGAAATGAAAATCATATCTTAGTAGGGCAACGGCAAACTCAAAATTTATATTCGGAGACGGCAACGGCAAAATAATAAGCGCAAGAGAACAACGGAGCAAGAGAACGATGGAGTAAGAGAACGGCAAAATAATTGATACTTGTAGAAGAGATGAAGATGTGAATGACTAATTAGGGGTTAAAATAAAGAAGGGGCATTTTTAAAAACAAAAAATTAAAAAAGCTAAATTTAAAATTTTGAAATTCAAAAATGTATTTTAAAAACTAGAGTTACCAAACCCAAGTTACAATGGGCCTAATAATAATAAAAGAGAAAATGTGAAAACCCGGCCCTGAAACACCCTGGGCCTCTCGATTGTGAATTTCTGAAGCCATCGCCCATAAAAGTTTTTAATCGTACGGTAGAGTTCGAATTAACTCTCATCATTATGTGGAGATTATTATTGTGTTATCGCCTATAATTAAAATTAAGTACAAAAAAATAATAATATTTTATCAATCCACAAAATGGCTTACATATTAATCTTTTTTGAAATTAGTTTTGGAGTTATATTCTTTGCCAGGATTCCACCCATCAGGAATGACATTGTTAGCTACAAGAACTTGTCCTGAATATCGGGACTTAAGCATAAGAGAGAATGGAGCTTTGAGGGGAGATCCAGCAGCATTGTACACCCAATTAGCACCCCATAATTGTTTCATTGGCTTCCAATCTTTCGATGATCCATCTTTCATGAATACTTTAGATACATCACCATCTCCTTCTGCGAACTCAATTATCACTGACAAATAGTATGCATTTGACCCTGGATCAACCTTGAAATCCAAGCTCTGGTGGTAGTCACATTTAACCCTGAAAATTTCAACAAATGCTTTTACTCAATTATTTTTATTAATCCAGTGTCTGTCACCTTATAATTTTATCATACTAATTATAAGAATACCTTGCCCATTGTACTTTGAGAACCCCAGCACTACGAAGTTGGTTTTCTTGGCCAGGTTTAGCCAAGGCACCAAAAGCTGTGCCGCTGAGATCAAAATGAATAGATTCAGCGGTACATGGTCCTCCTGGACAAAGATCTGTTACCACCACTCTCACTGGATTTCCTGAGCATGCAGGCTTGCTGTTGCATTTTACCTATAATTAATGTAACTTAACTATATTAATTATCATTAATCCTTACATGTTTTACTACATTCCAAGTGATTGTTTTTACCTGATAACAGGCTCCACATCCCTTGCCATCTTTATATTTTGATGGACCAATTGCAGCAATATAAGAATTGAAGGGTGGTTTTGCCACTGCAGGTCCATATCCACAAGCACCTCCTGCAATTATTATTATTAATTTTCAAATAAAAAATATATTGTAATAAATTGTATGCATGCATAATAAATAATTACCATCACTTCCAAAACCGGAAGGGCTGCCGTACCAAGTAGCTCCACCATCATGCCACTCAGGAGGACCTTTTAATTTGCCGTTTTTCTTAGAAAGAGAGGGCTCAAAAAGGCCAACAAAAAGAAGCAAAAATGAAATGGATAGTCGATGAAAAGAAGCCATGGAATGGATTTTCAAGTCTTGTAGTAACAAACAAAAATTCCTAATGGATCAAAATTTATTATTATTTTCTGTGTAAAACAACTTAAAACATGTCCCTCATTACCATCAATTGATTTTTTTTTTATTTACAAATGATGGTTATGAGGGTTTAACCTGCTCTATGACTTCCTATATCTTCATCATATATTTATAGTGAGGCTCAATAGTATATTAACTAAAAATAAACAATTTTTCTTAATCTATAGATAGTAATATATATAATTCAACATAAGCTGCCCTGAAATTTATCCGCCTTATTTGCTTCCAACCAGATTTTATAGTGTATAACTATAATTATAAATTTTAACATCGTTTGCATGTCGTTTTCAGTATATAATTTGAAAAATAAAAGGCAAATATTTCTTATAAATAGATCATGAAAAGAAAAAAATAAAACTTACATGACAATTACGCCTTAACTTAAATCTAATCTAATTTATATATTATAATGACATTCCATTTGAAAGTGAAAAGCTATATTTTATTTTATTGACAAGTAGTGCTCTAGATGTCATTTTTTATCAAAATCGACTCGTTTTGCTTTTGTTTGGCATTGTTTGAATGGCTTGTAGCTTAATTTTATCTTTAAGAGTCGGTTCAACCCATCCAAATACTTGGCAACTTGTTGACCTTCAACTTCCATTAAATCGTTTCGTTCTGCTAATCTCATAAATTTAGTCGTTTTCATGAACATATTGATTACCTTGATGACATTGTTGGTAACGTTGAAATAAAATTAATCTGCTCATATTCAGGTGCCAGAAAATTCCTCCGTAATAGTCGCCTCTTCATGTCCCAAGATCTCATGCAGTCTTTCCCTTCAGGCAATCTATGAAATTATATTCTGTACCACCATCTCGAAGCACATCCTTTTAATCTACATGCTACTAATTTCATTTTCATTTCTAATGTCTCTATATAATCACTTCCTCCCCTTACTGCTCCATCATGGATAAAATTTCTTTCACTCCACTGTTAATAAAAGTAAACACATTGTATTAGCCACTAAAATCTAAGACATTTTTGAAACATTGTAACTCAGAAAATATAGTTTGGAGTTAAAGATAACGTCTTTAGGGAGTCAATTTCATCCATGATCACAAGACTTACCCTTAATCGCTCAAAAGTAATTGACTTATTTTTTATGACTTAAATATCACTAAACTTATCACTTTTTTTGTAAAAAAAGTCATCTTGATCAATTTCTAACTATTACTCTTGCCAGAATGCTAACGTGGCATATCACGTCATATGATTGGACACACGTAGCATGACACGTCTGCAGTTACATCACTATAAGAGGTCACGTGTATCCAGAAATATAACGTAACGTACTGACATGTCGCATGATATAGTCTCTTTCGGTGACGTGACTGCTGGCATGTTATGCCACGTGTATTCAGGTATATGGCGTGGCATGCTACGTTAGCATTTTGGCAAGAATTATCGCCGAAAATCAATTAAGATGACTTTTTCTGTAAAAATATAATAAGTTCAGTAATATTTAAGTCACGAAAAATAAGTCAGTTACTTTTAAGCGATTAGGCGTAAGTCTAGTGACTATTAATGAAATTGACTCCATCTTTAGGCATCCAAGAATCGATTTTCCAATTAATTTCTTGGGAAGGTTGGTTATCTTTTAACCAAGACTTTCCAATTAATTTCTTGGTAAGATTGGTTATCTTTTAACCAAACTCGCCATCCTTATTCAAGAAAAGCTTTATTTGGCATTCCAGCAAATCTAATTGCATTGGATCTCTAAGGGGCCTCATTTTCCCAATAGGTGAATCCAGATCAGGGCTACTGGAAAAGTTCTCTGATTTAGAGAAATTAGTAAGTGAAGTGACGGATGGAAATTCTACAGTTAAGCTTTTTGGCCTAACAGTTTTTAGCATAACTGCTCCTATGGTCGAGGACTCTAGCAGTTGACATATCAGCTCGAAGTTCCGCTTGGTTTAAAAAACATACAAATGTTCAGTTGATATGGTGTAGATTTCACAAGAAGAAAATGAAAGGAAATGTGCGAGAGGAGGAATTAGCAGAACACGAAGAAGCAATAAGAATAAAAGGAAGAGTATGAGCAAGAAGCAAAGTGAGTAAATATGCGAGAGCAAGAAGGAAAGTGAGTAAATGTTCAGTTGGACTTGTGTATCTCATTCAAAACCAGGTTTTCATCCTATTTCATTTATTTCCAGGCAAAAGGTTTTGTGGTACATAAATATAATAAAACGAAAGAGCCTGAGCATGATTTTTTGGGATCACTTAATGCATTGATTTTATCTTTATATCTTATAAAATACAGTATAACTATATTATTAATTACTGAGTCAAAAAAAAATTATTGTAGTGTGATATAATATCTATCATAGCATTATAACTATATTGAAATGATTATACATGCTAACAAAATTATATTGAAATGAGTAAAATAATTGAGTAATTCCGTGAACACAGTATGCAAGGTCAAATTGAATGGAAGTATATGATTCGACGGTACATATGCATGCAATAAATAATACACTAATTCAATCGGTTAATTAAAATGTCAAGAAGATAGTAAAATAATGAAATGCATTAATGCAAAACATTACTAATTTACAATTGATTTTAAGTTTTATTGAAATTAACTTTGGAGGCATATGTGGTGCCAGGAAACCATCCATGTGGGATAACGTTATCCGCAATAAGAATGTCTCCAGAGTATCGTGATTTCAACATAAAAGAAAATGGAGGTTTTAATTCAGTTCCAGAATTAATCTTCCAAACAGCACCCCATAATTGTTGCATTGGCTTCCACCCAGATGACCCTTCTTTTACAAATACACGAGAAATGTCTCCATCTCCTTGTGTAAACTTTATTATCACCGACAAATAGTATGGATTTGCCCCTTTATCAACTTCAAAATGTATCTTCTTACTTCCATAGTCACATTTAACCCTGAAAATACACCCAAATATGTTTTATTAATTTTAAGAAATTAAGTACATTTTTTAAATTACTTTTAATCAAATAAGAGATATCATCTTCTTTTTTTTTTTAAAGAAAAAAACAATATAATAATTTAAAAAGATTATAAAATGCGAGATTAGCATAAGAAGGCAGAAAATATTTTACCACAATACTTCCAAAACTTATAGTACATTTTCTGTAGAGCATACGTCATTACCATAAAAGACAAAAAAATATTTACCAGGGTATTTTCAAAGCACAATACATTTTCTGCGGAGCATACGGGGTTAGCATAGCAAGACAGAAAATATTTAACCACGGTACTTTCAAAGCTCATAGTACATTTTATGTAAAGTATATGAGATTAGCATAAGAAGGCAGCGAACATTCGACCATAATACTTTCAAAACCCACACTACTTTTTCTATTTTTGCAAAATATACGAGATTAGCATAATAAAGCACAAAATATCTTACCACAAAAGTTTCAAAATCCACAATACTTTCAAAATATTTGATCATAATACTTTAAAAACCTATAGTACATTTTCTTTAAAGCACGTAAATACTTGAGTACGGTACTATGAGATTCAAAAATTTTGTTAAATAGTAAATGAAGCAGAAAAAATGAAGAGAATAAGAAATATATACCTTGACCATTGTACTTTCAAAACCCCAACGTTGCGAAGATGATCTTGGTGGCCAGGTTTTGCCAAGGCACCAAAAGCTGTGCCACTGAGATCGAAATGAGTCGATTCGGCTACACATGGTCCTCCTGGACAATGATCCGTTACTACTACTCTTATAGGTTTTCCCGAGCACGAAGGATGGCTTGTACATTTTACCTGTCTAACATTAATTAGTATTAGCTAATTATCATTAATCGTTAATAACTTTAAGCATGCATAATATAAAATTTTTAATTAGTGATTGGATGAGTTATATTA
This sequence comes from Excoecaria agallocha, assembly GCA_037975025.1. NCBI lineage: Eukaryota > Viridiplantae > Streptophyta > Magnoliopsida > Malpighiales > Euphorbiaceae > Excoecaria > Excoecaria agallocha. Next base: position 36,030,363 of record CM075809.1, read on the forward strand.
CATGGTAACAGGCTCCACATCCCTTGCCCGAATTAAATTTTGAGGGACCTATTGCAGTAATCATAGAAGAGAAAGGATGTTGCGAAACTGCATTTCCATATCCACAAGCACCACCTGCTTGATTACGTTTTTATATATTAATTAATGGATTTTCTTAATAAAAAATTTTATTAATTAAAAATTTATTTACAAATTGAAGTGATTATAAATTAATTACCATCGCTTCCGAAACCGGTAGGGCTACCATACCAAGTGGCTCCGGCTTCTAGCCATTCTATACCGACTTTTAGTTTGTCCATTTTCTTGTTATGAGCATTAACTCTGAATTCTAAAACACCCAAGAAAACTAGCAGAAATGAAAAAATACCATATGATTTTGATTGTTGATGAAAAGAAGCCATAGCTAATTAAACTTTTCCTAATTTAAAAAAAAAAACTCTTATCAGATCGAAATTCTTAATGAACACTAATTTTTTATGCAGCGTGTGAATTTTTATACTTTGTTGCCAGAATTTTATAGACGAAATTAAGAGTATATTTGGATGGTTGTGGTGAAATGTAATATAATGTATTGTTATTATAGCTAAATTTATGTAATTAAGCATTTGTTTCCATAAACTAGTTGTTTTGTACTGTTATTTCATACCAATTAAGAGGCCGTAAAATGCAACCACCATAACAATATTCTACTTCCATTTTTACTCTTACTCTATAATTCATATTCCAACTCTTCCCTCCATTATGTAATTTCTAAGCACTATCACGCAAGTATCCGTATTTTATTATTTTTTTTGGTAATATATGTGATAACGTCTATTATCATCTATCCCACATCGATTGAAGATGAGCTAAAAGTGGATCTTATAAGCACATTGATACCTTTTCTCTGTATACGTGTTTTGAGACAGCACCCCAAAAATAAAGCCATAGGCCCAAAGCGGACAATATAATGCGAGACGAGGGCTTCAGTGTCCGAAGACCTCCTACCCGATCGGTCAGCGAGTGATCTATCATTTGATACTTTCGTTGAAAAACGAGGATGACAGCACCACCTGTAGACCTCTCTTGGGAGGGGGAATAATGATAACGCCTGCTATTTTCTATCACACATCGGCTGCAGATGAGCTGAAAGTGGACCTTATAAGGCTATGAATACCTTTTCCATGTGTACGCGTTTTGGGACAGCACCCGAGAAACAAATCCGTGAGGGCCCAAATCCAAAGTGGACAATATATATAGAGCCCTAAGGTCATGGATGCCTTTTACATGTATACGCGTTTTAGGGCAGCATTCCAGAAATAAAGTCGTGAGGGTCCAGGCCCAAAGCTGACAATATACACAGAGCCCGATTGGATCCACCTCCCCTATTGGATCCTCCTACCATTGGGAATGCGAGACAAGGGTCCCAGTGCCCGAAGACCTCCTACCCGATCGGTCAGCGAGCGGTCTATCATTTGATATTTTCTTTGAGAGACGAGGATGGCAACACCACCCCGTAGACCTCTCTCGGGAGGGGGAATAATGATAACGTCCATTATCTCATATTCCACATCGGCTGGAGATGAGCTGAAAATGAATCTTATAAGACTATGGACATCTTCTCCCTGTATATGCATTTTAGGACAGTACTCCAGAAATAAACCCGTGAGAGTCCAGGCCCAAAGCGGATAATATACACAGAGCCCGATCGAATTCTCCTACCATCGAAAATGCGAGACGAGGATCCCAGTACCTAAATACCTCCTACCCGATCGGTCAGCAAGCGATCTATCAATATGTACATGAGATTTATTAATACTTTTTAAAAATTTTTTATACATATGTACTGTAACTTATTGTTTGATTTAAATATGTCTACTAAGAAATTTATATATCCTATAATTAATCTTGGCAAATGAATCAGATCAGATCAAAATAAATCAATCCATTTAATCAATTTATCTTTTTTATTATTATTTAAAATACATAAAATAAATTTTATAAAGAATTACATTAATTCCATAAGTTAAATTGCATTGAATTTAGTAAAATTATTATATTTTATTAAGTTTCAAACTTCTAGTAATTTGAAAATATTGGTTGCATTTCAATTAAATTTTCGAAGTTTAATTCATGTTGCTATTTTCACTGTTATTTTAAAATTTATATATGTATTTCCTATTAATTAGGTGGTAACTTCCAGTACTGCTAAAAAGTTTGAACTCCTTATGCTCCGACTGCAAAAAAAAAAAAGTATATATATATATATATATATATATATATATATATATATATATATATATATATATATATATATATATATATTACGGTTCACACGATTCCATTTGTTGTCCCATATTTATGGATCAAAATGTACTGATCTATAATTAAATCCACCTTAATTCAATTCAAATTTTTTTGAATCATGATAATCCAATTATGTTTAATTTTAATTTATTTTTTTTGACAAATCTATCTATAGCAGATTTTTTATTTTTAAAAATATCCGAACAAATCTTTTTTTTTAATAAATAAACAGTAAGACCTTCGTTGCACAAAAGAAAAGACTATTAAATTTTTCAAAATTATTTAGAAATGTTGTTATACGGCTTAACCATTCTTAAAATAATCTCCCCGTATAGTTGAGTTTGTTATAGAAAAAGATGCTTTGACTCGATTGGATATTTTAGATTTGATTTTATCGTTAATTTCGATTCGAATTCCAGTCGAATTGGTATAATATTTAAGGGATAAGAGATTACAAGGAATCCTAGAAATTCCTCTGCAACTCCCAAAACTTCATATTTAGCTGGGAAATATGAGGTTAAAACTTCATCGCCGGCGGAGGAATGTGATTGAACTTAACCGGCAGACGTCGAAGATAAAATTTATGGCTGAAACCAAATTCCCCCTGGGGAAAGATGGCATGCAGACCCCAAAACCTAGTGGCGAAGGTAAGTATTTAATCATCTTTTGCCCCTAAATTTAATTAGAAAAATTAACCACAAAAAAAAATAAAAAGAAAGAAATTCATCAGATGAATGATGTATCAAAATTCCTTTAAATAAATTTAATGATAATCTACAAGAATGACTTGTTCCTTCTTTTTCTTTTTATTATTATAAATACATTAATTAATCGCTGCAAGAACGGAGTAGAGTTTAAGGGAAAGCAAAATTGTGATATGTATGCAGACTTGATTGGCCAAATTGATACTTATTAAATTAGAGTGAGAGTGAGAGTGATAGATAGATTGTTATTAATTTGTATTTGTGATAGTGAGAGCAGTGAGCATTGGACGGTGTATATTTGCTGTGCTGGGAATATTACTGCTCTGGTCTGGTATCTTATCGGAGTTGGTTCTCCGCGAGTCAAACCGATCTACATTGGTTATAACACTAGGCGTGCTTATGCATTTTACTGGGGCTTTTGTTTTTGCACTTATGAGCTCTTCAGAACTGGATAAGCTACGTGCTAAAGATAAATATCTGGAATGCTGGACATACGTTGCTTGTGCTGCATGGTGTGGATATGGTGATGTTATGCCATGTTTTGCGTTCAATTACTGGCTGGGATTGAGCTTGATCAGAACTACAGTGTTGGCTTTGGGTTTCTGCAATTGGGATGTGTTGTTTTGCGTCATGATTCCTTGTTGGGTTCATCTTGTAGGAGCCATTCCATTAGAATGTATACTGCTCATCATTTTTTGTCTCTTAGTTGCCTTTTACCACCACCTACAACATTGCCATCCAAATACACAAACTCCGGACTCACCGACTCTGCAACATAAACATATGACTAAAGGTACATTCAGAGTTCCCAATAGTTAGCTTTTTGGAATCAATGTTATTCCGATTCATAACGAAACTGAATTGAAAAAAAAAAAAAAAAACCAAATTGATTTGAATTTTTATTTATTGGGCCTATATATTTTAAATACATATAATCCAGATGATGTTGCTTTAAAATTTTAAATAGTTTTGAATTTTTTTTTATCTTTAAAAATTGAACTAAAATTTTAATTTTTTATTAGATTGGATCAAAAATTAAATAAACTGTATTTGGTTATTGTTAGGGTATTCCGTTATTCTGTAATTTTGCAGTAAAAAGACTCACAATGTTGTTGGTGGATGCAGAGAATATCGAGTGGTATATAGTTTTTGGTGGGTTGAGCGTGGTCCTAACATGCTCTTCTGCCTTGCCGGAGCTTTTACCCATGTTGGATAACTATACTAAAGGCAAGTTTATATTCTCATTAATTGCTGGGTTTATAATGAGTTGTATGGATGCTGCCCTCTTGTTTACGATGATCAAAGATGTACATAAGCATGTACCTTACAAGGCTGAGATCCTTCGCCGTGGAAAATGTTGTTACTGCTGCTTATTGGTGTTTACATCCATAATTATGGGAACAATGTCGGATTATAGTTTCAAATCCCAAATCTGCTGTCTGCAAGTGGGGTTAAACATGTACTTGGGCACATTCCTGAGTTTGTTGTTGGATGTTTCTGATTTCGGGTTTCGGAAAGCGATGATCGTATGGGGGATTGTTCCTGGTTTGGTTTATTCCTTGCTATGCATTGAGTATCAGGGTTTTGTTATATTGGTGTTTCTAGCTGCTCTTGGGCTTTACCATCACGAAATTGCTCCACGCTTATACGGCACTCCCAGTCTATTTGATGGGCTTTAGGATTCTGATTGGCGTAAGCATTCGGATAAGACTCTATATATATATATATATATTGGTTGCATTTCAATAAATTTCAAAATTTAATTCATGGTATTATTTTCACTGTTATTTTAATTTATATATGTATTTTCTATTAATCAGGTGGCAACTTCCAGTACTGCTAAAAAGTCTGAAATCCTTATGCTCCAACTGCAAAAATAAAAAATAATAATAAAAAATAAAAATAAAAAAATTACGGATCACGGATCAATTTGTGGTCCGGTCCATATGGATCAAAATGGATTAATCTATAAATTCACCTTAATTCAGTTTAAATTTTTTCAAATTATTCTAATCGAATTATGTTTAAATTATTATCGGATCAAATTTGGATAAGGATCATATAAGTAGAAATAAATTTTGACAAATCTATCTATAACAAATTTTTTTTTTAAATATCCGAACAAATCTTTTGTTTTTTTTAATAAATAAACAATAAGACATTCGTTGCACAAAAGAAAATAGATTCTATCATTCTTTTTATTAATGGATGGTGTGTTCCTAATCCTACGCATTAGTAGACTCTGACACTTTTTTTTCCTTTTTTATTAGGGTTAACTATCAAAATTTTCAAAATTATTTAGAAATGTTATTATACTGCATAATTTTAAGAAGTACATTTTTTAAATTACTTTTAATCAAATTAGAGATATTATCATCTTGTTTAAAAAAAAAAGAAAAAAACAATATAATAATTTATAAGATTAGAAAATGCGAGATTAACATAAGAAGACAGATAATATTTTATCACAATACTTTCATAATTTACAGTACATTCTCTGTAAAACGTAAGGGATTACCATAAAAAGACAAAATATTCGACCAGGTTATTTTCAAAACACATTGTACATTTTCTGCAGAGCATACGGGGTTAGCACAGCAAGACAGAAAATATTTAACCACTGTATTTTCAGAGCTCCTAGGACATTTTATGTAGAGCGTATGAGATTAGCATAAGAAGGCAGAAAACATTTGACCATAATACTTTCAAAACACACAGTACTTTTTTTTTTTTTTGCAGAATAGACGAGATTAGCATAATAAAGCACAAAATATTTTACCACAAAAGTTTCAAAACCCATAATACATTTTGTGTAGAGCATTTACCGTAAATTGTACAGAAAATATTTGATCATAATACTTTTAAAATCTATAGTACATTTTCTGTAAAGCACGTAAATACTTGAGTACGGTACTATGAGATTCAAAAACTTTGTTAAGTAGTAAATGAAGCAGAAAAAATAAAGAGAATAAGAAATATATACCTTGACCATTGTACTTTCAAAACCCCAACGTTGCGAAGATGATCTTGGTGGCCAGGTTTTGCCAAGGCACCAAAAGCTGTGCCACTGAGATCGAAATGAGTCGATTCGGCTACACATGGTCCTCCTGGACAATGATCTGCTACTACTACTCTTATAGGTTTTCCCAAGCACGAAGGATGGCTTGTACATTTTACCTGTCTAACATTAATTAGTATTAGCTAATTATCATTAATCGTTAATAACTTTAAGCATGCATAATATAAAATTTTTAATTAGTGATTGGATGAGTTATATATTACATGATAACAGGCTCCACATCCCTTGCCCGAATTAAATTTTGAGGGACCTGTTGCAGTAATCATAGAAGAGAAAGGATGTTGCGAAACTGCATTTCCATATCCACAAGCACCACCTTCTTAATTACGTTTTTATATATTAATTAATGGATTTTCTTAATAAAAAACTTATTAATTAAAAATTTATTTACAAATTGAAGTGATTATAAATTAATTACCATCGCTTCCGAAACCGGTAGGGCTACCATACCAAGTGGCTCCGGCTTCTAGCCATTCTATACCGACTTTTAGTTTGTCCATTTTCTTGTTATGAGCATTAACTCTGAATTCTAAAACACCCAAGAAAACTAGCAGCAATGAAAAAATACCATATGATTTTGATTGCTGATGAAAAGAAGCCATAGCTAATTAAACTTTTCCTAATTAAAAAAGAAGAAGCTCTTATTAGATCGAAATTCTTAATGAACACTAATTTTTTATGCAGTGTGTGAATTTTTATACTTTGTTGCCAGAATTTTATAGACGAAATTAAGAGTATATTTGGATGATTTTGGTGTAATGTAATATAATGTATTGTTATTATCGCTAAATTTATGTAATTAAGCATTTGTTTCCATAAACTAGTTGTTTTGTACTGTTATTTCATACCAATTAAGAGGACGTAAAATGCAACCACCATAACAATATTCTACTTCCATTTTTACTCTTCCTCTATAATTCATATTCCAACGACTCTTCCCTCCATTATGTAATTTCTAAGCACTCTCACGCAAGTATCCGTATTTTATTATTATTTTTTTGGTAATATATGTGATAACGTTTATTATCTCCCATCCCACATCGATTGAAGATGAGCTAAAAGTGGACCTTATAAGCACATGGATACCTTTTCTCTATGTACGTGTTTTGAGACAGCACCCCAGAAACAAAGCCGTAGGCCCAAAGCGGACAATATAATGCGAGACGAGGGCCCCAGTGCCCGAAGACCTCCTACCCGATCGATCAGCGAGCGATCTATCATTTGGTACTTTCGTTGAAAAACGAGGATGATAGCACCACCCGTAGACCTCTCTCGGGAGGGGGAATAATGATAACGCCCGTTATCTCCTATCACACATCGGCTGCAGATGAGCTGAAAGTGGACCTTATAAGGCTAATTAACACCTTCTTTCTGTGTACGCGTTTTGAGACAGCACCCGGGAAACAAATCAGAGAGGGCCCAGATTCAAAGTGGACAATATACACAGAGCCCTAAGGTCATGGACACCTTCTACATGTGTACGCGTTTTAGGGCAGCATCCCAGAAATAAAGTCGTGAGGGTCCAGGCCCAAAGCTGACAATATACACAGAGCCCGATTGGATCCACCTCCCCGATCAGATCCTCCTACCATTGGGAACGCGAGACAAGGGTCTCAGTGCCCAAAGACCTCCTACCCGATCGGTCAGCGAGCAGTCTATCATTTGGTGTTTTCGTTGAGAGACGAGGATGGCAACACCACCCCGTAGACCTCTCTCGGGAGGGGGAATAATTATAACGTCTATTATCTCCTATCCCACATCGGCTGAATATGAGCTGAAAATGAACCTTATAAGACTATGTATACCTTCTCCCTGTATATGCATTTTAGGGCAGTACCCCAGAAACAAATCCGTGAGAGCCCAGGCCCAAAGCGGATAATATACACAGAACCCGATCGGATCCTCTTACCATCGGAAATGCGAGACGAGAATCCCAGTACCCGAATACCTCCTACCCGATCGGTCAGCAAGCGATCTATCAACATGTACATGAGATTTATTAATACTTTTTAAATTTTTTTTATACATATGTGCTCTAACTTATTGTTTGATTTAAATGTCTACTAAGAAATTTATATATCCTATAATTAATCTTGGCAAATGAATAAGATCGGATCAAAATAAATCAATCCATTTAATCAATTTATCTTTTTTATTATTATTTAAAATACATAAAATAAATTTTATAAAGAATTACATTAATTCCATAAGTTAAATTGCATTGAATTTAGTAAAATTATTAAATTTTATTAAGTTTCAAACTTCTAGTAATTTGAAAATATTGGTTGCATTTCAATTAAATTTTCGAAGTTTAATTCATGTTGCTGTTATTTTAAAATTTATATATGTATTTCCTATTAATTAGGTGGTAACTTCCGGTACTGCTAAAAAGTTTGAACTCCTTATGCTCCGACCAAAAAATATATATATATATATATATATAACGGGTCACACGATTCGATTTGTTGTCCCATATTTATGGATCAAAATGTACTGATCTATAATTAAATCCACCTTAATTCAATTCAAATTTTTTTGAATCATGATAATCCAATTATGTTTAATTTTAATTTATTTTTTTTTTTACAAATCTATCTATAGCAACTTTTTTTATTTTTAAAAATATCCGAACAAATCTTTTTTTTTTAATAAATAAACAGTAAGACCTTCGTTGCACAAAAGAAAAGACTATTAAATTTTTCAAAATTATTTAGAAATGTTGTTATATGGCTTAACCATTCTTAAAATAATCTCCCCGTATAGTTGAGTTTGTTATCGAAAAAGATGCTTTGACTCGATTGGATATTTTAGATTTGATTTTATCGTTAATTTCGATTCGAATTCCAGTCGAATTGGTATAATATATAAGGGATAAGAGATTACAATAATAAAACTAAATTGGCAAGATTTATATATATAGAGAGAGAGAGTCCCGAATCCTAAAAATTCCTCTGCAACTCCCAAAACTTCATATTTAGCTGGGAAATATGAGGTTAAAACTTCATCGCCGGCGGAGGAATGTGATTGAAATTAGCCGGCAGACGTCGAAGATAAAATTTATGGCTGAAACCAAATTCCCCCTGGGGAAAGATGGCATGCAGACCCCAAAACCTAGTGGCGAAGGTAAGTATTTAATCATCTTTTGCCCCTAAATTTAATTAGAAAAATTAACCACAAAAAAAAATAAAAAGAAAGGAATTCATCAGATGAATGATGTATCAAAATTCCTTTAAATAAATTTAATGATAATCTACAAGAATGACTTGTTCGTTCTTTTTCTTTTTATTATTATAAATACATTAATTAATCGCTGCAAGAACGTAGTAGAGTTTAAGGGAAAGAAAAATTGTGATATGTATGCAGACTTGAATGGCCAAATTGATACTTATTAAATTAGAGTGAGAGTGATAGATAGATTGTTATTAATTTGTATTTGTGATAGTGAGAGCAGTGAGCATTGGACGGTGTATATTTGCTGTGCTGGGAATATTACTGCTCTGGTCAGGTATCTTATCGGAGTTGGTTCCCCGCGAGTCAAACAGATCTACATTGGTTATAACACTAGGCGTGCTTATGCATTTTACTGGGGCTTTTGTTTTTGCACTTATGAGCTCTTCAGAACTGGATAAGCTACGTGCTAAAGATAAATATCTGGAATGCTGGGCATACGTTGCTTGTGCTGCAGGGTGTGGATATGGTGATGTTATGCCATTTTTTGCGTTCAATTACTGGCTGGGATTGAGCTTGATCAGAACTACAGTGTTGGCTTTGGGTTTCTGCAATTGGGATGTGTTGTTTTGCGTCATGATTCCTTGTTGGGTTCATCTTGTAGGAGCCATTCCATTAGAATGTATACTGCTCATCATTTTTTGTCTCTTAGTTGCCTTTTACCACCACCTACAACATTGCCATCCAAATATACAAACTCCGGATTCACTGACTCTGCAACATAAACTTACGACCAAAGGTACATTCAGAGTTCCCAATAGTTAGCTTTTTGGAATCAATGTTATTCCGATTCATAACGGAACTGAATTGAAATAAAAAACCCAAATTGATTTGAATTTTTATTTATTGGGCCTATATATTTTAAATACATATAATCCAGATGATGTTGCTTTAAAATTTTTAATAGTTTTGAATTTTTTTTATCTTTAAAAATTGAACTAAAATTTTAATTTTTTTATTAGATTGGATCAAAAATTAAATAAACTGTATTTGGTTATTGTTAGGGTATTCCGTTATTCTATAATTTCGCAGTAAAAAGACTAACAATGTTGTTGGTGGATGCAGAGAATATCGAGTGGTATATAGTTTTTGGTGGGTTGAGCGTGGTCCTAACATGCTCTTCTGCCTTGCCGGAGCTTTTACCCATGTTGGATAACTATACTAAAGGCAAGTTTATATTCTCATTAATTGCTGGGTTTATAATGAGTTGTATGGATGCTGCCCTCTTGTTTACGATGATCAAAGATGTACATAAGCATGTACCTTACAAGGCTGAGATCCTTCGCCGTGGAAAATGTTGTTACTGCTGCTTATTGGTGTTTACATCCATAATTATGGGAACAATGTCGGATTATAGTTTCAAATCCCAAATCTGCTGTCTGCAAGTGGGGTTAAACATGTACTTGGGCACATTCCTGAGTTTGTTGTTGGATGTTTCTGATTTCGGGTTTCGGAAAGCGATGATCGTATGGGGGATTGTTCCTGGTTTGGTTTATTCCTTGCTATGCATTGAGTATCAGGGTTTTGTTATATTGGTGTTTCTAGCTGCTCTTGGGCTTTACCATCACGAAATTGCTCCACGCTTATACGGCACTCCCAGTCTATTTGATGGGCTTTAGGATTCTGATTGGCGTAAGATTAGCTTAAGCATTCGGATAAGACTCTATATATATTGTGATGTTAGTTGATCCGGCAACAACGGAGTAATGTATTTATAGTAGCTATCAAACTATTATTGGCGCTACCTAATTCATTCTTTCCGAAGTCACCCATTCTCTTTACACTAAACAATCAATTAAAAATTCTAATTAATTAACTGAATAAATTCTAAGTAGACTATTTATGTATTTGATTATGACTTAAATTTTAGCCTTAAATAATCAACTATTAACGCATGAATTAGTTTCAAATTTGTAAAATACTCTTATTAGTATATCAGTCCATTAAAAACATATTTGTTTTCTCTATTTGCTTTTTTTTTTATCCATGTATGATTTGTTATAATTAAATGTGAGCTTGTCCATATTCATAATAATCCTTAGATTTAAAAATAAAATTAAATATTTATTGGAGAATTAGCAAAAGTTGGACATTTTGGAATTCCAAGCTAACGTCAAGGAGGGAATAGGTTAGAATTATTTAAAAGCTAATGACGTTGTTAGGATTTAAATAAATAAATAAATTGTAGCAATACAAGTGCTTCCAAGATAATTGCATATTAAAATACTTTTACATCTATGATCTATTACAAAACATTAATAAAACAATATAACTAATTTTCAATCCATACGTGCAGAAAAACTACACCAAGCATAAGTAGTACCACCCCGAATCTATTGCTAGCAAACGCGAATCCAATCGCGAATTGATAAAAAAAAGAAAAAAATCCTAATTCATCCCTCATTTTAAACATTTGCAACAGACAAAAAACAGTAATAGCCATATATATTCCTAAATTAGTATAGCAATTATCTTGATGCCTGGACAAAATATAATAGAGTTCCACCTGAATAATAATTGAGATAATTTGAATGAGTGGATCTTTGTATTTTCTTGGAATCAAATTTCGCCAACGTAAGGAAATGAACTGAGGTGACCATCCTAAGAAGCACATAAATATTAAAACTTGCACAAAAGCAAGACCTAAAGAGTTTAGAGTGCACTCAGTAACCATGGTGCTGATCATCAAACATGCAAATGCTAGCGCGAAAAAGTACCAATGATATGGCGGTCGGTGCATTAGTAGATTTTTAATTGTTGTAAAATCTGATTCATATGAGAATGCTTTTCTGATCATTCTTATTTCTCCCTGTGTAAAAAAATAAATAAATAAATAATTTAAATTATATTTTATTTTTGTAAATAATATGTAATTTTCATACCTCAGTCTTGTACAAATTATCAAGACTTATTTGTAGAAACTCTGCAACCTCCCGTTTGTTCCGAACCAAATTGCCATATATTTCCTAATATAACAAAAACAAATTATATGAGACCAACCTTTAGTAAAAATCTTCAAAATGCATCCTAAAGACAAAATTAATCAAAAACATAATATGGACACATTTAAGAATAAAAAACTAGTTAAAGTCATAATATACAGAATCTGGGGAACAACAATTCTATAAAGTATGATAAAGGGAATATGATCTTGTCACTATAAACTTGATTGGGCACAATTAAACTATAAACTTCATAAATTAGAGAAGAAATTTATGCAATAAAGACAAAAAGTAGTAAAGTATAATATTAAGCTTGTACACAAAGCAACAAACATAACAATTATTTAGGGTTCTTGTAGTTATTTAAAAAAATATAAAATCCAGATTTAAATAGAATATACAGAGTTCTGATAAATGACGGTTTTCAAAACATTTTTTTTTGTTAAGCCAAGATTTAACTACTAATAAAATAACGAGAACAACAAGCAGTCCCACCGCAGTACCTCTGGCTCCTAGAAAAACAAATTCTGGAGCAGCAACAAAAAGAAAAGAAGAACATACCGATCCAAAACAGGACCCAGATACCGGCATAGTGTTAAGAAACAGACTCAAACAGCAAACATAATGCAAAACAGAGAACCATAAGAACTTAAAACCGAAAGAGCAAAAGCTGATACACCAAAAGACATTAGCTTAAATTTTTGACGAGATAGCCAATTCACAAATAAAAATACTCATTTTTAAAACGCTCAAAAACTCCCTATTTTTCTAAAACACCACACCTACTTATTTTATAATACAACTTTTGAACCTCAAAAACTGAAAATTAAAAATCACTAATAAGAATACAGTAATTACCTGAAAATACTCATTTCTAATCACTCTAATCTCTTCCTCCTCTCTCTCCTCCGTCTTCTGTAAAATTTCTTTCACGTCCCTGTGAACCAAAGTAAAACAGATTGTATAAGCAACTATAATCTAATGTTGCATTAATCAAAACTGTCATCATTACTTAATTACCTTATCACTTTTGAAACCTTGTAACTCAGCGCATCCACTTTGGAGTTAAATATTTCATCTCTAGGCACCCGAGAATTGATTTCCCAATTAATTTGTTGATAAAGTTGGTTTTCTTTAGACCAAGCTCGCCAATTAATATGTCAAGTACTGCTAGACTTGTTGATCACGTAGGAGCAGTTATGGTACAGAATGATAAGGAATATGGTGTAACCGTAAAATTTCCATCCATCAAGCCATCCTCTGATTTAGAGCTAGTAAGTGACTTGATGGATGGAAATTTTACGGTTACACCATATTCCTTATCATTCTGTACCATAACTGCTCCTACGTGATCAACAAGTCTAGCAGTACTTGACATATTAGCTTGCAGTACTGCATGGTTTAAGAAATACACATGCTCCTTTTTGAAAGTTTTAGTTGGCATGGTGTAGAGAAAAAGAAGGAAATATGCAAGAGAAGGAGTAAGCAGCAGAAAATGAAGAAGATAAACGGAAGCGTATGAGGAAGGTGACTGAAGATGGTTATTTATAGTTCTCGATGGCGGCCCTTTTTGGTAATTTCGGTCAAAATGAATAAGGAAGCAGAGAGAACATACGGGTGAGGCAGGAGAAACGAGGTGAAATGAGGTGGGGCTGTGTTGCTGACGTGGTGGAGAGAGAGAGAGAGCGGTGTAGCGACTGAAAACAAATCTTCAAATTGGACCACCGCCTGAGCGCCTGAGGTGGCCTTGTTTGGCGACAGGAAAGTCCGCTGGGGTTTGCATATCCTGAAGCGACAATTCAGCCTTTGTATTTTTGCAGCTTTGTCCTCTATTAGTGTTGGTATTGCCTGCTTTTTGCCGCCTTCCATATACTGTTTTTGTCCTGTTTCTTCTCTCTCTGTTGTTTTGGGTGCTGATTCTGGTAATGCCATAGTGCAGTTCTTTGATCAAATGGGCCGGTCTTGTTATGGTAGTTTTTAATTTTTCCATTTCTTCCTACGTATATAATTAATTGTATTCAAATCATTCAGTTAATGGAAAATTCTTCATAAACAAGGTCATTAATAATCGAGAGCACTGTTGCAAGCAAATAATAATTAATAAACAAAAGGGCAATACCGCCTAACTATTCAAGCATTTATTTATGGATCTAAATATGATACTTCAAGGCTAGGAATTGAACATTACAGATAGTAATGATCCATACACCACTTTGTCAAGCACACATATACCAACTACTATCCACCATTATTGACATTGAAATAAGCAGCCTTTTAAGAAGTTTCTGAAAATGCAATGTACATTTGTTTTTATTCAGGGGAGAAGTATAAGTTCTAAAATGTGGATCAATAGAATTGAATGGTATCGACTCGTCACTTCTATTGACATATTAAGATTATAGTGAGTTAATGATCCCACTGAATATCACCAAAAGATGAACAAGTATGAGTCCGAGCTTGAAGAAGAGACATTTAAGTGAAAGATGACAAAAATTAAGATAAATTGATACAAAATATCAGACGAATGAGAGAAAAGGAAAAGAAAACAAATTGACACACCCGGATCGATTCTCATCACCATTCCAGTAATTTAGGTTCAAGGTGGATTGTGAAGCGTGTAAAAGAAACGACGGCGCATTCAGTTATTTGAAAAATGGCGCGTGGTGAGAGAGAGCGTGTGGGTGAGTTTGAGGAGTAACTGAAAATTGGAATGGTTACTAGGGGGTAACGGGGAGCAGCGATGCAACGTCAAGCATGAAAATGGCACCACTTTGTATGTTTCTAACAGAATTACAAGACAATCCTTGTTCAATTTGTGGATTGCTATTTTTCTTTTTTTTTAAAAAAAAAACAACTTACATTTTTTATTTTTACATAAAATGAACTCCGTTAAAAAGAAACATCAGCTTAAAAAATAAAAAGGAGAAATATATCGGGATAATTTTTATATAATATTTTCTAAAAAATTATAAAATTAAGATTTGCTAAAAAAATATTTATATCAGATAACAATTTTAAACATGAAACACATTGAAAAAAATTATGATTTTTTCATAAAAAATTATTGTAAACTGCAGCGATTTTAGAAATATCAATTTATATTAGACTTTGTTATTTAATTAATAAATAATATACAAAAATAATATTAGTTATTACCCAAATTTTTAAATGGATTTGTACCAATTGGACTAAAGTTGATAACTGCTATTAATTCTGCATATTATTTATTAATTTAATAATAAAGGCTTACACAAACTGGCGTTCATAACACCGTTACAGCCTGCAACGATTTAAAAATAAAAATTAGAATTTTTAAATGAATTTCACATTTAAAACCGCTACCCGATATAATAATTTTATATTTAATGTTTATTGTTTAAATTTTTTATGATTCTCTGACAGATTTTAATTTTGTAAATTTTTAAAAAATATATTATTTAAAAATTTGTCCCAAATATATTTCAAATTAAAACTTTGATTTAAATTTCTATAAATTAAGCTCAAATGCATCAATTTTACGAAATTAGCCTTAAATTTTTGTTTTCGTTTCCTAAGATAGCAAACATAAGATTTAATAAAATATAAAGTAAAATATATGAATTTTTTTAACTTTTCGCTATTAAGTTTATATATTTTTATGTTGTAATATTACACTTTTAAATTTTTATATTTTTTACATATTAATTTTTTAATAGACAAAAAATACGAAATTAAATTATATAATTCATTTGGTATGCCTTGAGTTAATTTCATCGGTGTTCATCAAAATTTATCGATTATAACGATATGTTTACTAAACTTTGATTTTTAACGAAAAAATTATTTAACTTTTATTTTGTATCATAAAAATCAGTTTGATCGAAAAAACAAAAATAAGATACGGGCGCGTGAAAAAACACACCTAATAACAGTATACATTAGCAAAATGGGATACATTAACTGCCTATGTGGCATAAAAATAAAATTAACAATTAAAATAATCTTTTTAACTCTTTTCACCCCTTCATGGCTACTTAATGCCAAAACCACTTCCTGTTTCTTGTTTTGGAAAACCACTCTTCCTTTCTATAAAATCCACTCTCTTCCTCGCTCGCACCAAAACCTTCTCTTTTCTCTTCAGTCAATATTTCTACTTTCTCTATCTACACTTGCCATTAAATTCTTTGAAAATGAGTTACCTAAACCGCATTTGTATGGCAACCAGCGTGGCCGTCGTATAAGGCCATCTTGATCACGGTTCCAAATGGAAGTCTGCCTTTAAGCCTTTGCAACAGGGCAAGAGAAGGCTTTTGTCCCCCGGAGATGCAACGAAGCTCCGGCCACTTTCAGGTGTAATCAAATCGGGCCACGAAGGATTTCTCGAAAATCCTACTGGCAACGAAAGAGGGAGCAAAAAAGATGAGTCTTTCCGGCAAGTGATGTATCTCAATTTCTGGGGCCAAGGTTGAGCTTTGAGGAGAGAGTGATCGGAGCCAAGCAAACAAAAATTGAGCTTTGAGAAGCTGGAGGAGATCGACTTGGCATTGACCGGGTTGGAGCGGACGAGTTTTAGATTTTTAATCGGAAGGTTCTCTCTCTCTCCTCCATGGAAAAGAGAATTTGTAAATTGTACAGTTAGATCAAATTTAAATAATGAAAATCAATGATTTCCATGAAAATTGATGTTGAGCTTTGATTTTGAAGTGAATAATGATAGATCAACTGTGATGAAAGAATCTCTGATTCAATTTGTGTTTCATGGTTGATGGATTTGGTTTACGATAGCTTAGCAATTTAATTATGAATATAGATTTAAACATGTTATTTGTAGATTAATTTTAAATATATGAACTTTGGATTTCTAGTAGTACAGAGAGATCAGGGAAATAGATCTAAATTAACTAATTTATATTATTGTTATGCGTGTTTTTCATGCTCAAATGCCTGATTTTCATTTTTTCGATCAAACTGATATTTACGTTATAAAATAAAAGGTAAATAATTTTTTCGTTATAAATCGAAATTTAGTGACTACATCATTATAATCGATAAAGTTTGATGACCATCCATGAAATTAACCCGGTATGCCTTTAGTTTTTATATTTGAAGCTGTATATTTTTTTTTTTATCAATTTTGAATTAATTAGTATTTTTTATTTGGTATTTCAACTTTAAATTGATAGGTTTATTAATTACAACGTATAAAATTTAGAGTGAAGTATAAATAATAAAGGTGTGCGAACGTTTTTCATAACAAGTTTTCATCTGTTTACTGTAGTTTGGAAATAAAATAAAATAATAATAATTCTTTTAAAAATACTGCAGTTCGTAACGACTCTAAGTCTTATAAAAAACAGAGCGAATTTCAATTCCCTTTAAAGCTATCTCTATTTGGAGAATCATGATGGGGATCAACTTCACAAAATTAGCCTTGACTTCTTATTAATTAAGGAAAAAAAGAAACAAAAAAAATTGAATCCTTCTGTAGATTAATGGAGTAAAAGATACCTTAAAGCCTTTTTACATCACTTTCAAAGCAAGCAATTCAGAATGCAAACCTTTTACATTTCACACAATGACTTATTTTCCCCAAATTTATAAATCCAGGCAACCTAGTAAGTCAACCAACCATTTGTCCCACAGCTCCACTTCTGGAAAAATGGAAAAACCATTTTGCCTCAAGGTATCAATACAACAGAACCAGAAGTTTTTCGGTTTTCTAGGTCTGCATGTGCTTGTGCTGCCTGAGACAGAGGATATGTGTGGTTTACTCTAACTTTCAGGACACCTGATGCAATGTTGGCAAAGACCTCTCCTGCAGTTTCAAGTAACTTATCTCGATTTTCAGTATATTGCATAAGGGAAGGCCTTGTCAAGAATAGTGATTTTGGTGCAAGCGCCGATAATGGAACAGGATCTGCCATGCCTGATGAATGCCCAAAACTCACCATGTACCCCCGAGTCCTCAAGCATGCCAAAGATCCCTGAATATCACAGCATGCCCCATTAGAAGTTCTAACCAAAAAATTTAAGAGAAGCCAACTGCAACTTGGTCTGAATAAGTAATGCCTAATCACTAGATATTGTAATATTTTCAATGAATGCCAAATGAAAAATGTGATTGGGACAATATTATGTTCAAGATTATGTGAAACTTTGTAGAATACCTACACTATTACCAAGTCCGGATGATACTCTCAACCATTTGCTGGTGAAACGTTATGGGAAAAAAAATTATCAGATCATGATATAACAGGCTCAGAGAAGTAAATATGCTTCAGCAATCACAAATGGCAATACGGAATACCTGAAAGGTGTCTTTTCCCACTGAATCATACACTACATTGACACCACTGCCAGATGTGATCTCATTCACTCGAGCAACAAAATCTTCTTCTTTATAATTTATTACATAGCGACACCCATCCTCCTTGGCCTGTGCTGCCTTCTCATTGGTTGAGACAGTAGCAATAACAGTGGCACCAAGGGCGTTTTCCCATTGGCATAATAGAGACCCAACTCCACCAGCTGCTGCATGAACAAGGATAGTATGCCCAGGTTCAACCTGCAATAAAGAGAACTCGGTCAAATATTTCATCAGAAGGGAACAATTGATTAAATGTTTCACTGGTGCAAATGATTATTTGCAAATTATGTTGCTCAGTCTACAAAGTGCCTGATAAAAAAGAAAGTCCAAGTATCCAAAACTCAGTATGTGTTTTCGGCATTAATCTCATGCTTTCAAATTCAAAATGATTTTCGAACTGTTAACTAATATGAGTTGCTAAGATTCCTAATAGCCTATGCAGCCGGAGATACTTACTTTGAAGCAACGGCGGAGCAGATACCGAGCAGTCATTCCCTTAACAAGTACAGGCTGCAATAATAGGATCAATTGAGGAAGGAACAGACACAACCTTGTTTGCAGGAAGAATCTGCTCTTCAGTATATGCGCCCATAGGAGTGCCAGCACAGGCAACAACATCTCCAACTTCCCTACCAGTAAGTCCCGGTCCCACTGCTACCACCTCTCCAACTGCCTCCAAACCTACAGAAGAGCGACTTTCAACAACCTTTCCAATGCTTTAATAAGCCAACATGAAGAGATGCAATAGAAAAATACATGCATATGATGTCTATAACAGATCACTAAAAGATACTTCAAGACAATTTGAAATGATAGTTCCCAGGGTTCACAGGTCTATGTTTAATTTTTTTCCAAACCCTGATCTCTTTACTGATTCTTTATGAATTATATTATTCTCAAAGAGAAAAAAAAAAACAAGTATATGAGCATGAACTTTTCATCTCCATGTATGATATTTAAATTCGAATAAAGATGTTAGTTAGGTCCCTGCAAGACAACAAACAAAAGCGCAGCAAGCACACAAGATAACAAATAAAAGAGATGAAATAGCCAAAAGAATGGCTAATGTGTACTGATACTGTCAAGAGAGAAATACAATGAAATAGGGAGGAATTCGAGAGCCTCTCCTCTCTCCACTCATAGGACACTCAACCATTCCTTCCCTTCCCATGCTTTCCATCCCCTATTTGTAAAAAACGAAAACACAAATCCCCAAGCCTAACTAACTCCCCAGCAGCAACTGAATTCCCTATTTGTCCTCTGTGTTATTCTTGCCCATTCTGCCCTTGCACCTAGTGTAAGTTTTTGTAATAGGAGGCCTAACATTACCCGTGGCCCAAAGATCAACCTTGTCCGCAAGGTTGAATGCAGGAAATTGGGAGGTAATGGTGTCAAAGGGTTCCCAAGAGTCTTCAAAGGGAGGCAGGTCCTTCCACCTAATTAAACCTCCATTTTATTGGGTTCAGCAGTAGGAGAAGGCTTGATTCCACACACTTCCAGTGGTTCTACCAGCAGTTCCATGCCCCTAGTGAGAGAGGGAGGGATAGCGGAAGAGAAGGGATGTGTATCAATAGCCTTTTTAAGATGTGAAACGTGAAAGACATTTTGTATGTGGGTGTGAGCAGGAAGTGTAAGTGCATAAGCTAATGCCCCACACCTACAGAAGAGAATGACTATCAACAACCATTCCAATGCTTTAACAAGCCAACATGAAGAGGTGCAATAGAAAAACACATGCATATGATGTCTACAACAGATCACTAAAAGATACTTCAAGACAATTTAAAATGACAAGTTCCTAGGGTTCACATGTCTATCTTTAATTTTTTTTCCAAACGCCGATCTCTTTACTGATTCTTTATGAATTATATTATTCTCAAAGAAAAAAAAAACAAGTATATGAGCATGAACTTTTCATCTCCATGTATGATATTTAAATTTGAATAAAGAACATTCCCAGTATCCCTAGTTCCAAGGGAACCTAGTAGCATGCACAAGTTGCACTTGCCTTCATAACAAGTTTAGCTTTATTCCTTAAGATGGCAATACAAAAAGGAAATGCTGCATGATATTTCATCTCCAACTAATATCATGCCTATTGAAGTATCACTAGCAAAAACCATGATATTATTTGCACGCCCTTCTATCTTGAGAACAGCTATACTTCAGTCTTAGAGGTGTCCTGCTTAATATTTTCACCTGCTTGTGGTTTATTTTTTGTTTCCTTTTCTGTGTAGAAGACTTTTTTCCAAACTCACCAAGTTCCATTTGAATCAACAAAAGAACACGTGTTGCAACTCGCTCAAAACGAAGACAAATTACAAATGCTCTTTTTTTTAATTTTTTTTTCATTGTTAAATTCACATCAGTGCATAACTATCAGCACCAAACCTACAACTACAAAGACAGAGATTTCTCTTCTGCATCTAGGCAGTGGCCCCTTTATTTGATTGCTGCAGAGATCAAAACTGGATGAATGGCTTTTTAAGGCAAATTATTTTCCATGCAATGAAATAGGAGATAAAGCAGTCAATAAAGAAGACAGATTCATTTTCCTACGTGATGCTCAAATGGACTTGGCCTACTAGAATCAAGGGTACAAAAAAATTCATGCCTTCATTCCACTTTCTAGGCAAACTTAAACCATTGAAGAAAATGGAAACGTTTTTCATTTTCTTAGCATTTGAATGCAAATTAGACTCCACATGACAAGCATGTAAATAAATTATTGTGATCAATTAAATGGGCACGGAAGATGGAAATTTCCACCAATTGACATAGTGAGAAAAAACAGAACCTGATGTAAAAGGCATCGAGGAAGCCTTATAAACTCCTTTCCTGAAGTATGTATCAATGAAGTTAAGCCCGATTGCTTTGTTTTTCACACGTATCTCCCCTTCACCTGGTTCTCCTATCTCCACATCCTCCCATTTCAGGACCTAGAGTATAAGAAAGGCACGAATAATTCAAGTATATGAATAGCATCATAAGCCTGATGACAATTCTAAAACTCGATAATAAATAGACAGAATTCAAAAGGTTGCAGCTTTGAACTGATGAAGTAGGTGAAGGCATGATAAATCAATGAAAATTAATTACAAAACACAGCAAACTGAAAATGATGTTGGCCCATATGATTAATTCACTCCTGATAGAAGCACAACAGGAACCAAACGTAATTTCATAGTATAAAAAAATAATAATAATAAAGAAAAGAAAAAGAAACCAATTACTTAGTACCAAATAAAAAAATCATCAG